>VYZV01011278.1:9238-130321 GCA_013401275.1 Pandion haliaetus | reverse complement strand
TGTTTCTGCCCCATCCTTGCACTCACATGACAAGAGATGGCCATACCAGGGCGTTCCCAGAGCTTCTACACCAGACCTGTCCATTTGCCATTTTAAAACATCTACTTAGGCTAATCCCAATGGGTCAAATACCTCGTAGGACACGTGGAAGGAGAAGGCTATGTAAGAGGGGAAAAGGAGAAAGATCTATCATGTTTGTAAAGATTTGATGGTGGCAGTACGACTGAAGTTTGCAATGGGTAGGATGAGTGCACAACTGATAGGTACCAAATCCTGCAAGAACAGAAGAAGGGGAAATTCTTTGAAACTAGTAGATCTGTTTAAATGAAATATGAGATAGCCTACAGTGAATAGTGACTTTCTGGTATTCCTCCCTATAGGAGGCTGTGGAGAAAGAGAGCACCAGCAAGATCAGAAAGGCATTAGGCAAATCGATGGACAGCAAACTCATATATAGACGCTAGTGGAAGTTGGTATTGGTGTACCTTGTGACATCTCTAAGCCAATGGGTATAAAAGCAAGGTAAATAGGAGAGCAATGGAGTGAAGATAGTGGCCCAACCTCCATACCCTCCCCGGAGGACCGTGTTCTATTGCTGCTGTCTGACTACTAGGCAAAGTGGACCACTGGTCTGATGCAGCAAGGAGTCTCCTAGGTTGTTAAGGGGCAAAAGTTGTTTCTAAGGCATGCTGAACTCTGTGTTGAAATTCTGTAATTAGTTTTCTTCTGACCCACACCCTACTAGAGTAGATGATTTTCCTGACTGGGAATATTTTCAGAAATGGCAACTCTTTGGAGTGTGCATTGAAGAGACTGCTCAGAAGGGGAATGATTAATTCTTAATAGCAAGTTTTGCAGCATATTGAATGACACATTCTTACATTATATATTGATATATAACACACTGGTCCTATGCCATGCTGACTAGTAGTTCATTTCCAACAAGGCATAGTTTATAGATAATGCAATAGGTAAGGGACAGAGCCATAAAACTCTGGCTTTTTCAGTTGTACCAAAATCTTTTGGAACTTCATTTTGGTTTGAATGATGACTATCTTGGATGTTGATATTAAGCAGAAGCAGCAATAAATGTGTGCAATGCCAATCCTGTCCCTGCTTCCCTGAGGCAAGAAGCACAGCCCAATAGACTTAAATTTAGATGAACCACAGAAAGTCAGACACCTGTCTGAGGATTAATCAAACTTCTTTGTTCAGAACTTTCTTACTGTTTGGTGTGCCTTACTTTTGTTTAAATTTCTAGTATGTAACAGGTGTATTAGTGGAGTTTGCATTTACCAATTCTTTTAAGAATAACTAAAACTTATAACTTAAGTTATAACTAAACTTAAGTTTAAAAATCCAAGGATGGCTGTTTTCTTGCTGCATACCCAAACCTGTACAGCTGCTTCAAAAACACGCTTTCACAGAATACCTAGAATTTTTACATCATCTTTCTCATTTTCCTATCACAAGTATTTGTCCTTTTCTCCTTATGATCTGTCTTCTTAGAAATCTGGATTGTTTGGACAGGCTGGATAGGTGCATTACTCTCTTACTCTGTTTGCTCTACACCTCTTCTCTTGTGCGGTGCTGAGTTTTTCATGATTTCTGTAGTACTTCTATATGATTCTTCCAGTCATAATTTGGAGCCAAAGTAAATCAAATGGTGCAGTATAATATAATAATGAAGGAAATATTTGTAAATATATTTGAATTATTTCTAAATGCCAGTGGTGATTCCATGCTTGTCCATATTTTAGTTTGTCTATTCAGGCATCTCAGCTATTTCCTCACTGATGTTCCCTAAGTGAGGCATCCTGGTATGGGGTAATGCCAAAGACAGCATTCTCTCCAGTGAGACTCCTTTGGCTGCAGGGATGAAGTACACACTTCTGGAGAGCATTAGGTAGAGCAGCTCTTCATTTGGTTTTCTACCCTTTGAGCTCTTTCATCAAGATAGGCAACCCAAAGAGTGGAAATGGAAGAAGACATCTAGATACTCTGTTAAAAGCAATGTTTATATGAAACCTTGGCTAAAAACCAAAGCTGGTACCTCTTCTGTTTTAGCTTGTTCCATACATTGAACATGCTGGCTGGGTGCTCTTCAAAACACGACCCCTGCCCCAGTGGTTAAGGTGCCAAGGAGGACTGGGGCTCTACCTTAGTTGCTCTCTTCCATCATGCCACTCTCAGACGATCAGAAAGAAGTCTGAAGCAGATAACAGATTTGTACAGCAAGAAGCTGCATGTCAGAGAAGTGGGTTTGTTTCCTTTTTGTGCCAAAACAATAGCCAGTAAGTTCCATACAGTAGTTTAATAGGTATATATGTATGTATAAAGTTATTTCCACGCTTCTTAGTCCCTTTGCTAAGATCAAGTGCAGTGTTATTTTCAAACTGGAAACTATACCTTGCCTTGCCAGTAGGGTGACCCAGAGATCTAATTGGCATTTCCACCAATTTTACAAATGTCTCCAGCCCTTCAAAGCCTTTGTGAAATTTCTACAGGAAATAGCTAAAAAGTTCAGCCTTCTATGAGCTTTGCAATGAAATAGTCCAAATATTTTCAGTTGCCTATTTTGACGAATGAATCTTCAGTTTTTCTCAGCTAGGTAATAAAGCATTTTGTTACTTTGGCTTTCATCTAAAATCAAGACAAAAGATACATTTTTAGAGATGATATGAAATGAAATTTAAATGAGTGAGTACTGGGGAGAAAAGAAACCTTTAGTGCTAGAAATGCTTTGTTACGACTGAATAAACTAAATATGGTTAATATGAAAGGTAATGATGCGACTGATTGAATAGTTTGACATTACTGCGCATGAAATATCATTAACAGGTTCATGGTGGTTTTATATCAATACCAAATCTCAGAATAAAATAAATGGAAATATGAGACTACAACGATTTGTCACTGGAGCTTTTCAGTGTCATTTAAGAAAATATTTTCAGTGAAAGACTAGTCAGCATGAGCTGGTGCAGCAGAAGAAATTACAGCCTTGTGTAAATTTGAGAATAAGCCCAGTTAAACAATTTAGGATAGCTGCAACACATCTATACCTGTGAGAGGACAAGTATGTGCCTGTCAGCTCTGGTACCTTTGTCTTCACTGGGCATCACCAATTCATACCTGCAGTGACTACTGCTGCCACTTGTCAGGATGTGAATTCTTAGCATAACTCCAGCAAGAGATGCCTGTAATGGTGTTGTGTTCCAAGCATACCTTGATGGTGCCAGGCTCATTGTATTATTTGCAGGGTGGACATAAGAGCAAAATACTACACCTCAAATTCTTTCAAAAACCTAAGATGCATAGCTTGTGTCAGCATCTCATGACCAAGCAGTTTATGGATAGTCACTATGAGGATTAGCCTACGTGATAAAGACCCCTTGGGTTTTGGCATACGTGTGGTTCTCCCTTTCGCCTTACAGAGACTTGAGAGGCAGAACTTCTGTATGCACCCAGGGGACACAGATGCTCATAGCCATGTCCATCAGCATAGGCCATTGCCTTGCATAAAAGCATACAATACTGAAGGTTAGCAAGCTGTAAATCAGGACAGTAAATCTGACCTGGCATTTCATGGCTGCTATATTAGTTGCAGTTGCGCTGCAGCCATCCCATTGCTCTCCTATTGCTGACAATAATAGAGGTCATAACAACTCTTCCTATACATTACAATGTACAGCCTCGAGATGCTAATCACCATGTCTGTCCACTTCCTATTAGGAAATTTCGTTCTGATGGCTCTGTGTCAGATGGTGAGTACTCAGGTGCCGTCTACCTAGCTTCCAGGTTCCTGCTATGTCTTGCGGGTGCCCACCTCATCCTTCACAGGTGGAACCTCCTCACAGCCTTCTCAAAGTGGAACCAAACATGCAACATGCTTAAAATATTATAAGAACTTTAACTCAATCGCCTCCATCTTCTGTTTAAAATTAGCTGGCCAGACACAGATGTTGCCTATCGTGGCTTCACTATCACAATTTTCTCACCATCTTCAAATTTACGCTATTAATAAATGACTACTGAAACACAATGTTTTTCCCACTGAGGAAACCACTGATAAAATCTGAGGCTTTCAAGAAGACAGGGAATGTGAAGATAACTCTCCAAGTTTCTTGTGTTTTAATTTGGGAAGTTATTTTGATTGGATCTCATTATAACAGAAGTATATTTTCATCTACCTATACAGTTTTGAAGTGGCCACCACTGGGAGCATTAGAATACTGGATTTCACTTGCTCTTTTCAGAAACCAAAATCAAAAATAAAAAAACCAAATACAATCAAACATAAATAAACTTCAATAAATGAACTATTGACCAATGCAAGCCTGGGTTTACAAGCATAGGAAGAAGTATACTTTAGTTATCTGCACTTTTATAAAATATCAATATATAGCACTGACTGTTTTGTGTATTTGCATTTTTCTGATATTTGTAAGGAAAAAAAAGAACAAGAATTAGGGCCAACATTTTAAAATCCCAATGGTCTACACATTCTCACGTTCTTATGCAAGTATCCAAATGGAAGGGTACATTTTTTCACATTTTAAAGTAATATCACAAATTTATGTGAAAATAAAAGGGGGCAGAGAAAGTGATAGATAAGTTATTGATGTTCATAATATTGTATTTAATACAGATACATATTGTCAAGTATATTTGACGGCCAAAGCTTCTCTTTGGTAGGTAGTTGCATACATTGAGTATAATGTTGGTGTCGAGCCGTAATATACTTATGAAAACATCAAGATTTGGAGGGACAAAAACAACATCGAGTTTTATAATTAGTTTCAACCTCTTTCCCCAATGACAGGTTTTTTTAAAAATGTTTCATTCTCATGGTTTCCAAATCAAAGGTTTTAATTTCAAAATGGTATATTCCTTAATTGAAGTTACAGCATGATGAAGATGTAAAATAAAAATTTAAATTGATTCCCTGCCCCTTATTTATTTTTTTATTGTTTGTCTTACTGAAAACTTGAAGACCAAAGAGTTTTTCTTTTCTTCTCCCAAAGCAAAATATACTATTTTTCCCATCTATTTCCATGCATATTATTTTTAGGCCATCCAAAGATACTTCTCATTGCTCAATCATGAGAAGTTGCAATTTTTGCTTAATTAAAAATCAGAAGCCCTAATGTCATTCCACTGGGGAAAAAAACATAACAAGTTGTCATACGTGCACAGGATTAATGTGGAAAAGTTGTTAACTCTATGTGTATTTTTCACTATCGTTTCCTTCTTTTCTTCGGTTTCTTTGGCAATCCTTAAAACTTTATAAGCTGCATTTATGTTAAGCTGTTCCTGATATGCTTCAATAAGTGTGCTTTAGACACATTGTTAACATAAGGCCAAATCTGTAATACAGCATGGACAATTAAGTGCACAATTTTTGTATAAATGCAAAATCCCTCACTGTGAATTATTTAATTAATGCTCTACAGTTCATTTAATAGCGCTCTTTCAAAGGCCATTTCACTCACAGAAAACTAATTTCATTCTTCGGGTTGATTTAATTAGATTGTATGATATATGGTATTGCTAATTCAGTGACTCTCTTTGCAATGTCTAGCCCGTTGCTCCTATTGTCGGCAATCTGTCAGCCCCATTTTTAACAGTATTGAAAAATTCAAGCTTTATTATTGCTCGCTCACTCTTTCTCTCCCATCAGGAGGAAAGTAATGAGCTTTTCTTCTTATGAGAGCAAGCAGAGAGTGTGGTGCCCTTAGTGCTTCAGGCACCGAGCAGTATTAACAGCCTGATTCATGAGTTAAGTTTCTAACTGCCCGTGGCTATTAGCACTCAGTCCTTTGGCTGTCATTTAGTTAAAAAGACTCTTCGGTTAATTCACTCTTTTAATGAGACTGTGCTATTCAACTAATGTATTTTACTGTATGAAAGGTCACACCAGGAAGCAAAACAGATTGGAGGGAATGTAGCGGGAAGCCTGGCTGTCAAGAAACAGTTCAAGCCTCGCAGGCATTTCGCTGTCGTGGCTCCCGTAATAGGCTATGGAACTGATGGGCCAGCGCTCACCTCAACAGTTGAGCACCATAAATCACGGCTAAATAGAAAGCAGATTAATCAGAGCCACAGACAAAAAGAGCACGTGTTTCATTACCCATATAATCACTAACATGATTGCCAGACAAGCCGGGGGAACTGTACACGGGGCTGACAAAATGCAGCGCGGCGGCAAGTGGGGGAACTCGGTTCCACAGAGCTGCAGCCACTAATCTTTTCATTAAGTAGCTGCTCCGCGAGACCCTCTTGTCAGAGGGCTACTAGCTCGGAGGGTGGTGCAGGGGGAACAGGCGTAAAACAGGAATATAAAGGGTTGCGTTTGAGTGAGAAGGGTCAGAGGCGGCGACGGAGAGGTTTTCCTCTCTGTAGCTCAGTTTCTGCATCATCCCCTGCGTCACTGCGGCTGGGAGAAGCACGTGAGAGATGGGATGACCCTCTCCTCTTCCTCCCATCTTTATATAAACCTGCAGCCAGCCAGACCCAGTCTGCTCCCCACTGTTTTCTGGTTTGATGTCCCATCCCTTTAGCTGTGTGGCACATGCCAAGTGTTAAATATATGAGAAGGCATCTCATTTTAATTTATTCTGTGCTTCTCCCACATCATTTCCTTATTGCACCCCTCCCTCCTGTCTCACGCTCTTTAGGTCATTGGGAATTGTGTGTAATACACGTGTCCACATCCCACAGCTTCTCCCTGGCGAGCCTCAGAAGAAAGGTATGGTTGAAAATCTGGTTTACTTCAGCATCTCTTCTTGGCATGTCCAATTGAAAATGTTGTTCTGAATATTGCTTATTAATTTACAGAAGGAGAAAATGAGAAGAACCTCTGTTTTTAATAGCTTTGCATCTGTCTACCGAGGCGCTAAACATCTGAATTATTGTGAGGGTATGTGTGTGTTTTGCTCATTTTTAAGTAGTGTCATTGGGGGGAAAACTCCAGCACTTTAGGGGCAAAAGTATATTATTTTTTTAGAAATTGTAATTCCCTCAAACTACGGTAAACAAATCATTCTGATTTAAATTTCCTGAGCAACTTCCAAACAGGGAAACCGTATGCTTAATTACTAAACATCTGTTGCAAAGAATACCCCTAGCTTTTGCAGCACTAATATCACTGTATGAATTTTAAAATCTGTCAGCAAGGGATCACAAAAGCTTTGGGAGCAAAGAGCTGCTCACTTTAACCCCTGAACCAGATAATCTAACAGTAATCCATTCAAAACTAATCAAACATTTACAGAAACGCACCAGCACTGAGGAAAACAATTCATCATCTTCATATGCTCATTACACTTTCAACATCTCAATCTACCTATGTAAATGAGACCGGGGATCTGACATCAGGTCCATGTACAGAAATTATAAACAAATATTCATCCATTATGCTGCTGAAATTTAACAGCTGGAGCACTAACAGTAGCTGAACTCCAAGCCCCGAGTATCAATTATTTATGAACCTAAAACTGACAAGACTGTCTAGGTGAATTAGCTGCATATGTCAAGCTTTGTTATAAATCCCAGCCTACTGTAAAACTCATTTTCATAGAATGTATGTACAAGGCTGACAATATATCAACAGTACAGCATTAATAATTTAGAAGAATGATACCATAAGGGAGCACCTAGAAACTCTGCTCTGCAATATAGTTGATATTACAAATAAAAAAGTCAAATAAAATGAATTTCCCATAAACAGAGAATCAAATAAAGCATTTCTCTATGATTTTATATTCAATTTTCAAAAAACTTACCAGTTGATACTTGCATTTTTAGGAACTGTAAGCGTCACCTGAAGTTGTTCAATTTTTTTCTTTCCATTGCTAAAAATGCCTTTTTATTTTTAGGCCCATTGATGTACACTGCATTGCATTTATTTTATTTTTACAGAGTGAGAACTAAAAGTGAGGTGAGGGTAAGAGGCAGAAGGAAAGCATTGTTTGCAGCAAGCTGTACTGCACGCTCTGGTTCAAGACCCTGAAATAAAGTATACTACCTGCAAATAAATGCACTTAATTCTAGGTTAAAATCTACCTTTTGATATATGTGGGTGACACAAATTGAGGTAAAGGCTGCTCTGCTCAGATAGTAGAGCTGGGTTAGGTATCTTAACCGTTGATCCCATTAGAGACATCATGAAATTTCTTTGATGTACCTTTATGTAAGAAGTCAATATGAAAGCTGTTGGACACCCTGCATATGACCACCTACATGGCATAAGCAAAAGGAAAGGACAAGGTCTAAACTGGAACATTTCAAAGCTTAAGGAAAATTCTGATCTGAATGTCTACAGTGAGATCTGAAAAAGAGACACATCAAAACTTAGTCCGGTGTCTGAGAAATTCAAGACAGGTCTGAATTTTGCTGTTCTCTCCCACCTCCACCGAAGAGCAGCCATCTGCTGCTTTGATGGAGCAACGCACACAATTACTCAAAATCTGAATTTTGTTCAGAAGCTCCTGGTTTATTCCTGCATATAATTTAATGTATGCCCATGAAGGCATGGCTGTTTGAAGCAACTTTTTGCTATGCAGAAAGCTTGTTCACAAAAAAATGAATACACACATATGAGAATCCATGTCTATCAAATAAACAAGATTTTATCTTATATACAGAAGTAGCCCACTTTTTGATCAACTGTGAACATCAGCTGTTCTTTTCTCCACGACACAACTTTCAGATTATTAAGAAAAATGGAGGGAGGAGGGAAAGGAGGGGGGAAGAGAGGGACACTCATTCCCAGTCTTGAGTACAGACAGACACCAAAGCTGAGGGATGGTTAAAGGGAATTTGTAACATTAAGCTCATGAGGATGCCATTGACTTCATGAAGATTGCCCCCACACTTAAAGTCAGCATCTGTTTGGTATGCTCTTTAACTGGGATTTATACTGACAACATATCAAGAATCCATGAGGACATCTTTTAAGACAGAAAAAAAGTACTAGAATCTCAAAACTGAGGAGCACAGTGGTTTTGAAAACATTTTATGAGTACAAAAGGTAAAAATAAATGTGCGTTTTGAAAGAATCAGTAATGGTTCAAGAGAGGTTGACAAGGAAGTTAACAGAGCATTTTTGAGTCAGGAGAAAGAGAATTCAGGGAGGAAAAATGTCCTTAGTGATGCACACTTATACATCAAAGCAAAAAAAAACCGGTCAATTTTATGAGTGAGGTGTGGAAAATGCTACAATGCCATCTCCTCATCTGTAGGATACTGCCGCTTCTGAGTCAGGAAATACTCATAAGAGACTGAGAAAGTTTAATAAATATACTGTATTAGATAAAGAAAAGATAGAGATAAACATGTGCCTGGTTGATACCTGATGCCTGATACACCAGAGTTTTATGAAAGAAGAGTTCTTTTGGGAAGCTGGTGGTGGTGGGATGGGGGAGGACCCACAGGTCATCCAGTGTATCCTGTGGTAGTAGGGAAGGAGGGTTGATGTAGCAATTCATATGTAATTCTTCAGACTATTGGGGCTTTGCATTTCCCATTGCTTTCGTATTATCTGCACGGGTTGCTTGCTTTATGTTTTCAAAAGTAGAATCTAATAATAATAATAATTCACTGAGGGTGAAATTCACTCGCGGGCAGAAAGCCCAGGACAAGGCCTTTGTATCGCTCAAGTCCTGCCAAAGTGCTTAAAATAGGACTTCATTTGGATTTATATGGTGCAGAGATCTTATGCTGGTTCTCTAGATAGGAATGAGCTTCACCTTGAATGCCCCTCAATGCCATGGTGCTGCCTCAGGCACATGAAAAGATGTTTTCTGTTGAAATCCCTAAGAATTTTCCCCAGACTTCAGATGCGGAATGAAGATCTCGCCGTCTGCTTGAAACAATGAACAAGACATTATAGGCAATCCACAGAAGGATTATCCAAGTTTAATTTTTGGACTTAATTAACTGATTTGGTGTCTGATGACATCTCTCACTGTACAGGTGGCTCTTCTTGCTAATTGATGCTTTTATTAATATTCCCAGTGTCTTGTTCACATAGGTGGCACCTATGCAATTTTTCCCATTAGCTCTTTCAGTTAATATTCTAAATCCTTCCTCTTTTCCCAAAGTCATGACTTTCCAACTTTGTGTTGTAGCGGAGCTACAAGCTGGCACTCCTGTTCTTGCTGCTCCACACCGCACCATAGCACGGGTAGAGTTACCTGTGCTTCCCCGACGCCCTGGCAGCACTCGCCGTCCTCACCGCCTGCCGCAGGCACTGCTAACCATTCTGCTCAGGGGCACAGTGTCCAGCGGGATCCCTTCAGGATCTCCCTGCCTTCCACTGGCAACTGGGAGTTGTGCCCTTTCCTCTCTAGCAGAGAAAAAAAGATGGATTCAGGTTTCCTTTTCTAATTCCATCAAGGACTGGGGCTATTCAGAGTCATGATTTTAGCTTGAAATTACCTAACAGCTATTCTAGTTTTTTACTATGAAACGTTACAACAGTTAGGTAAATCTGTTCACCTGGTTAAGAAAACATTTAGCAAAATCCATACCTGGATCTTCAAAGTGTTAGCTCGCTGTCTCCCAACACTACCCAACCCAAAGCCAAATCAGAAGCCATTCAACATCATTGAGCCAGAGGGTTGAACAAACTCACCTGGCAGTTTGAGCACTAGTCTTCAAAGGCTCATGAAATAAAGTCATTTTCTATTGCACAATAATCTCTATTTACAGAAAAAGAGCTGTAGTTACTCATATTTGAAAATTGGTTTAGTTGAGTTAGGATAGAAAGGTACATGAACGTCCAGACTCCAAATATAACTCCTTCAGGCTTTTGCAAGTGTGGGTTAAGCTTAAAAGATACAGGTCAGCAACAAACAAAGAGTGATTTGAGTACTTGTGCGAGTTTAAGCTAACATTTCATGTGAGACTGGTTTTATGAGGGCTAAATGGTGCATTTCCAAGGCATCAGCTCAACAGCTGTATGTTTTTCTTTAATTTCTGAGAGGGCTTTTCAACACAATAGTTCTATGATTTCTTGAAATTTTAGTTAGAACTGAGCCTAGAGCTGAGAGTCTCATAACTGTAACTCAGAAACTGGATTTGGAGCTGAAAAATAATTCAAAATGAAAAAAATGACTTTTTTTGAATTGGCTATACTTGGTGATAACTCTTGACTTATTCTTCTGTGCCACTGCAATAAGCTATGATTCTGGGGACCTGCTTTTGTGACTAAAAAGATAACTCTCTTGTTGGGAAGAAAATTGCTTCTCTGACATAAATCTTTGAAATAGGAGTTTACAGAAAAGTGGTAAATATGAAAAAAAAAATCAAATATCCCAAGCTAAACAAGCACTAATTTATGAACATACTGCTTTAATTTAGTGATTGCTGAGTGGAGCAGTCATCTGGTGTGCCCAGAAAAGCAGCGTTAGCCTTTGGCTAGGGCCCTGCCAGGGATAACAGGAAACCTGAAGGACATACAAACTGTAGTCAGGGAACTAGTGAGACCATCTGGGCACTGAATGCCACCCTTGACTATTGCAGGCACTTGGCATCACGTCTTCAACTCACACGTGCCGAGTTTCACCATATGGATAATTAAATTGTTTTCTTTTTCCTTTCACTGCTCTCTCTCTGATCTGTCTTTGTACAAGATCTGTATCACATTGATGCAATAGCCATATATTGGTATAAGATCACTGTTGTTGCTAGTAATTTTATTTAGATAGTTCCTAGTTGTAAAATCTCACTTGTAATGATTCTTGTTAATGAATATTTTCATTTTTCATGGTTTACTACTGCATAAGTCATGGTGGCTACTGTCTAAGGGTAGCTGGTTGCTATCTTGTCTCAGTCATTCTCTGCTGAGACTGTGGCCTCATTGCTTTGTGCATTGATGGTAGCAATAACGAGCTTCAAAAGGAGCATAAGAGAAGATGGGCAAAGATTTGCATTGCATCAACCATTAAGATTGCATAGTAATAACAGACATAGTTTCTTGACTGCTATTTTGGTTTTAACTAGACTTCGCAATTCAAAACCACCAAATTTTTTGCCAGCAGAAAAGCCCCATGTTAGCACCTCTTCACACTATGAATAGAGCTAAGAATGAATTAGAAAAGTCTAAAATCCAGAGTCTTATCTCTTCCTCTTCAAACTGTTGCCCGTATTTAAGAAAGCCAACATAAATACCTGTGAGTTAAGTGATCTAATTATAAGACTCAAGATCTTCTAAATATCAGATGTAGAACGTAGTGTTATATAACATAGCTTAATGCAATGCCCACTCACAGTCAGGTAAATTACAATACCCACAAAGGATAGAAGAGGACATTGACAGGAGACATGTTCTAGACATTAATTTATAATGACATCTAACATAAGTACCTGCTCATCAACAGCAAAGATCCCAAAACAAATGCTGATTCTCATCAGCCTGAGAAAAAACAGCACCATTAACATTTTTACATAACACAAGGGGACTGTGGAGCAGGGGGGAAAGGGATTCTCCATTTTCATCTCCTGAGGCATAGAAGTAGTAACAACAGGTAACTCAGCCACATAACTTTTCTCCAAAGTTTAACTGGTGTGACTGACATCCCAAAAGCACTTTCATTTTTGACCCACTAAAACGTATTCACTGCAGTGAGTCTCACCCTACCTCAGCGCTACTATGTTTAAAATGCCTCAGGGTGTATTTTGCTTCCAATAAAGCACATTAGACTTACTTGTCTAAGAAACAGAGCTGCTGATCTTGGCAATGCCGTTGATTGTGCATGGCCTGCGCACACCCCGTACATGGACAATTAAATTTACAAACCATTTCAAAATTACATACAGCTAGCAACAAAAACGAGGTTTGCAATATTTGGATGGCTGAACTTGATGTCTGATAAGTTTCTCCTTTCTGCTTTCTTTCCAGCTCATTCAGAGGGTACAACGCATATGTCAGAAGACAGAAGTTCACTTATAATGTTTTATGTGCTTTAAAATTGGAAGGGCCTTGTAGTTGTAATGATGTTAATTTTTTTAATGATGTCATTGCAGATGATGCTTAAAATAAGCAAAGCCTACACATTATTTCCACTGCTGGTGAGTGGCTGCCTTTCTTAGGAAGTAAAACAAACAGAAATACCGGACTAGTGTAAGTAAACAAAACAAAACAAAACAAAACAAAAAACAAAACCCAAACCCACAGAGAGTGAGAAGCAGGTTTGTGGCTGAGACTGCTAAATAGAGCCATGGATTTTAAAGATATCTAGGATCTACTGACTTCTGTCAGTCTTTTGCCCTGCCTCACCTTTTAATAAAGAGTGGACACAAAACAAAGAAGAGTTAAGAGTGTGTTGAGAGCTGCTGTTTCATTTTGGTGTAGTTTTTAGGTCTGAGATGAACTGTTGCCAGGCTGTGCAAATATCCCTGAGTGATGCTGTGTGGCTCCACATTCCTACAGACTATAGCGGAGCATTTAATGGCAGGGGAACAGACTACGTCGGTACAGTTGAATTTAATGATGGCATTTCCAAACATAAAGGTTGCAGGGTGAGGAATTAAGAAATATTCCTCTGGAAGAAGGTTTTGTGTGTTTGTCTGCCTAAACATGTGTAATGGCAGTATATTCTCTAATGATGTAATATAAGGGAGGCAGCAAGAAAATCTTTTAATGGTGTGTAATGCCTATTAATGTGGATAAAAGCAAGAAATGGGGATTATAAAGCAGATATTGTCTACACAAAGAACTGAGGAGATCCTTTGCTGGTATTTTTCCAGTTATTGAACTATCAGGTGTGACTGTATAACACGAAATATGGAAGCCCAACAAATGTCATACTAAGTACTTTTCAAAGATGTAATTGATCATCAAATTCCAATAACAGTTTAGGTACTTTAGTTGATATTGAGATTAATATACAGCTTGCTGCAGCAAGAACCTCTTCAGTTCTGACCTTGGCTGATAGTAAAATCCAATCGATATTTAGACCAAGCAAGCCTTCCAGAGAGGATGCATTGAACACATTAGTTTTCTAAAAAAAATACTGTCAACAGCTAGAAAATCTAATCCACTGTGGGGAATATGATGGAAGAGAATTGAGTAACAACCTAAAAGAACATGAATATTCACCTGGATAAAAATAGGGTTTACTTCAGCTCTAGTTTCGCTCTTTTGGCTTCATGATTTTCTACTGCTACTTCTGTCCCATGGAGAAAGTAGTTAGTTCCTGCATAAAGGCAGGAGTTTACTTTGAAAACCTGGTTAGAGGACATTGAATCAGCAATATGATATAACTAACATGTCCAATCAAGACTAACCAGTGTATCCTAAATTTCAAGTTGCCAGGTACATACTACATGCAAACATTTCATTGGCCCAGAATTATTCCTGGAAATTCTGTGAGTGAAAAATAACAGATTCACAAATGCTTTACATTTCTTACCCAAATTTCTCAATAACAAGTCCTCTGACAATGTAAGGTAAATGTAATCAACTAATATCTATTACTTGGTTGGAATAGTGTTTTCATCATATAGGTTATGCCTTGTTTTCCTTCTATATATATCACTTATGCCTATATAAGAGCATAAAGTATATTCCTAAAATATATAATGTTTTGCTGAGTTTTATTTAATTAGTGTTCCCAATGTCTTGGGGATCTTAGAGTTGATTATCCCAAGCACATGTTAGACTGAGGGAAGACCTAGTTTCCAAAGGGTTTCAATCTAATTTGATTTTGTGCAGATTATTTTGCATGGCATATAAAGTTATGTCTGCAAAATACCTGTGATGTCCTTTTGCAAGCGCAGATAAGTGATGGAGCTCATATGGACAAAGACAGTCCTAACTGGTTTCTTCAACAACACTACTTTCAACCAGCAGGGTCAAGTAAGATAAAATACAAAAAAATTACTTTTTATTTCATATAGGTATATATACATATCTATTATGGTTCGTTTGACTGTTGGATCTCCATGAACATGATACATTTATTAAATCAAGTCCAATGTCTTGACAGCGAAATTAATCTTTGAGAAGCTATTCAGAAGTTTGAAAGCCATTTATAAAATCAGAATAATTTTATCAGATTTAGACCTTTCCCCATCCTTGCCTTGACTGTAACACAGTTGCTAAAACCAGTTACGATATTTCTTTTTTTAATGTGTGATGTCTGATATATCTGGGGCTTGGCACTGGGACACATGCGACTTAATCACGCAGCCACCGAGCAAGCCTTAGACAGGCAGGCAAATATCATCTCCCCATCCCAAACGGAGCAGAACCTTACCATAAGCAAGGAATCCTCAAAAGAAACTCTTCGGCTGTGAAATTGGCTTTTATGTGATGTTCTGCCACAACCTGGACTGACAACACCTATAGCATCCTGATTTCTCAAGGCTGTCTGGAGGAAGGGGAAGAAGGGTGTGCCAAGGGGTGGTTTTCAAAAGACACACATAAAATCATGAACACCATATCTTGAGAACAGCTCGTTCCGCTCTCCTTGCGTTGCTTAGCTCAGGTTTGTAGGAGAAACGCAATGCTTTCATTTCCTCTCTTTTATGGATCATCGATGGGTATGGTTTATTTTTATAGTCAGCTGCCTTCTGACACATGGCAAGGAGTTTAAGGAGCTGCTCCTGCAAAAGACAGTGTGTGCTGTACTCCCCTCAGGCAAATACCAAAAGGGGAATTCTCCCAGTCCTCTCCTCCACTTCCCTCACAAACCTTCACAGAGCACCTCTGTGTTGGCCAAGGTAGTATCAAGAAGAAGAAAAATGTGAAGAGAGCTCAAGGAAAAATTTAATTTTTATTCCTTTGGACTCATGAACCTAAAAATAACTTTGAACAATTACTTTTTTTTTAATAGCCATTTATTGGATGAACTGCTTTATAAATAATCATCTAATGCATCTGGCCAGGAAATGGATGAAACACTACCACTTGCCTGTCTGTCCTTAATGAAAAGCACATTTCCCTATACTGCTGGGCAGTGAAAAGTCTGACCCATATTCAATACACAGTAGAGTAAAAGTAAGTAAAAATAAGTGTAGCTAACACAGCTGCTAAATCTCCAGCTTTTTCCATCCCATTCCATTCAGCGGAAAGCATCAATTATTTCTAAGTACAAGATTAGTTGAAGAAGAGCAACTGAGGGATAGAGGTTAGAGCAGTTCTGTGCTTTGGAGGACACAGGTATTGTGCTTAGCACACATCTGCAAGGCTCGCCCTCTTAAATCAAATGCTGCTCCACCGCAGTATCTTAATTGTTCCAGGTGTTGTAGTCAGTAAACATTTGCTCAGGATTTTATGTGTGTGCTATACTTTGAAGATTTGTTTTCTATTTAAAATACTTGGTTTTCCTTCTGTCTTTGTAAAAGCTTTTGTCTCACTGGAAGAAAAATTAACCCTGGTAAACCTGTGTGGGGTCATGCGTTGTTTGTTAACCTATCCTGGTAGAACTGTATTTTTCCATTTGATTTGGTTTTGTAATATTCTCACGCCAGTGATATCTCCCTGCTAGCAAATAAAACTAAAAAGGAACACAAAGAGTGAAGTGAAATTGCATAGACACCACTGTAATACTTTGGTTACAAAAAAGAAATGTAAGTGTTGGATGGCAAATGATAAGAATATACTCAAATTTAAAAATTCTTTACGTGGGTCATTACAGAACCAAGCTTTTTTACATTACAGTACAGAACTGAAATAAAATGGAGTCTAACAGCAAGGATAGTAACAGTAATTCCTCTGCAGAACGTGCACAGAAACTTCATCTGTATTCTGGCATACAGCTTGTGTTCAATTGCACTTTTTAGTTTTATTGTCATTGATTGCATAACAAATAGAACAGCAATATCCAATACACTCAGATGGTTAACTAGATCTAATGTGTCTGCTATAGTTTATCTGAAATGTTCCATCTTTTTAATCAGTTCATCTCTCCCCTCCAAAAGAAGAGTGAAGAAAAAGGGAGACATTATAAGCTCATTCCCATAAGTCTCTTTTTTCACATCCAAATATTCAAAGAAGATACAAATAAAAGATAAATGGATCCTATCCAAAACTGGGAGTTAACTAACCAGGGACACCCAGAGATCTATTTCTAATTAACTTGAATCTCATCTCGCCATCTCACATATAAGCACAATATCATGCCATCGTCTAAACAGGTTCTCTCTTTTCCATCACGTATATAAGAAACTGCTTGACTTGGCTTGCAAAGCCTTTCACAGCTGGTCTTCATCATCCTCCCCACCATGGTAAGGTACCAACTCTCCCCCACATTCCCAGGACACCAGCTTTCATGTCCATCAGCTTGCACGTAGGCAGCCCTTGTACTTTCTCTGGTGCTCCCCTCATACCTGGCACAGATTCCTTAAAGGTCTGTAAATCCCCTTTACTGTCCTGGGGAGAGATGAGCAGCAGACCTGCTGACTAGCTCTATGTCCTCCTTATTGAGCTTTGGTCACGCTTGGTCTCATTTATTCAGTCAATACTCACTCTCGGGGACTTTTCTTTTTCCTGCCCAATGTGCAGGAACACTGTGGCCCAGACACCCTAATAACTAATATAACAATTTATTTCCTGGACTTTGGCCAATGTGTTGTTTCAACCTAGTGTATAGCCTCCTGGAAAGCCACTCACCTTCAGAAAGACATGTTGTCTCAGCACCGAGGGCTGGATCTGCTGGAGTTGACAGCAGTGGTGGCATTGCAGCCCCTGCATCCTTCACACTGCTCATCCGAGCGAAGAGCTGCGAGCGTTGCAGTGCGTAACATACAGTCTGTTCCTCTCCACATAAGCAACACCTCAGATCGTTATGCCTGATGCACCATACATTAATTATTAGCTATGCGAGGATGGTTCTTCCATGCTGATCCTTGATGTAATGCAGCATGCACAGCTGTGTGAGACACCTGACACCTAATCAGTGGTAGAGTCTGTGGCAGGGCTGAACAGCCTGATGGTCCTGCAGAGCCATTAAGTAGCAGCCCCACAAGAAAACCACTAGAGATGAGACACCTGAAAAAGCATCATGTCTGCCACAGGCTGTGTTTCAAAAAACCAGCTGGTCATGTACTTTTCCAAGTGGCTGTATGTGCTGTTGTTTTCAGGGCAACCATTTCTTTTAAAACCAGTTACACTCCAGTAACCCACCTCTGGGTGCTCCTCATGCGTTTGGTTGCACAGACCTTGGGCGACAGTATGACCACATGCAAAAGACTGCGAAGCATAGCCTAGTATTTCTTTCACTGTTGAAACGAAATCATTTACAATCATTTCAAATAGCACCACGTTTAGGAGACACCAGGGCTGAATTTGGGAATTTTGCAGACGCATGCCTGCAGGAAGCAAAGGAGAGGAGGAGGCTGGTGACGGAGAGGTGTGATGCCCACGTGGCAGAGAGGCAGCAGAGCAGATCCGGCAGCACGTGGGCAGAAACATGGCAGGAGAATTTATCACACCCACTGTCCGCTCTCGCAGGTACCAGACCCGAGGCACACAAACACCTGAGCAGGGACTCGCCTTTAAAGTGTCTGCCTGGGGGGACAGGCGCAGAATAAGCCCCTGGAGAAGCAGGGATGTGGGGAGGAAGGACAACTCTCCCCTAGACTTTTGGGGTGCAAACCCTGGCAGAGCTCGTCCCCGCTGTCCATGCAAAGCTGGGCTGATGGCAGCTTTCAGCCTGCTCCTGCTCCAGAGGGGAAAGGCTCACGCAGGCAGCCTCCAAGCCCCTCGCAGCTCTCCACACACGGATGGTTGGGGGTTCATAGCTCCATCTCCCCGTCCTTCTCTAGCTCAGCAGCTGGTGGGTGACACCGCAGGCACAAGAGGCCCCAGGGTTGCCCGCTGCAGCTGAGCTACCTGCCGGCCCCTCCGAAGTGGTTTTGCATCAGGCTACCGCTGCCTTGCCTTATGGTGAGTAAAAGTCATAAAACTACCATCAGCTCAATGACTGTAATGACTACTCTGAAGCTTTTTATAGGCGATAAGCTACTGTAAAGGTCTGCTGGTAATTTGTGGATAGGGTACATTACCGTTATCCTTGAGGAATTTCTGCTTCCTTTTTATATGCCTTTTTTCTCTTGAGGGGACTCTGAAATTAACAGGAGGCATTAGTCCGAAGCTTTGCCAGAGCCTCTCGCTGAGCACAGACTGCATTTATTTCTCTTCAGACATGATCCGGTGCTTCTGAAGAGAGCTGCAGCCTGCTGATTCAGGGCTGGATGTCTCCCTCTACCCCTCTCGGTTCAGAGGATAGCAAAGGGGCAGGAAAGTGAATTGAAATTTCCTGGAAATGGTATAAAAGGAAGGGACACGATTCTAAATAGCATAAACCAGCAAAAAGCTTTAATGGTCACGTATCATCACAAACCCCTCTGAACCAAGCAGGGGAGAAAATGTGGGAAGTTACTTGATTTGTGAACTGCCCACATCAGTGAAATGCTCCTGGTGGCATCTGGGAGAGAAACTGGGTGAAGCGGGTGATTTTTCCATACAAAGCAAGCTGCAGTCCTAGGTTTGGACCAGTTCTTCCTGTAAAACTCAGCCCAAATGAAAATTGACAATGATTGAGTAATTTACCCAGTAATGAATGATAAAGCTCAAGTAACTGTCCTCAGTGTAGTTTTCTGGGTTGTAGCTGACACAACTGCCACGTCACTGATTTTTTCAGCAAATGCTTCACACTGCAGGCAGTATTGCTACCAACAAAACAATCTTCTAGAGATCATAAAATGTTAAGAAGTTCATTTGTTTAAAGCATTATGAAATAGTTCCCTTGCAGTTCTCATTCTTTAATTTCCTGCACTGGGGCTGAGGTGTGGGACACCAATACTGATAGATCAGATTAACACCTCTGATGCTCAGATTTTCCACCACGCTACTGCAAAACACATCATCACCGTTGTAATATGAGCTCTGGATTCTGGACCTGTTGCTCTCAGGGGACTCGAACAAACTAACATAAAGCAAAAATAACATAAGCAGTTCCTTCTGATGGGGTAACTAAGCCATCTGGGTTGCTAATTTGCCTTTTGGGAAAAAAAAAATTCAAGAAGGAGATGACTTTTTCTTCTATATCTTCTCAATAAATCCGTTTCTCTCTGCAGTGCAAGGCTCAGTACAAACCCGGTAACTGCAGCAAAAAGCTTAGTGTGAATATACTGGCTGAAAATAATCACAGGCTGGAGACTGAGGAGGGGTTGTAGTTGTCCTGTGATACAGGCTGTGATTTGACAACCAAGATCTAAGGGCAAGCAAAGACAATTTCTGTGATTACCAAGCAAAGAACTTTTGGCACATTATTTGGTATGTTACATACAGAATGGTGTTATTTAAAACAGGCTTTCATTTAGGGTAAAACAAGAAAGAGACATGGAGAAAAAAAAAGATTGGGAAGTCAGGTACAATCCATACCATGACAGTACCTTCCAGCTCTCAGACCTGGGGACCATGATTTCATTGAAGTGGGCTTAGAACAGCCCAAAACCAAACCAAAACTTGCCTTGCAGTGCTTACAGTTTCTTCAGTAATTAACTCTCCTTGATGTTTTCAGAGTGTTGAAGGGGAAAACAAAATGTATAAAATAGATTTTAGAAGTTGCCTATATTTGTGGAGAAGGAGAATTTAGGAAAAATGAAGGCTTCATATGACCTAATACCCATTTAAAAGTGTATATTTCTGAGATTCATCCTGTTTCATCATGACGATGAATTTTATGAATGTCTCTAAACATTTCAGTACACTTTTTAATGTAATGGCTGATTAAGAAAACATGCAAAAAGTTAATTGTGTTATCCAAGTGCTCTGGAGAGCAAATCTTGAGAGATGTCAGTGGTTCCTCAAACAGCACAGAGGTCACAACACAGGAGACAAGTCAGTTTTATGGTGCTGCCAGTGGCATCCTGCTACTAAAATTGCACACCATCCTAGAGTAAGACTGGAAGAATATGCAGGATTTGCACATGTTGTAGTACATGATTTCCTAGAGTATACCTATACAAAACAATGCAGTCATCTGGGTTGAACTATCTCATCAATAGTCATATGACTTCAATTCCCTATTTTCCTTGAGACATTAAGGAATTCATTCCTCTCAGTCTGGTCTTCAGCCATCAGGTAACTGAGATGGCAGAATATGCACAGTAGAGTTTCATGGGTCACTGGGAGAACCAAGAGAAGATTTTTTCCTGATATTTGATCCAGATTTTGCCTTGCCCAGTTTCACCCCATTGCTTTATGTTACCCCTTCCCCACGTTGTCCCCTCCTGAACAGTGCTCTTCAGAGCTCCGCCGCCTCCTCTGCACCACCACACTGCCCACCCACAGCACCGGTTATTTCACATCACTGTAAATGCCCCAGAGAGCTCTTCAGAAATGGAAATTGCTAAAAGACAAATTTCTCAGCTATTAATGTAGGTTATGTTCCTTACCTTGTTGTGTCCCTTAGCCTTTATGGTTGTAGTAATGTGAATAACAAACTGCCAAGAGTCAGAGAAAGTACAGGACCAGCTCCTTGATGGGGAGGCTTTCCTTGTAAATGCAATTGTTCAGCTATACTGCTAAAGAAACCAGGCACTATCCCTGTTTAAGGTTTGCTTCTTCATTAATCAGGTTCTTTCTCTTTTGGTACATATACACACGTTTCAAGACAATGAAAGGTCAAGACAATGAAAAGCCTAAAAATATGGCAAAATAACATGATCGTTCCTTAAAACATCCAAGGGAAGTCAAGACTCCCATTACGTTTGCACAGCACTAAGCTGCTGGGATGCTGCAGACCCTCCATGTCTACCCCATTGAGGTGTTAAATCACCCACACCCAGGGCAACCCCATTTCTGCAGATTGAACCGCCCTTCATGATTGCATCCACAGTGCTCCATGTGCAGGGGCTGTTAGAAAACTAGATCAGAACTAGGCGTCTACTGCTTCCTTGTTCCAGTCTTCCTCTGCTGAAAATATCAGTGAGAAGCAAAATATTTTATCCTCCATTTTTATTCATTCTTTGACCGTGGCAGATTTAATAGCACAAACCAAAAGAAGGTGACTTTGCTCCATTTGTATTGTATGTTGCAACCTTGCTCTAGACCCAAAGAGTTTTCTTCCATTAAAATGATGTTTGGGTGACTTGTCCCTTACCTACAGCTCAATGTTTCAGTGCCAGGTAACTGATGGGTGAAGTCCCAGCTAAGCAATACTTTTTATCAGTGTAATTGTAAGAAGCCAGGCAAAGAGCCCAAGAGTCCAGGAGTGAATCACCAGAACAGTCCTGTCCCTGGATTTTCGTGTAATGAAATAAGTATAAGCAAAAAAGATAAATATTGAGTTTAAACCTGGGAAGCTTAAATTANGGGGGGTTGGTGGTTCCAGATTAACCACAAGAGGACAGTAGTTCATGGCAAAAAGCACAGTACACACTGTTACAGCTGACAGAAATGTGTTATGCAACCAAGACTCATGTTGTGTGTATATGTAAGGATTTCCTGGATGAAAACAAGTCACTTCAGCTATGCACCAGTGAGGGATTTTACAACTATATAAAATTCTATATTCTATTTTTAACTAGCAATTTTCACCTTGTCATCTTCCCTCTCTTTAACAGTTCTAGTTTCTGTGGCTGCCTTGTGGAAGTTAAATGTCCTTCCTGCTCTCCTTTCCCAGCTTAGGAGCTCAGCCCTACATCAGGCCAGGCTTCTTCATCAAACCCAAGGAGCTGCTCTGTTTGACTAATCCTGAGGAGGGATTTAAAGTCATTTTAAGGTCATGGAGAATGCTCAAGGTCAAGGCATGTTCATATCAGTGATGCACCTATCCTTGACAGCAAACAGAGCTGTTCTCTGTCTCCCTTGGAGCTCAGCCCGCTTCTGGCCCTGCAGCAACGCCTGCACAATAGTCTGACCCATTCCTATCCACTTCCTCTGAAAGAGAAATCTTGTACTCTGTCAGGGTTTGCCACTTTCAAGCCACCCCTGGAGCAAGCTCTCAGGGATGAGGTGACACCCTAGCATCTCCCTGGCATCCAGGGAGGTTGCTGCTTTCCCTGTCCCAATTTCCTTCTCCTTTTCACCAACTTCCCTGGCAGCAGGAGGCTGCTCTACCCAGCCAGGCTCCCAGACTACAATTCCCCCTTGATTACTGCTCGGTCACGTCTTCGACCAAAGACACCAAAGTAGCCCCCATGCATGCAGCTGAGAACTTGTCCTATAGATCTTGTTGAAAGATTTACCAGCATAGCAGTGGAGGATCTGGCCATAACCTGGCTGAGTCAGTAAACTACGGAGCCACATAACATGCCTTAAATATGCTTGTTGCTAAATGCAATGCCATTTCACGAGTAGAGAGCCCTTCCCAACACACATATAGTGGTGGAGCAGCAAGTCCCTGCCTTGCTGAAACCTTCTGTTGCCTGAGAATTATGGCTGTGCCGTGCTTTGTGGTCACACCAGCCTTAAAAAAAAGTGACTTCAGCCACTTTGTTGCATAAATGTTGAATTTCTGAAATGTGACTGTGAGCTCGCTTGTTGTGAAAATATTCCTGGCTTGTTTCAAAGGCCTCATTTACAAAGGCCTGGGGGATGAGTCCAGCCACTCTGTGGGATGAGCAGAGGGAATTGAGTGGGACAGACCTATTTAAAGCTGTCAGGGGAAGAGTAAGGAACATTGCCCAAAATCAAGGGGAGGAAAAGCCCAAGAAGAGCTTTTGAAATGGTAATTGGATTTATTCAGTGAACTGGAACTAAGACTTTTTGTAAAGGTTTTCAGTTAATCTTGTGTGAAAAGCTCCGAGTTTCATTATAAATTACTTCTAAAACAACTTAGAAGTAATGCATTTTACACCAATACAGTTTCTTGAATGCAACACTAATGGCCTAGGAACATCCAGGAGTCCAGAGTCAGAGATGCACCTACACAAAATGAGCAAGAGGAGGAAATGAAGCACCCTTGAATGAAGCACCAAATGTCTCTCCTTCCTTCATCCCAAACCTTTCAAAATCCTGGGACAGAAGATTGTTCATGGACAGAGTGAAAAAAATGCTCACTCCCTGCCAGAATAGCAAAGTTTATTTCTATTAAAAAATGGCAGCAAATAAAACTTGGAAATATACAGTAAGTCTCTCAATATCAATGCCATTGATACTGTCCTATCAATCAGGGTTTTTTTCATTAAAACCACTAGTGTTCTCTCACTCAATATTATCTTCTCTACAAACCCTACATGAAAGAACCACATTTGCAGAGATACTTGGTGTGGTGAGTTTCTTTGCTGTACTTCATTTGTGTCACTGCTATAGCTTTATTCTCAGAAAATCAAGCTAATCGCTGGTTCTGAGTCAGGTTTTGTGCCAAAAGTAAGTCCACTGCATTAAAGCGTGATCCAGAGAAATGCCCTTCCAGTAGGGCTGCCCCTCCTCAGCATCAATACCAACTTTTTTCTTCCATTATGACCTTTTGGGGAGCCCATGCATGAGTAAAGCCTTACATCCACCACACACTGAAAACGTTGGGAGCCGATTTGCCTTTTTTCTCTCAGAAAGAGAAAAGCCAGTCATGACTATCAGGTACTCCGTGTTACTTTTACAGGACAGCAATTTGTCTCTGTAATGGAAAAGAAAAATACTATTAATTCAACCAATATACTACATATTAATTACCAAAATTATTGAAATAAACTTTTTAAATAATATCAAGGAAGTAATTATAAAAGTAACTTTATACATAACACTTTTAGATCTAGAATGAGAAATGTACGTGACTACTAGGGGCCAAAACATGGCACATTTAATTTAAACCCTGGCAGCAAGGGGCAGGTTCCATTGCAGCTATAATAAATTACATACAAGTGCTACAGAACAATAACAAAAACTGTGAGCCATCCATTTCAGTACCATTTACAAGAAATCAATATCAATACTTAATGCAATACTGGTGAAAAATGAGCAAAGATACAGAAAGCATAATAAACCAGTAATGAAAGACCTTGCAGTGTTTCACTTTGGAAGAAAAAACTAACTGTCTATATTTTCATGTAGAGGGATATTTCACCGAGGCAATGTGCTGGAGGTATGAGTGTTTTGCAGATCTAAGTTTAAAATAACCTCTTTATTAAATTTAAAAAAAGTTCTTTAAACTGTGGATTACTACCTTAGTAAAACTCATACATATGGAAGGAGGCATTTCATCTTCCTAGAGTCCTGAATATTTTTCATCAGATTGCCTCAGATCAAACATCACTCCATTATGTACCTCTCTAAAGGCACAGACAAGGCCACTTGTTTCCAGGAAATTTTGATGTTCTGTTTTGGAGGTGTAGGGTTTAAACTTTCTACCACCAGTGAACTAAACAGGATATTTCATCAGGTAGCCCCATTTCCTCCACTGGTTTCAGTCTGTGCTAAGAAAAATGTGTTATAATACCTTTCAGAAAGGATCTATTGCAAGGTGGAATCTCAGACAAAATAATCCTGAAAATAACAAGTGTGAAGTCCCTGTCTAGTGAGGCTACCAAACGTCAGTGAATTGCCATTTGTCACCACAGCTACCATCCTCATCAACACAATCACCATCATCCCTTTGCTCTCCATCAAGCTAAAAGGCCTTTCAGGAAAGCTTCGGCTCTCCTAAGTTTTCCTTCAGCTCCCTGAATGCCTCAGAGGACAGTAAGAATTATAAAACTAGAAGAATTTTAAAACTAAAAGAATTATAAAACTAGATGTAAATGTTGCATGCTTAAAAAAATGGCAAGACAAATAGTAGAAAATGCATTACAGTTGTGGTGGATTGACCCTGGCTTGATGCCAGGTGCCCCCCAAAGCTGCTCTATCACTCCCCCCTCAGCTGGACAGTGGACAGAAAATATAACAAAGGGCTTGTGGGTCGAGATAAGGCCAGGGAGAGATCACTTAACCAACTACCGTCACAGGTAAAACACACTTGGCTCAGGGAAAATTAACTTAATTTATTGCCAAACAACCAGAGTAGGGTAATGAGAAATAAAACCAAATCCCAAAACACCTTCCCTCCACCCCTCCTTTCTTCCCAGGCACAGCTTAACTCCTGGATTCTCTACCTACCCCCCGCAGCAGTGCAGGGGGATGGGGAATGGAGGTTGGGGTCAGTTTGTCACACATTGTTTCTGCTGCTCCTTCCTCCTCAGGGGCAGGACTCCTCACACTCTTCCCCTGCTCCAGCGTGGGGTCCCTCCCACAGGAGATAGTTCTCCATGAACTTCTCTAATGTGGGTCTTTCCCATGGGCTGCAGTTCTTCACAAACTGCTCCAGCGTGGGTCCTTTCCACGGGCTGCAGTCCTTCAGGCACAGACTGCTCCAGTGTGGGTCCCCCACGGGGTCACAGGTCCTGCCAGGAGCCTGCTCCAGCGTGGGCTCCTCTCTCCAAGGGGTCACAGCCTCTTTCGGGCATCCACCTGCTCCAGTGTGTGGTCCTCCCCGGGCTGCAGGTGGATATCTGCTCCACTGTGGACCCCCATGGGCTGCAGGACAGCCTGCCTCACCATGGTCTTCATCATGGGCTGCAGGGGAATCTCTGCTCTGGCACCTGGAGCACCTCCTCCCCCTCCTTCTTCACTGACCTGGGGGTCTGCAGGGTTGTTTCTCTTACATGTTCTCGCTCCTCTCTCCAGCTGCCGTTTCTGTCTGTCCGCAACTTTTTTCCTTTCTTAAATGTGTTATCATAGAGGTGCTACCCCCATCGCTGATGGGCTCGGCCTTGGCCGGCGGCGGGTCCATCTTAGAGCTGGTTGGTATTAGCTCTGTCAGACATGGGGGAAGCTTCTAGCAGCTTCTCACAGAAGCCACCTCTGTAACCCCCCCACCCCCACCCCCCACTGCCAAAACCTTGCCACACAAACCCAATACAACAGTTATACACAGAGTTTATTGGTAGATAGACAGACAGACAAACCCCCCTGTTGTCATCACTTAATTACCAGGGCTCAATTGCTGTGACCTTCCTTAGTATTCCCATTTGAGTTCCTCCAGTGGTTTCTCTCCCCGCTTGCCTTTGTCTTTCCAACCCTCCCCTGCTCTCAGGGAAAGCCCAGTAGAAACGTCTCCACCATGTCTCACACATCCCCTCTATGGTACTGCACTGGAGATCAACTCATTTCAGTCTCATGGTTGCCCTTCTCCTCATGGGCGGGGTGACAGGTATACCTAGAAGTCTGTCACAGTAGACTACCAAGAAGAAAGGAACATCTAAACATACCTTTTAAGGAAAAAAAGCTCTGCTTTTCTATGATCAAAAAAGGAAACAATATACTTTCAAAATGGTTCATAAGCCTTTTGGAGCAGATCAACTTCAAAAGGATCCTGCAATACAGCATTCAGTCTTTAGCTGATACCAGGCATCTAGTAATGAAATATGCTGATATTAACTATAAGAAACAGACTCCACAACTTAGTACCCCAAATCAAAGTTCTGCTGTACCACTGCCCTATCCAACACAGACCTCAACTAATCATAGGTGGTGGGGTGGGATAAATAAAACAAAGAGAAAATTAGTGTTATCCAGACAATAAAACCTCAACAATAAATAGCTTAGTCCAACTGCTATATTTATACATGTACAAATATAAAATGTTTCTCACTGGTATATATCAAGATTTTGCGGACAAGCATTTTCAAAACTTGAAGCTTGACCTTACTGCTTCTCTTTCATGAGCACAACCACAAAAAAATTGGTTTGAGGCTGGGTCCATCCTTAACTCACACTATTGGCTTACCTTATGCAAAGAATATAACCTTTCACATGGAGTCTTCACCAGCAGTGAAAACACAGAAATTCAACAGACCAAGCAAAAACATGTAACAGCCTTCAAACATATTGAAGCCTTTCACAAAAAAAAGAAGATGAGAAACTTGATGTGTTTAATAAACAGGTTTAATTGCAGAAATTAGGGTTTAGACATCAGGAGAAATGTTCTGGTGGAAACTGAGGGAGATCTGGAGTCATGCTCAGTCAAAGGATGGTTTGCCAGGAGTGCACACAGCCAAGACTATCAGTAGCAAAGACCAAGGCACTCCATAATCCTACTGCAAGGCTTGTACGATTGGATTCAGCGTGAGATAAGGATGCCTTGCAGGTCTTCTAGATTTTACCCAGTATCAAACCTAAGGTGGCTGAAGACATGGTGGCAATGCTGAGGACGGCTGCTTAGGCCACCTTTATCAGTTGTCCTTCAGCTCAGAGAGCTGGGACAATTATTCCTGGCTGCTCTGAAATGAGCAAAAATAGTCACATATATGAAAATATAGCAGTGAGAGCTCATTCCTAACAACCACACATGAGGCTTTGCCATCTACTTCATTGTGCACAGGGTTTTATTTTCTTACCCAGATGGTATTTTTTGCCCCCTCACTTCCCCACATCAGTGTGATTGCAAAGTCTTATTTAGTAGATTTTTGTTTTGGTTTTTTTGTTTTTCCATTGGAAAGTGTGAATTTGTCTTCCAACAACACAGAATATCTCAAGGAAGGATTCATCAAGTGTTAGTATATGAAAAGGGCAAGTGAGTCTGCCCTTTTGGATGCAGTCCATCTTCTGGGTTTTGTTCATATAGTTCCTCAGCCCGTTTAGAGCTGGTACCTGACTAGAACTGATGGAGAACAAGGTCGATCAGGAGGAGACATTTTTGTACTTGTTCATCCATCACAGCATAGCGTTGTACTGTGGCCAGTTTCTCTATCTAATAGCAAATGGGAATAGAGAGGAGAAGGGCTGTGAGGCAATTTTTGGGGAGCACCACAGGGCTGGGGCTGTCAGACCTGCCATCCAGGTCATCCAAAACACAGATTTTGCCCCAAGGACCAGAGCTCTATCAGGAGAGAACTTCCTGGGTCAGGTCCTGGTTTTGTCAGCTCTGTTAGTAACAGCTATATGCCAGCCTTTTCCCCAAATTTCTCAGATAAATGGTACAAGAAATCCATTTATTGGCACAAAATAAGAACACTACCTACTGCAAAAGATTTTGCATTACTGGATTGTGTTGAATAATACCTTACTTGAGCAGTTAGTCGCTTAAGGATCATGGTACTAACAGATGGCATACAGTACTACTCAGATGTTAGCAGGGTTATGTCCAGAACACTTACAGCTGTGTAAAAGTCAATGGGAGCCTGGATTATGTGCAGAATATTCTAAACATTGCTTTCACTAATCACCTTTTAAACATATCCCCTCTCCAGGAGGAAATCAATTTTTCTGCAAGTAATACAAGGGATACCTATTTACACGGTACAAGTTAAGTCTAACTGATTAATCCCTCAAGTAAAATTTCTTTCTTTAAATTAATTCAGCTCTTTCTGCTGCCATTCAGTTGTTTTGCCTGAGGACATTACATTTGTTTGCTCACTCCTACCTGTCTAGGCACACCCATTCAGTGCTATAATGCCTTTATTAGTTAAAAGGATGACCCCTTGTTATAATTATATGAATCATATTGCAGTAAACGTGCTGTCTCACTCTTTAGATCTGTTTTTCATCACTGAGTCCCAGCTGGTAATTCAAATATGACTCTAGCTGAGCATCACTGGAAAGAGCCAAATCCCACTAAAGTTAATGAATCTTTGCACTGATTTCAAGAGCCTTCGAGTTTAGGCCCTAATGAAATGACAACATTTTTTTTTTCCTGGAATCGTCTTCTGAAAGTGATCCTCTACTTTTACTGCAATAGAAAGTCATAGCAGGGAGGGTTTGGGGAAATCAGAAGTTCAATACCCAGTAGATGGTGCTGTAATCAAATCCTAAAACCTGTTACGCCAGAACCACTTAGCCATGTTCCATGGCAAACTTCTGCAATTAATAAAGAAAGCATGTTTATTTTAAAGACACGTGTTATTGCATTTAAAACATACTTACTAATCTGAGCAGTAATTGTCTAGGCAATATGTTGAAAGAATCCGAAGAAATATGTAGCATGTGCTTTACGTGTCTTGCAGAGAAATGGTTTGTGGATCTTTTCTCGCGTCACTCAGGCTCCGTGGCCCTAGGCCTGCAGGATAATTTAGCTATAGCATAGGGAATGCACACCTCTCATTTTAGGTAAGCAAAGCAAAATTCCTCCATCTGCATTATCTTGTGTGTTCCGCCCATGGATTGGATTTCACAGGAGCAGAAATGCAATCAGCTGATAAGACAGGAAAGGAATATCATTTCCCAAGTGAATAAATTATAAGTATTTTGTTTTAAAAAAACCTTGGATTTCTTTCAAACTCTTTGACTTTGTTGCTACAGTCCTCCACCACCTGCACTTGCATATCTGATCCTCAAATTCCCCTGTTTTGTAACTGGAACTGAATACAATGGCCATGTCCTGAAATCAGCCCTTACTTTTTTCCTCTACAATCTTCATTAAAGCTCGCTGATGATGATAACCTTTGATCTCCTCTCCAGGTCCGCCTATTTCTGCTTAACTTTTGAATGGTACACACCTATCTGATATTGCAGGTTCTCCCAGGGAGGGAACTCATACTCTTTGTAGACATGCCTAGGAGAAAAATCTCTCAAAAGGAGCTGGGGAAAATTCAGCACTCAAGAGACAGGTTCCTTGATCACACAGATACCGACATTGCAGAAAGCTAGGGACCATCACCGACTGGCAGAAAACCATGATGGTGGTTGCTGGGCCTAAGTATTTGAGAATTTAGTTCCACTTACAGATTTTTTTATTAGACTTGAAAGTCAGCTTGGGCAGATATCCTTTCTAGTGGAAGCAGCACCTATGCACATCTTTTCTGGCCAAGACGTCGATTTTACACAATATCCCAAACACAGAAGCAACCTTTCATATTATAAAATACCAAAGCTCTTTTGCTATTCATTGTCCCTCTGAACCATCTGGAAGTCGTGGCCAGAAAAAGCTGCTGAAGAGCTGATCATTCCTGGCATCAGCCTTTGGGACTCCGCACCCAACAGAAGTCAGTGCATTTCTAAGCAAAGTTCTCACTCACTTCAGAAGCAAATTTAATACAACACTTGCCTAAACAGTGTGATCACAGACATTATATGCCTACGTACTTGGACAGCTGAAGTCTAAGAAAACTGAAGGGAAACAAAGAAAACTTTTTCCCATAAATCATGTTTCCTACAGTAACAGTTTTCACTTATGCAGAATGTGGGGTTGCAGCAAAGATTCCTTGGGCTACAGAATTTCATTTAACACACAGCGTGGTTTTTAAATAAGAAATACAGCAGGATGAATTTATATACTTCTTAGAGCATGGAACTTCCTTCCCAGCATTATTAATGTAATAATACACACACACCCACGGCTACATTCTAGCCTTCGGTACACATGCAGGTTTGCATTGAAGTCAACGAAAGCTGCACAAATACAACTGAGGACAGGAGTTTCCCCTTATCATTAATTTTTCAGAAAATGTAATTATTATGTATGATAATTTTAGCTAATGAATACATTTGTATGATTCATTTATTATGTATCAGTCGTTTATAAGGTATTCACAGCATGTTTTATTAATTATTATTAAAACCTTATATTTATTTTAATGCATATTTCATCAGGGTTACTTCTTTGAAATGCCTTAGACTTTCTTTTTAACCTTTTCTAATCTCAGACCTGATTTCTGTTTCAGTGACACTCCAATCTGGTTTCTATAGAAGACATGAGGAGGCTTTTCAATTATTTCAATGGTTTATAGATCAGGTCAATTATACACAAAAGGATATGATTAGGTCATTGGCCTATACCAGGAATATATATAATAATTTGCAACATAGAAGGTAGAGATGGGACTACCCTCAAGAGTCACTGAGCTTTGCCCTCTTCATGTACATGAGAACGACCAAAGCCAGTCCCTGGAGAGGGATGTGGTATAAGAACCATCGCTTCTGTTCTGTACTTGTCCAAGACCTGGAGGAGTAGGATCCTTACCCAGGACTGTGACTGTTACTGTGCTACCGCCTTCTTTAACTCTTTAACACAAGGATTTGCTTTACCTTCCTATTTTATGCCATGTTGTTCTGCTGGTTCTTCTGCAGCAACATTCTGTTGTTATAATGAAAGTAAAACTCCATTCCCTGTAAAATTTCTTTTTTTTCCTTGGGAGTTTTTATAGAATGTAACCATTGAAAAAAACGACTACCTTTCATAAACACTGTGTTCCTTTACAAGTACTGCACACATACAGTCTTATTCCTCTCCATCACCAGCTTTGGACCAGACCAGGATGAAATGAGGCAAGATTCTAAGAAACAAAGAATTCTTTGCCACTAAAAGGAGCCTCTGTCTTTGACCATAAGAAGTGTGATTAGTTTTCGTATATATCAGTAATATAAAATTAATTATGTTAATATTGGGGGGAAAAAAAAATGAGAGCCCTTGCAAAGGGATGCAGCAAGGCTCTGCACACTTTGCTTTGGGAGAGCAGCCCCAAACCTGTGGACCTAAAACAAGAGTTGAACCTCAGGCAGGACAAGAACTAGACAGAAATCTGGAGGGGGAAAAAACATTGAATTTCCAGAGTGTTCAAAAAATAAGCCATTAATGAACTAGGAGACACACAGAGAAAAAGGAGACACACAGAGACTGAAGCTGGTCATATACAAAGCAGACTGCAAGAACAGGCTGCCCTTTTAGCTATCCCCAAAAAAAAAGATAAAGGATGCTGCGCTGGTAGAAGTCCCAGAACTGGAAAACCACAAAAGAATTAAAATAGGTCAGATTTTTTACCCGATATACTTGATTTCTTCTGGACATGCCATTGCAGGGCTCACAGGGCCTGGTCCAGAGACCTTTAAAGAAGTGGAGAGGTTTCTATCCATTTCAATAGAGTTTCAGATAAATTCTTATGGGCCACTTTTCACTTTGGTGTGCAGTGCTACCTGCGTAGAATCTCGGTTGTAATGGGGAGAGGCTTCAGCCAGTTGTCACTATCTACAAACACTTTGCAAAATATACCTTGCAAAAAAGGCCAGCGCATTATTAACGTTATTTTACTTTCACCACACCAATTTCCAACAAATATTGAAAAATGTTACAGATGTTTTTCATTTTTTACACTTAAGCAATTCCAAAAAAAGCCAAACAGACTTTGGAGCAAATACATTTGCTCCCCACATGTTTTTGTGCTGAAATTCAACTCAGGCTGAATTTTTACAGAGAAATTACAATCTCTGGAGAAAAAGAGGGTTTCTATTTGGATCCCTAATACACCTTTCATAAGAGTGGCCCAACAGTATTGCTGTGCCTTCGTCCCTTTATTCCTGAGGTGCAGAAATGCCTGGTTCCAAATGTAGCAAAATGAGAAATTACAGAGCCCGTCTAACAAATCAAAAATAAATGAAGTAACAACATAAAGGTAAATTTACTGTTATTTATAATTTACCATTTTTACCTTGTTTTCAATTGTCTCTTAGTCCTCTTCATTCGAGGAGCCCATTACATTTTATTATGCTAAACCCTATCTTCTGTCACATAAATTACAGTTAAAGATCTTAATATTAAAGCCTCTTAGCTCCCAGACCATATTTCAGGCTTTGTTCAAACCAGACATTAATGCTGAAATTGAACACAGATCACTTTGTCATCATTACCTATGATCTCAAAAGTATAATACAATCTTTGCTATATATGGCACAAAAATGCTTCTTTGTATAACACTGAATTATGGAGATATATTGATATTCTTAATATTTTGACAAAACAATAAAACTAAATATGTTAGCTCTTTAGCAGATACCAGCATACCAGCCCAGCTATTATAACAACAGTTACAGTGGTAAAGGTTTATTTATTCCAGGTAAAATAGGAAATTAATCATATAGTTATTTTAATCCTAATTTTTCCCTGGTATAATTTAGCCTTCCTGCTCGCTGATACAGGAAGTCTGTTGCCAATGTTCATCATCATCTGCTTGGGTTCACAATATCCACCTTTGTTACGGGAACAATATTCTCTTTTCAGTGGTCGTGACTCCAGCAAGGAGAAACACCGGTGCAGACTGTCTTTCATCTTATTGTGTGTCTTTTACTTCTGCCCCAGAATTATCCTAAAAGAGGTGTTCGTGAGCCTGGACCGGGCTCTGGGCTGTGCACAGGGATGGAGGAGGAAGCACAGCGCAGTCTCAGCATATTACCACAATCCTCTCCCGGTTTGTGCCTAGAGCCTGTATTATTATTTTGAAAGGACTGTTCTTTCATTCCAGCAGAGTCTTTCATGCGCCTCTGCCTCATGTTCGGTGCTTCCCCACTACTCTCAGCCCCTTTACAGATGCATCCATACTGGGCCAAATTCTGTTTCTAGCTATTACCACGTCAGTCAGGAGAAAGCCTCCTGAATTATCACAGGGGTGAGAGCGAAATGCTGCCTTTTGCAAGAGGAGTAAGTTATATTGCCAGTGTAGACGTGAGAGTAGCTTCTGCAGGGTATTTTTGCAAGGCATCACCTGCACAATATCTGTTCCAATGAATGAAAAGCCTTAAATGTTTTCTTCTTACCCTGGTCAATTAAAAAAGCCCCTGCTGTTTGCAGCACCCTGGCAAGGATCTCACCCCATCCTGCCACCGTAGCAGTGAGAGAGGTAGCCCCCAAAAAGCTCTTCCCAAGAGAAAATGCCATATCTGATTTTCTTCTTCATCTCTTGGTCTACCCACAAACTGCTCCTTGTCTAGTTACTCCTGATTAGTCGCACTGAAGCCACAAGGTGTTCTTTCCTGCATCCTGTTTGGGTTTGAGAAAGGAGAAGAGCTGCTTCTTAGCAATGACTACTTTTGTCTGCCCACAAATTAACTTTATACAACAAGCAAAGATCCATATAAAAAAGTCTTAGTACGGGTGCATATAAAAGTTGAATTCACAGCTCTCCAAATGTAAGCAAACTCTCCCAAACACTGCCTTGTCCAGGTGCTCGTTTGTACCTACAGACCAGCTGATGATAATTTCTTCAGTGGAATACATCCTGCAATACTTCAAAATATCTCTGTCCACTTATATTAGAGTTTGGGGTATTGCAGCGTCTTTCATTATAAAGAGAAGGTTATTTTTTTAATATATACCTTTTCATTACAACTAGGAGTAAGGTCATGAGTTCTTCTCATGATGGAGGTATAAATATTACATTGTATGGCTGAAATAGTCTGCCTCTGTTCCTGGAGAATACCCTTGGGTAAAATACTGTGTCAGGGCAGCTGATTGCCTGCTCATTTCAGTTTGCTTACTTTTTACAAATAAATTGCTAGACAAATGAATAAAAAGAGAGCGTTAACTTCAGACAATCATATTCATAATACAGCCCCATTATGGCTTCAGAGGCTTTATGTCTAAATTAGAGTTATTTCTAAAATTAGCTATATCATTTTTTTGGCTCATTTCTTTCCTCCTGGAAAAGGTGGGGGGAAGCTTATAGTGACAGCAAGAACTTGGGATGCAGGAGAAATGGGTTTTGTTCACAGTTTTCTTGCATAAAGCTGGGCAAGCTACACATACTCAGGTTAGAAAACCTCTTGGCTCCACTTGGGTCCTGGAAGGGATTCCAGGTGGCTTCAAAGGGAAGACAGAACACAACTGTGTCCGTTGTGCATACAGGCTTTCGGAGGCCTATAGCCAGACATAATCATACTCCTTTTCTTCCGCTTTTTGGCTTTCTTATCTTTTTAATTTGTCTCCCCTTTGTAGGCACATCAATTTGTTACTGGGTGTGCACACAGCACCTGACACCATCAATTTGTTTCAAGCATGAACCAGACTGCAGAGACTCTGGTGTTTTGCACATTTAAAACTTTTTTCTGTTTCTATCTTTCCATTTTTCACATTCATATTATTCTGGAGGTACCACTTTCTGGTAGATTTTCAAGTATTCCCTTTTTAAATTGTTTTTAGATCCTGTTATTATCCTATAAGTGCTAAATGATAATGATTCATCTGTTCATTTCAATAGATACACAGTTATTTGCAGAACGGTTATTAACCAGGGGCTGTTAATTATATAAGAAGATAATTTCATGTAAATGTTGGTCTTAAAAAACAAACTGCCTCTCTATTTATTGCCCAACAAGCAAGTATTTGGATTTGATTTTTTTTATTTTGTTTTTGTTTTGTTACTTCTTGTTCACACGCAAGGGAAGCGATTGATTCATTTGAGTGAATGAAAAATGCATCATAATTACTGTAGTCTGTCCAGCCTGAATTATGTGCTGCTGGCACAGGAACAAGTAAATAATACCTCATCTGTTTACTGCTCTGATCAACCTCGCCATTTGAACCGATGGCTAACAAAAGAGAGGAAATCCGCAGTTTGCAGATAGCACGAGCCAGGAGATGGCAAATAGCAATTACGCGTCCAAAAAGGGATCTCAGGCAAATTTTGTCTGGTGCTCTGTAAGGCTGATTAAAAGAGGGGGGAGGGGGGCCTTCTCAGCCTGATTTAAAACTGTCACCTTTGGGAAGGGTTTGTGTGTGTGCGTGTGAGGGTTATGTCCGTACTGATGATGAGCGAGGTGTCTTTTCCTGGTGGGACCCTCCTACCTGCAGTGCTCAAGTGTGGAGAAGAGCAAAGCACAAGTGGGGAGCTTCAGGCTCATGCAGCCTTTGGGACACCGACAATGAGACATGGGCCTTCTCTGGGACGCAGGGGCTCCAACCCCAGATGGTTATCCCCAGCTTATCTCCTTCCCAAGGTCTGCTCTGTTGGCCTATGAGGCATGAGGTACTCCCATGCTTTGTGAGGAGGTCGATTTTATTTTGCTTTAATTTTTGTAGCTTAAGCAATGCCGATCTTCAGGTTTATATGTGTAAGACCATAAATCTTTACAGAAGACCTTCATTGTTTATGTGAATGTTTATGACACAAATAAGAGCAGCTGATAACACAGCATCTCTCTGTGTCCCTTGGTCTCTTGGGTGGGTTGGTGCAGTCCTTCTTCCACAACTGGAGCATCTTTTTAACATGTGTCTGAGCTTAAGAAAAGCTGGGGTTAATGAAGTGACATTTTCCATCCAGAACAAAACTACCTCTAGAAATCCTTCAGCAAGTGACTGTTGTGCTGCATTCCCATCTGCAAATGACTTCCCAGTGTCTTGTTCTTATTTATCCTTTGAAGACACAGGCTGGTTTACAGAACATAAAAATGCCTAATTGCAAACCAGTTTCTTTACCATCTGCGTTTCTATTCCTGCCTCAGCTAGTCACATTGGCAAAACTCCATGGCTCTGCATAAAAGTAAAGAATACATAAAACTCAAAAAGCCATTAACTGATAGCTAAAATCATAGACAGAAGACCAGAGAGCTTTAAAATAAGTATTTTACTTCAGTGGTAGCAAGTGCAAACTTCTGCTGGTGTTGGCAGGCTGGACTCAAACACAGATTTCCACAGATCCACGTGGATTTTTCCCTTTAAATCACATCATCATTGGATTTAAAAGCTTGAGCTAAAATCCACAGTAAGGAATGAGTTGGAAACCTGACTCTACCTGACTTCAGCTTGCTCAGTTAGGATCTGAGCTTTTAACATCCATGCTACAAGAAAAAAGTGTTTGCTTTCATGTTTCTCTCCTGTATTTGAACACTGATTTTTTTAAATTCTTGTGCTTAAAATTCAGATTAAGCTTTTACGATTTTTGCTACTGACCTTCATTACACTTTTTTCTTTTGCAGCTGTCAAATTAAAGTGATTTATATTTTCTAAAGTTAAAGCATATTTCCGATGATCGTGATAATTATCTTCCACATAAGAGTCCATCATGTTTAAGACATTAGGTCGACAGGGTGGTGTAATGGCAGCCATAAGTCACATGAGGACTTATCTCTTGGGGACTATCTTGATGTATACCCAGAGAAAGATGCCCCGATGGGCTCTCAGCTCCAACACAGAGCCAGCAGTACCAAAAGTTCTGCATTAGAACTGCTTCAACACATAATCCTGTATCTAGCCAGTATAATAATTATTGTAAGAATACATTTTGGGATACTACTTACATTTAGCTTTACATCAACATTTCTTGTAAGGCAAACATGACAGATGTCATTCACATACTAGGCAGCTCTTTTTTTATTTACTCCTTCCCTCAATAGAATTTTATTTGGCACTTAAATAAGTATCCACATAATTCTGTAGACTCAAGGATGCTGGCTTTTTTATTTTGCATGGAATAATTACATTCACAGAAAGAATATTTTAATGTGTTATGTTTTCAATATAAACTTGTTTTATTTAATATAAAAAGAAAATTTAATTTTACTTTCCAAACATAAATTACATCTCGTAAAATGCAATGGACTGTAACATAGATAGAAGGTTCTTTTATATGGAAAATATTCTTTCTATGAAAATTAATTGGTTCTTACTTCAAAATTTTTGCACTGGCAAATATGTGTTCTCTATGTACATCGTGTTATCTGGCAGTAAAATTTATTACCACCTGAACTATTCATCCCCATATTTCAGGATACTGAAAATCATAAAGATTGTTCCCTTATGCTGAGGTGAACGCTTGCTCAAAGCACAATCATTTCAATTTCAAAATGATGAAAGATAATAAGTGAAAATGCGTGAGAAGTTTCAAGAACTGTGGAAAAAAAATTCACCTTTTGAACTATTGAATTTTAGAAGCCAAATAATAATCTATTTGCTGTTTTCAAAGGTGAATTTTCACTGATAATATCATATGGGATACAAATTTGATTTTCCAAGATACTGGGTATATATCAAGAAGGTCCCCAAGAGGTAAGTCCTCATGTGGTACAAAGGGCCGTGGGCTGATTTCATTGGGAACTCAGTACCAACAAATTTCTGAAAATTCAATTATGCCCAATGAAGCACAGAAGTACCTGCTCCAATGTAGCTAACTCCTCTAGCAGGAAGAGCTGAGCTGTGCTGCTGGACAGAGTCTTGCTTTCCATCGTGCTGCCCCTTCCCATTGCCCCTCCAAGGCCCCCCATTGCATCTTGACCAAATGCATTGCAGAGTGGCCCTATTTTTTTGGTTTATATGCTGAACAGAGACTGAGGGTTCGCACATAAGACACCAGCTAAACAAGAGGTGCCGTTGAAGTCAAAGATACCAGCTCACTTTCCAGGTGGAGATTTCTGGCTAACTTTTGCCTGGTTGCCATGGGTGTCTTTGGGAGGTCCTTCCCAGTAGAAGTCATTGCAGTTGGGCATGTGCCTAACTGACTGCAGCATCCGGACCTTCGTTAGTGGTATCCACTGCCACAGAAAACAGCACTTGTAGACAGGCTTTGGGGTTGCTTTCCAAATCAGATTCGAGGTTTTTAGCTGGTATTTGTCAATGTATTTTTAAGCCATGCAATTTTACCCTTTGAAGTAACTTGCATTTTCCACCTTAAACAAGGAACTTTCTTGATGAATAACTGGTGGTTGGGTTTTTTTCTAGTTAAGTTTCAGAACATACCATTGGCTTTACCAAAATCAGTGGTTTCCTGCTCAGAAACCCTCCAGATGGCAGCGGGCAAAGCCATGAGTAACCACTATTGCTGTCGTTGTCACTCCCCAAAAAAATCCCCCCAACTTGCTGCCCCTGCTTTGCCACGTGAGCCACACTTTCTTTCCCTGGTGTTCCTCTTGCTTCCTTAAATAAAGACAGCCAGTCTAGTTTTTGCTCAATTACTTCATATAATTGCAGAATATGTGGAGTTCAATTGGGAAACTAGCATGGAGCCGTAAAAATGGTGCTGTGGTAGCAGTCACTAGAGGAGGAATAAATCCTCTTTGGTTTGAGAATCCCCTCTGGGACATCTTCCAATGTTGCAGTAATTTTCTTCCCCCATAACTGTGTTTTAGTCTCACTGCAGCTTATGTATCGTATTGGAGAGCAACGATATATGAAGAAATGAAACTCCTTTTGTTGCTTTTCTTTAAGGCACTTGCTATTTGTACACCAAAGCCTGTTTTACATTATTGCATGAAGGCCAGAAGAGAAGGCAGCTATTTCAGAGATTTGACCTTCTAAGAAAGATGGAGAAGAATTGCTTAGGAACAGTTTGGTTTCTTAAGGCAGAAAGCTGCCTAATAAGAGTCTGTGATGTATCTCTTTGGGCCACTTGCAATTGCTGGGGATCTGAGTCCCTATGCTACACTCATTTTATGGTTTCAGACACTGCATTTGGAGAAGAGCATGGGTAAATATTTGCCATGTGCTGCCACCTTTGATATTAAGCAGGCCAGGTTTACGAAACAAGCTGAACTGTCGACAGGGCAAAGTGTGTGCAAAGGATCCTTGTGGAGCACCTATTAACTCTGCCTTTAAAAGACAAATACCCTGATTATATATTATATATTGGCATATATATATATAGGCAACCATTTGAAAATTACTATGAGAAGCCAGAAGTACAGACTGGTAAACCACGGAACCTGGTAAACTTTAAAGAGATTTGAGATTGAGGCTGATTGAGATTCAAAGATAAACCCATCCCTGTGACAAAACTCTTTTATTATTCTCAACAGAAAGATTGCTATGCCACACAGATCATAGAAATGTAAAATATTTTCATGGAAGAAAGACATAGGCTGAAGCTGATATGAGTCATCTTTTGTGAATCTGAATTGACTGAGCATCCTACAATGGAGAGAGTGGCTTTCTGTTCTCTGCTAACTTGTTTCTGCATGATGACCCTTTTATGATATCTTTGTGGACATCTCCCTTTTCCTAAGAAGTCAGATGAATGTCAAGATGATCCCAGAAGACAGAAAGCAAGAGTCAGATAGGCATGTGCTTTGGAACATACCAATCCTGCCCATTTCTAGAATACGAGTATCACCGTCTTTGTTTGCATCATCTTTGATTAGTAACCTCTCCAAATAATTGCTGCAAGGGTAATTATTGGTCGTTGGAGTTATACCAGTGTCAAATGGTTACTATTCTTATCACAAATAAGTCCCATTTTTAAAGGATTGATCAGTGAAAAATGTGGACATTCAGTTGATGTGCAATACACATTTTTGTTATTTTGTATACATCCCTTTTCTCCCTCTCTCTTTTTATCTCCCAGCTTCACCTTTCTTCCTGAGGCTGTAAGCCTTTCCACAGCTCTTCCACATAATGAAGTAGCTAAAGAAATCAAGAATAAATCTCTCTGCTTTTTTCAGCAGGGATACTTCAGCTGCTGAAGTTTTTATGAAGGGAAGCCAGAAAAATGAAGTCTCAAATCAGCAAAGGAGAGCGACTTGCTGCAGTGTGTCCTTCTATCAGCAACTGTCTCACGAGCAACAGCCAAGAAAGACGAAGACAGAGAGTAGCTTGGTACCCTATCAGTGTTGTCCTGTGCCAGAACTCTAAACTCAGATGCTCGTCTGTATCTGGAAATTTGGATTTGTCCTTCACAGACTTGGCAACAGGTGTTCATCTGCACAGTGCAGTCAAGACTTGGGTGATTTGAGCAAATCCAGAAGCACATACTCAAGGTTCTGCAGCAGAAATCAAAGTATTTTGGAAGATCATATTGGGAGGAGTTGGCAGCTTCTGCAGAAGAATCTTTATGTACACCTTATAGCAATCATTATGTACTTTTAATGTTTACCACGTCAAGCTCCATGTCTGGGTCCAGTTTCTTTACCACCTATGCTGATTTCAAGCTACTTCTACAGGATAGTATTATTACTGGTGTTTCCAAATACTTTATTTAATGGACATTTGTAGCTAATGATGTACCCACTAAAACCACTCTAATATTTACTGTTGGGTTTAGACCTTTTCTCCACAAAAAAGTCTTTAAAAAAAAAAAAACACCCAGAAAATATGTGTAGATGCAGGAGATGTATTTCTAAGTAGTTTTGCATTAAATTATTCATATTTTTCATCATGACAACCAGAGATTAGTCCCCCAAAAAACAGGGGGTTTCCTAGTGATAAACAATGTGATGGTGCTGCTTTTTTTCCACAGAGTATAAACAGTTAAAAAACAGCTGATATATTGCATGAATTAGAAGTTCCCCCAAAGCCTGATTTCATTCACATTGATAATTTGGTTAAACAATAATTTCCAGAAACTACAACCTTTTAATAAAGATATCCACTGCTGGCAGAAATCTCGTCCCACTCTCTATTTATGCCTTTAGTACATTTTCTAAAGGTTCTCTGCACTTTGTTACTTAATTATGCATCATGTTTACCATACTCATTTTACAATTACATGACGACGCGGTTGTAAGCAGCAGCTGCTATGGCAGGGGAGGAAGAACCTCAGTTATCTGATAGCTCCCTTGATTCACTTTTCTGTCCCAGAAATAAGAAGCACCTTTGATTGCTCCTTCTAAAGAGGCGAAGGCAAGTCTCTCAAGATATCCCAGCAGCTATTTGTGGCTGTCACTCATGGCAACTGGTTAAAGAGCTGTACAATTTATATTGTTATCTTATTTTGAATGGAGATGCATAATATGTTTATAATGGCTATAGATAGGCCAGACCATGTTCTATCAGCTGTGTGTGTCGCCAGATCTAGCACTGATATGCGTTGCACACGTGTTTTAACTAACCAAAGAGTCCTTGCTGTGGCAAAAATCAGACAAAGGGATCAACAGCCTTCCTGCTTCCGGGGGCTTCGAAGGGACAACAGAGCAGATTTGCAAGAATGTCATAATAACCCATTACCTGGCAAACTGTGTGACTGGGAAAAGAGCTATGATGATAGAGCACCAGCCATGTGCTTGAGCCCTCTAGTTGATTGCTCTAGCATCTCTGGGGAGAGCTGTGGCCTCGGGACACCAGCCTTCATCCAGTGATGGCCATGGCCAAGGAAAGCGGAGGACAGGAACGTCCCCAGAAGGCAGCACAAGGTGGCTGTGGGACACTTTGTCCCATGTTGTCCCCGCCGGCTGTCACCTGCATGATGTGCTGCAAGCCATGCTGCACAGACCCCTTGGAGGTGAGGTCAACTTCATCACCCAGCATGGGGAAAAGCTGAAGTACCTCAAAATGGCATGACTCCCCACGTACAAGCAGGACTGCTTCACATGCAGGACAAATGGAGGGTCAGCCTCACCCAGCATTGCAGGAGGGAAAAGGATGTTGCCCAAATTCTCAGATGGGGCAAGCTTTTGTCCTGGGGGCAGCGGACACACAAGACTGCTTAGGGGAACTGAGGGTGCAGGGCACAAGGCCCTTTCAGTTCCTTGCAGGCACGATGGCACGTTGCACATGGAGCAAAGGAAGAGTGTGGCAGGCATTGTACCCTTGATAAGCATGTAAGCTGTGAGATAGACTCAATCCATGATCTACCAGTCCCAATTAACTTGCAGCAGGGACAGAGAGACCCTCTGTTTTGGTTGTTACTGGCTCAACCAGTGTGAACATAGGTCATGGTGTATCACTTGATCTTAGGGCTGAAGAATGTTTCTTGACGTGTTAAATCCACCATAAGTCCCACCAGTTGGACCTGACTAGGGAGAGAGGTAAAACATGGTTGCAAAGCCACATCTTGGTGAGCGCCTCCCTTTTGGTGTTTGCTGGAGTAATAGGGTCTCTCTAGGAGCTTGTCTCTGAATTTGGCAGAAGCGTCCTTTGCCCCCGGTTTAGGTACAAGGGTAACAAGGATAGGTTTACCCACCATCAGAACTTCTGGAAGAAGGGATTTGGGTTTTTTTTACTGTCTGAGTCATTCTGAAATCTCCCAGTTACAGCAGATAACATACAGCTGAGGATGCTCTGTCAGCCACCCATTCCCGTGCTTTATTTCAATCCTGCCTTTTGCACTTGCAGTCCTTTCCACCATGTGTGCCGATACTTCTAAGCAATTCCTACTTACAGAAGGTAAGACAAATGACCAAAACTGAAATTTGCCTGGAGGCAGATATGGTTTTTCTCACATTAATTAAAGAAATTAGGAGATGATGAAGGCATAGCCACAGGAAATATTTCATTTTTTATGTCACGAGCTGATAAATTTTGATTTAGAGGAGAGATTTTTAAATCCCTCATTGATGGCTTTCAGCACGTCCCTTTCCAAAAGTAACTAGCAAGCACAAACACAGACTGTTCACTAGAGTAAATTGCCAGTAGTAATAAACTGGGGCTCTTAATTATGCTGGAACTCGTTGCTCCCTTTTCTTCTGAGTCTTCAAGGTTTGCTCAGTTGAGAAGGCTGAAATCAGAAACTTCAGCTAGTAACTAACCAAAGCCTCCAGTTTAAGAGACCTCAGCCTTATCCTTCAATAACAAAGTGAAAGCATTCCTGTTGTTCTCCCACATAGGCAAATGTCATTTCACAATTTATGATTTTCAAGCCCATTTACATTCCCATTGAATATCAATAGTTGTCCAGAAATACTAAATGGTAATGAGAAAAACTGAAGGGTTCTCATACATGAAAGAAAAAGGAGGCTGAATGCCTTTAATTTGTCCCTTTCCTGTGTTAGTGACTAATTTCAAAATTGTAAACATTTCAAATAGTTTCACACACACATTTCAAAGACAAGGCTTCACTATATTGACGGATCTCATTCCCAAAAGATAAAACTATGGGTTTTTGTCAGTTTTTCCAAAGACAGAAGCCTTTTATTAGATCATAAATTATTGGGAGGACAGAGTTGATAGACTTCTTTAGGCTGATAATGTACTTTGAAAGAAAAGGCAGTTTTACACTTCTGCAAAATCGTATTTAAAATATTTATATACCTATCAACGGAGACACTGAGGTAATTCACCTCTGGGTCACTGGTTCAAAACCAAACCAGCTCTTTTACATCCAAAACGTGTTGCCTTCTGACAGTTGTAGAGTTGCCTAGATTTTTTTGTTATGATCCTATTAAGCTTGCTCCTTGCATCGTACAGTCCTCTTGGATAAAATTTGGCAACATTCAGAGGAGAGGCCTAGGACTGGACAGAAAAGAAAATAAAGTTGAACTTTTTGTTTTAGCAAATTTTCAGAATGAGGTGGGTGAGATATTGCAGGACCAAGCAATAACTTCCCTACTCAAGCTAATACAATATGTACTATTAGGAAATGCACTGCATATAGCTCATAACCTAGCTAGTCTGCTGTACACAGAATGCCTGCAGTCTCATAAAATGTTATTCTTTTGCTTTATCTTGTTAGTATAATGTGAAGCTTCATTAAGCCGCCAGATGAATCATATAGTAATTGGATATAATGAATTTAATTATGTAATTTCTTTTTTCATAATGAAACAAAGTCATATTTTACAAACAGGCAAAGTATTGTTTGGAGTTACAGATTTAAGCTGATGTTTGGCAAGAAAAGCACAACTGAGGACTGATGGCTCTTCTTTTTTCCCCCCCCCCCTCTGTTTTTATCTGACCTTCACTGTTTGGATTTGTCCATGCAGGGACCACAACTACATCTGTGTTAAACAGATGAAAATTCATGTTCCTGGCCTGTGGGCACTGGCGGAAGGTAAGCCACCTCCAGCACATCATCCTCAGTCTATGTGGCAGAGCCAACAACTAAGAGCGAGTCTCATGCCAGAGCGAGGATGACCAAGCTACATCACCAGAATTACTGTAATGAGCGTGCCTCAAGATCCAGTATCTTCTCTCCATTACTGGCCAGAAATGGGTATTTCTTTTTGCAGCTTGCAGGGGATGAGAAATCAACACCTCTCTGTTAGGGTCACACATCTCTGCAGTACCTGCTGTCAGGGCATGCCAATCTAGCAGCTAACAATTAAACAACAATATCATCTCTCAGGGAGGTCCTTTGCCAGGAGCCTGAACCTGCCACTCTCAGGTGCCACCGATTCCTCTGCGAGATGGAGGGGCTCAGAGTCTCCCAGAGACAGTGCAACATTTCACAGAGCAAGGTATTAATGTCAGCCCTTCCCTTCCTACCTCCCATTAATGACTTTCTGATGACCCATGCTTATAATACCCTCCACCCTTCTCACTACTTGGCCATTGAGGATGTTCCAAGGAAATGAAACCTAATGATAAAACAGTACTTGAAATATCAACATCCCTGGCCTAATTAGAGCTGGGCCAATGGGCCCTAATTGCATAACTGAAATGCACCCAGTTGAGTTCTTTCTATTGTAACTTGACTACACGTCTCGGCCCTGATTAATACAGCCAGCGCTGCAAACTAAAATGCAGTTAATTTATTGTAAGTTTTATTAGGCATATAAAAGGAGACCAGGAATTACTAGCCTTTCGTTGCTAGAGATACATTTCATCTATGACTCAGACCAGATTCTTCACAGATTAAGCTTGTTAATTTTACTTATTGCCAACATTCTTCACCGCATTGCTGGAGCGAGAGCCACAGGCTCTTGTCTAGAGCGGACGGTATGAAAAGAACCGGGGGCCTTGGACAACAGTAACATTAACTACTTTGTCCTTTTAATTCATCTAATTACATGCAAGAAAAAAGAAGCAGACCATTTGCAGGCTGTCTTTAGTTGCCTTTCTGCAGTGATGCTGAGCCAGTGCTTTTGTAGGCTTTTTGTTGTCTTATTAGCGAGCTTTTGTTCAGAGAGATGGTTAAAGCCATTTTCAGCAGCTAGCGAGATGAAACAGTTTCAATAAGGACCCAATGTACTTGTTTAAATTACCTTTCAAAATGCTTGAAACCATTAAGGGGGAGGTGCTACAAATAAAAGTTGGATTTTTTTTTGTTATAATGTTTTACCCTAATAATAGCTTTTATTTTATTATAATCCATTAGTTGACAATATTATTCTATAGATTATTAGGCTGCAATTTTGTTATTTCATCACACTTTCAGCACTCACTCACAGAGCTGGAAACCACAAATCTCCTTATAATATGCTTTCAATTTTGTTAAAATCTGTATTTAACCGGTTTGCCTGTGAAACATCTTGGGAGAAAATGTGTTTTTAATTCTGTCCTGATTAGCGTAACAGTTGACAGGGCTGAGTAGTGACATGATGGTATCTTATTTTCTACTATTCTTACTGTTACCTTTTCCCTGACAGATTTTATTTATTATTTTCACTTCTCCAGAGCTACAAGTCCAAGTGTACTCCACAACTTCCACTAAAGGGAATTTATCCCTTGTTGAATGAACATCACAGTTAGAAAATCTAATTAAAAAGAGCTGATGTTCCTGGTTTGCTGGCAGGCTAATAGTAATGTGAGGCTTTTGAAAAATTTAGTGCCTACAGGTAAAATAAAAGTGCATTTAGCATTCAGTGGTCACAAACAGAAGGTGATTCAGAACTGTAGCTGGGGAAGGCTGGGCAATAAGGCAGGCAAGACTCCTTGGTTAATGCAGGGAAAATGGTAATATGTTTTCCTGTTTCACATCTTCTGTTTACTTACCTAAAATTGTGCTAGTATCATGGCTATTTTTTCTAATTCTTGGAAGTGAACTTAGTGCTGAGGAAAGATTTCTCATGCAATGTGCAGAGCAAAACAACTGGCAAGCCACGGCAGAGCAGCGAGGATGACTTCTTTTGACTCTGTGGCTGCGCTGGGTGCAAATGGTGTGACCCCAACTGGCTGAACTGGAAGCTTTGACATTTACGCTGCATTTACTCTGAGTTTGGTCTGGTTGACCTCCACCTGTGGGATTAAAGCTTTTTCTCACACTGCTCCAACCCCTTCTGCAAGTTTTGGTGTGCATCATGGAGATCTTACATGTGGGGCTACAATGACTCTGTGGTTAGACCAGCTTCATGGGAACCCCATATTGATATGCACCTTGAAAATGAGATCTGCTGTTATTGTAAACTAAGGGGAATGCAGGTGGGTTGGGCAGTGAGCAAGCAAGGAGAAAGGCTACAGGAGCTGTGCCCAAACCCATTTCTTGATACTAAACCCTGCATAGGTTTCTTTCAACCAGCCATATTCTTTCTGCATTTTTTTTTTCTGAATAAATCAGGCTCATACAGCTTTTACAGTGCCATTTACGTATATTACTACAAGATTTTATAGTCGCTTTCCCAATGAAACAATCAGGAACATTATAGCGGTAAATTCTGGCATGGGTTTACTAGGCTGAACTGAGCTCACAAGCTCTGTTCATATAAAACAAGCAGTCCCTGTCATACCAAGACAGCCCCTCCTGATCCATCGCTCACACTTGGGAGGAGCAAAGGAGGCATTAAGCCTCGCTCGAGTCCAGCCTGGCCAGTTCCTGAGGTCAGATTTAGCAGCTTTAGGGCTGATGTAACTTTTGCCCCTGACTGTGATCCCACAAGCTGGTCCACAAAGGAAACACCACGGAGGCTTTCAGTGTGATTCTTGGCAAGCCTAAGGATGTGCTCATGCAGATCGGACTGCAGGATGAGGACCTAAGACACTGGATAAATATTTTTCCATAATGTGTCACGAAATTCATTGAGAACAAGAGCAAAATAGACCTATGCTCTAAGGACTCGTTTAACTGGCTCAAACCATGTACAGTCGCATTCTGTATCTGAAGCAACTTGTATCCCAACTCCTTACTTAACGTGAGAAGATGCTTCCCCCACAGGTTGCCAATACTGTAACAGATAATTTGTGATTTAGAGACGCTGATTAAGGGATTGTGAGGAGAGAGCGCAGCTTTGCCTGTACAACCAGCAAATTGTGGCCTTGGTCCAGGAAAAAATGTGAATGTTTGATTAAAGTTGAACAAATGTAGGAAAAAAAGCCCTTGCCTTTCAGCACACACAGGATGGATCAGGGCCTTAGCTCATGCGTGTTTTGTGCATTTGCTAAGCTGACTGCTGACTTTGTGTATCCTGAATGTGATTACAGTTTATCTTCTGCAGCAGTCATGAGAGAAACATTTTTAGATAAGGAATGGTAGGAAACCATGTTTCCTTATTACCATTTATTTTCCTCAAGCAAAACTGGAATAGGGTACATGTATTCATGTTTTGTGAATTAAAATCTTCAATCTTCCTGTAGATGTGCCTAGTGCACGCTGTGAGTTTCTGCTGTGGTGTGTTATAAGAGGTTGGATAGATTTGTTTGCAGTGAGACTTAGTGCCTTCTTCCAGTGCACTGATTTGTACACACTGGCTCCTAAGTACAAATAAGAAGCCACAGAAAAGCTATACCTAGTTAAATACCTAATTCCCTAGCCGAGCAATCGAATTGGTGAATAATAAATTTATAGATATACTATGTGTTTTATGGGATTTTAAGAGAGTTTTTCTTTTCCTTATCTTTTTCACTACTTCCAGGCAAACCAGAAAATAATTCAGTGAAATTTACCAGTGAAAATGAATTCTTCCATAAAATTATCAACAAATCGGAAAATGCTCATAGCCTGTTATTTCCTAAATTGCTGGTGTGATTTATAATATCTTGCAGAGAGAATATAATGTTCCCCACATTCTTTTCTGGATAGATTTTTTTATAAAAAATAATAAAACTTAAAAGTATGCTGGGAATCATGAATATGCGAAACGTGTGCAACTTACAGCAACTACAGGAGACTAATAGCAATTTTTATTCTCTACAAAATGTAACTCATTTCTTTTTAACAGCAATATGTTTGCTCAAAGTGCGTCTCTTCAGGCAGAGAGAGGAAAAACTATAGAGACCTCACACAAATAGCTCTTTTGATATTCTTTCTGATAAGGCCACCCTTTTAGAGAACAAAAATTAAGTTTGGCCGCACATTGTAACATCCATGTGTTTGACCATTGAACACAATGTGTGGCCATTAGAAATAAAAGAAAAATCAATAAGGTTTCATTTAAACAGCAGGCAATCAGGGCTACGGCACTAGCTTAATTACAGTTTCAGTAGCATTTGCTTTAATTGGAAAGAATAAAAGAAGTGAAGTGGAGTGAATGAAGAAATTAGCATATCTATCACTGTTGTCACATTGTACTGTGGCCTTAAAGCACTGTTTGCTCTTTAGTATCCCTGATGTTTTGTGAGGCCCCCAAAAAATATGGAAAGGCAATTAGCAAATAATCAGATTGTACCTTTGCAGGATTCTAATTAAAGATCTTTATAATGCCAGGATTGCATGTTTTTTATCTTTATTATATACAGCAGCTATAATTTGCCTCACTTGCATTCGTACAACGTTGTGCATACATACATACATATAACTGATAGAGGAGGAAGGGTTCTGTACTATGTGTTTGATGGTCTCCAGTGGGAGTTATCCTGCAGACTGCTGTCACACAAAAACCCTCTTCATACAGCAGCAACCTCTGGCAACTAGGTGACTGTCCAGGCAATAGGCAACCTAGTAAAGAGGCAAGAAACGAAGCCAGGGCAAACAACCGTGTCTCCTGAGCTTGTGGCAGGGGCAGCAGAAGGACACATCTGGATTCGTGCTGCCCTCAACCATGGACCGGTGTGAGTAGTCAGCATGGCAGCCCCTACTGCCCCTTAGTCCTCTACAAGAGTGGAGGATGCACACAGCTGACGCCCCATAAAATTCACTGCTAGGCCTCAAGCTGGTTCTTGGGGACCCCCCAAAGTCTGGACCTGAGCAAAGACCTACTCCACGTGTAGAAGACAAGCCATCCCACCCAATGTGTTCCCACCACTGCAGTCATTGACAAAGCAGGTGTCACCTCCAGTCCTGGCAGTCTGAGAGTGACACTGTCCACAGGACACGTATTTGGGTTCCTGCTAAAGCAACCTTAAAAGCTGAAGTTATCAAATATATTTCTTTACGGGCATTTTCATTGTAAATGAGTTGTAGGGGAAAGAGTCTGGATTCAATATCTGTCAGCACCAGATTTTGGGCCGTTCATTTGTCTTCTCTCTCACCCTTTTAGAATTAGGAATAAAACTCTTCCTTCATACTTATAAGAGATCAACCAGTAAAGTGGCATTTTTACCTCTTTTATGCAGGTGTCTACTGAGGCCAACAGCAACACCAAAGCAGAGCTAATATTAGTGAGATCACAGCTAGGCCTAAAATTATGTAAAGGTAATATATTATTCTTACTACTCCTGAAAAGTTAATTCAAATGTCAATTATCTTCCTGTTATTAAATTGTACATAATGCAATCGTGACTTTCATGGATTAATTCACTCCTTGAAATTAATATGTGATTGTTTGGGGAAGAAAGAAACATGTTTCTGTTGACAGATTATTCATGAATGATTCATTACAATTCATTCTGAATATTCTGACAAATATTTTATTTTGTCTTTTGTGTCCCATCTCTTACACAATGCTCAATACATACGTGCTTTGGGATTTTTCTTACCTTTTTCATCCCCCCCGTGACATAAGACCTCAGGTTTCTTTGAGATACATCATGTTTCTATAACCCTCAAGTCCCAACTTCTTAAAGGATTTCGTAGAATATGAGGGCTCCAAGTGTGTGTGCAAAGCTGGGATGTTTGAATATCATTGCACAAACACACACTGGAGATCAGGGAGCAGAATCTAGACCAAAAGTTTGGGAGTGATAAATATGGGACAGCTCCTATGTTTGTAAAGAGAAACAAATGCCTAAATTTGTAGGTAGGTACTTAGAGCAATTTAAATCATCCTCTCAGCAGTGGATGGCGTCAAAGTTAAATTAAAAATCACTGTAAACTAGGTTCCTTGAGGGTATAAGTCTCAATCAGTTCACAGTTGCAAGCTTGCTTGTGAAAACGTTATGTGTTCACTATTTCTGTCTTCCTTTCATGGCCCTATCTTTATGCAAAGAACAAACCAAGGAGCCATAAAACGGGGAAAGACACTAAAAATCCTACCTGTTTTGGGAATTGTAATAACATTCTCACGTGTAACAAACCTCCTGAATGGGCCAACATTCCTGTGGTTCATACCAGACTCCTGAAGATCTCTGAAGCTTGCCACTGTCTGCTCCCAACTTGAGGACCAAAACTTCTATCCCAAAGTCACTGGTAGAGCAGCTGCAGGGTGTCTCCTGCCCTGGGCTCCCAGGGGACAGCCCAGGAGCTCCGAAACACCAGAAGACAGTGACATGAGTATGGAGACACAGAACCAGCTCCCTACAAAGGGGCTGGAAAGAAGGCAGTGTAGGGAGACAAATGTTTTGATAAATTACTACAAACAAAAGTGAATGGAATTAATTGCAGGTTTGATACTGTTTTAAGCACTGTCGAATAAAGCATCCTTTTACGCAGCTGCTATTGAATTAACTTCCTAAAGTTACTGCAAATGCCTTTTGGCCTGAGGATTCTTGAAGGGCAGAAATATATTTATGGAGTGGAAACCCAATTTGAGGAGGAACTTCCACAGACACAAGCAAATGCCTCAAACCAGTTTGGCAGTACGTGATAACTCTATTTGTAATTAAAGGTTAAAGTATACTTAGACCAGTTTGGCAGTTAAAAACAATTTTAATTGAAAATATACATTTGTAATTGCAAATGGAAAGATTTCCTGTAATAGCAGTAACAGACCCATTTTCTAATAAGATGAACAATACAGTTGATGACTGAAGCATCTGTATATAGTTACATACAGCATTTCTGTACTGCAGGCTGCCAATTTATTTCAGCAGTGAAAAGCTTGATTTATTGTTTGTAGCATTACCATCTGTTGTAGTTATTACAGAAATTATATATAAACCAGTTAGTAAACACTTTGCCCCATTGTCTGTTGTTTTGATAATCACCCATAATAACATCTAGCATCAATATGGTCTTTAAACCCGATTTGGGAGTTAATGGAATAAGAGGAGGCAGTCAGTATATGCACCAGGGTAATGTCATTAGGAATGTTTGTGAAGAACAAATTAAATCAGTTGTAAATTGTGCTCTCAAGTCAGCCAGAAAACCAGTCTTGTTCAGGAGAAGGGATTTATATTTTAACCTCGTGCAGAAAATGTACTTAAGCAGATTAAAATAAAATAGGGACTTCGTCGATGGATGTAAATGGTAATTGCTGGAGCTCTAATGGCTTCCTGTTGGCTATGTCATGCAGTGGGCACAGCTATTTTAAAGTTAACCAGTGCTTGAGGTCATACTTTTACAGATTCAGTCATTAAACAGGACTAGACATGTCACTAAATGGTTGATTATTCAAATGACTAGCCTGCTAAAATGTTACCCATGTCATATTCTGGACAGAGGATTTAAAAAAAAATTTTAAGGTAGAGTTGAAATAAAATAAAGATTAAATGAATTCAAGTATAAGTCAATAGAAGCACCTGTATGGGGTCTCATTTGTTTTAGATGGCAGACTCTGCTTCATATCAGTTTGTAGTGGTTGGTTAAATTATTCACGTTGAGCTTTTTCTTGTGTACAAATAGTTTTATGTATCAGAAGTGTAGTCCCTCAATAAATTATCATATACTGAAGTATTATCTGTATGAGAAGTTGTACAGGTTGTAGGCATATGAGAAATAGATTTATTGTATACTGGTGCAATTTATTATGTGCTTGTGACCGTTTCACTTGCCCACCTACACGTCAGAAGTGCAATGTTGTTTTAGCACCATTTTAGTGATATACTGAAAAGTCAAATACAGAATTTTCTGAAAACTCTGGCTTCATGAACCTTTTCTTCCAAAACAAAGTATCACTTCTCATAGATAATCTTCTCCTTTCATCTGCACCAAGGATGATCAATAGGGTCTTGTTTATAAGTGAAATATGAAAGGCATATTCTGAGTTCCAGCCATATCTGAATTAGTAAAAATGGCAAACATCAAGTTAAAAAATCATGTTTTTCATAGGCTGGTAGGTAAGAAATGACCACTAGTATTTAAAACACAAGCGGCATCTTTGCATGGTTGTTATTAGCAGACCTATTTCTCTAACAGGGCGTATGAGCTTTAGACCTTGCCAAGGAGAATTGAAGAGGAGAGAGTTTCTTCCCAGGGCTCGAGGGCATCCCAGATAAGCCTGCGAATGCCATGCCGTAAACCCAGTGATGATTCCTCCACCAAGTGAACTGAGAAGGAAAGAGATCTCATGGAGTGAGGTTCTCCAAGTTTAATGAGCAAAACCAAGGTATCCTCTCTGTTCAGAAATTCCCAGGCTGCCAATGCAGACCCCGGAGCAGAGATGGCACGTGCTGCCGGAGGGATGGATGGGCGGCTGAGCAAAACGCCGGGTGTTCGACACCAGGCTGAGCGTCTGAGCGCTGGGCAAAACAATTTAGAGAACATAAATACAGGCTTTGTCCCACAGAGCTTCCAAAATTTGAAAAGACACAAAATTGAAGGGGAAAACCTTTGTGTTTGAGGGTCTGGGGAGAAACTATGGGGACCTAGCAATGGAAGAAAATGAAGGAAAGGAGGAAACCTGTTGTGCAGATGGGAATTAGGAAGCAAAAAGAGAGAGAAAAAAAGGAATGTGTTTGGAATATTTTCTGTATGAAACAACTTGAGGGAGAGAGTTTTTTTCATACACTAATACAATTATTTTAATTAAAAAATGCTTAAAATATTAATGGAAGGCGTCTGAAGGCAGAGTTAATTATAGCTATGCCACTCACACAGCCATAGTTAAGGCTCTGTCAGGATTTCCATTATGAATGCTGGTTTTTTGAGAGGTAATAACTCAGTCAGCCCAAATTCCTAATGGGTAAGACTTTATGTCAAAGTTCTCGGCACAGGAGTTAATTTTTTTCTTTTGTTTCCTTTGTTGCCCATATTTCTTAATTGATTTGGTTCTTTTTGAGGTATAGAAAGACACCAGGTTGGAATGTTTGGATAGATGGTTAAATGGATCAAGGTTACTACAGTTTCAGGGCATCCAGTTTCCCTTTGCAATCCTGCAGAGAGTGGACATTGGAGGCTTTGTGAATACGAAAGTTAGGAGAGGAAGATGAACATTTTTGCCCCAGCCAAGGGCTGTACACAGATACAGGTGGGACTGATCCCAGAGGTCCGGCCCAACCAGCAGCAGTACAGAGTGGGGTTAAAGCACCAGGACTTTGAGTCCAGCTGTCAGGAGGGATGGGTTGCTGTGGAGGGTATAGCTGGGTACAGGAGCCAGAATCTGGGATCACCTCAACCAACCTTGTCAAGTGCTGGGACTCCATTGTGAAATAAAGTGAGAGCACAGTGTAGGGGACTCTGTAGACTCTTTGACACTAATCTTATGCATCGCAGGACCTAACTATGCTTTTTATCACTTGCGTTAACTGTTTCTTTAATTTCTTCTTAGGAATTTAAAATGAGAGACCTTACCAAATAACATCTTTCACACATATGGAGAAGAAACTGTTGGTATGTAACAGTAAATTTCATGTACAAAACATCCTCCACATTTATTTATTGTTAATTTTACGTAAGTTTCATTCACTTCCACAGATGAAGGAGCTTTGTTATTTTCCCATTAAAAAAAAAGTAGAACACAAATTTATGTCACTCCCGAAAGCAAAATCTGCTGATAAATACCAGAGTTCTTTTATTTGCCTAAACTCAGCCATTAAACCACTTTCATTTTGGTGAGAGATCTGGCTTGCATATACCATATCAGTGTGAAAATTACCCTAAATATGAATGCAACATCATTGCTTGCAGGCTAATGGCTAATATTGTATGCACTGGAAAAAAAAAAAATCATTGCCTGCATGTTTACTATGTCATTTTCGTTAGTTCTGCTGGCTGATTTTCACAGTGTATTACAGCTGCTGGGGGAGAGAAGGAACCAGAGAAAATGCATATAGTTTCATTGCAAGCATCATTCTATATCCACACAATACTGTTACCTTGCACTTTTTAAAGATATCTGCCAGCAGGTAGAAATGCATTCCTTTCTCACTACTATATAGGATTATTTGGTAACCATTTAATGAGAGATTGCAATATACTAGTAGCAGAACATTTTTTCACCTGCTGGGTAGTTGTTCAACTCAACCTACTTAAAGAGATGGGCTACCATAGGAACACAAAGACACAGCCCTGAATAGGCTATCAGTGATTTTTTTTTAAACAATATCTATCCTAGTATTATGCAGTCACAGTAGTTATTACAAAGTAAAGCACAGACACTCCACAAGTTTGAAATGTGAATGTTGTAATAAGAAAAAATTACATTTGTTTCGTTTTCTGTCCTTGTTACTTTCTTCCTTGTGATAATAGATTCAGATTTTGTGCCATTATCTGGTCTTATTAAAGGAAAGTGGTATCAAATTTAATACTTCCTATATAAAGTAAGAGCGCACCTGCTCATAAAATGTATTTTCCATGCACCTCACAAAATACAGGGAAATTAACAAAATGGCTCTACTATATTAGAACAAGGGCACAACTGTTACTATCTGTATAAGATTGATTCTGATGAAGATTATAGGAATGGTATTTGTCTGACAATGCCAAGCACTCAAAATTTATCCTTTTTGTGGTTTTTATTCAAAATTGTTCATTCTTAACGTGACATTGCAAGAACTATTTTTCTAAATTATGGCTTTTTTAATATAGGTTTTAGAAAGTACACCTATGTCAGAGTTTTTTCATATATAATGTCCTGGATTGCATTATCACATAGACATGAGGTACAAGCCTAGACCCTTAACGTGTGAGAAGATATAGCCTTTATTGGATAAAACACATACTAACCTGGAAAATGGGACAGGTATCACCAAATTAAAACCCGCATTATGCATGAGACTTCTCAGTTTGGAACAAGACCATCTGCTAGAGAAAAATGGATCCATCCCTGACAACAGGAACATTTTAACCAAAGCAGGATTTCACCTTTTTCTCTTGCAAGGTGCCTGCAACCCTGTGCTAATGAGATTTTTAGTTATACAAAAGCCAGGCTTACTGACCAGCCTTTCCAGACCAAAATGCTGTTGAACATTTGCTCCTCATCCTGGTGGAGCATCAGGGCAACCCACCAGACGCATCTCTTGCTTCCCAGATGACATCAGCTCCATCCAGCCTTGCTTTCCTCCTGGGGATGAGTAGATCCTTCATGTATTACCTGCCCAAGAGTGTTCACGGCACACAAGACTGGAAGCCAATTACACAACTTCAAACCCTCTGGAAGATCCTTCTCGCTTAGGGGAGTCCCTGATGGCCCTGTTAAATCATTTCTTTTATACTGATGGAGAGATAAAAGGGACCAAAGCTGGAGATCAGTCCCTGGTTGACAATTGCAGCGGCAGCAGCATGAGAAGCAGGGAAAGAGGGAGAAGCAAGTTGGGAAAGGAGCAGAGGTGATGAAGCATGCACAAAATTGAATATTGAATAGGTGATCTAAGACAAGGCTTCTAATGGTGTCTCTGCATCTGACTCGTAAAGCTAAAAGGTTTCACAAGATGGCAAGATGCTTTCAGCCATCTGTTCCCTCCAAAAAATTATTGCAAGAGTATATGGCATCACCACATTGCCCTGCCCTTCCCCTATATCTGTCTGGTCCAAGTAATGGTTCTCCCAACTCAAATGAGAAACACCATTTATTTACATCCATAACACATGGCTATTTGGTAATGTCAGGCTCTGGGATTCAGGGCAACAAAGTGCACTGCATATTGTATTTTATTGGTGATTGAAATAGAGAAAAATGGTTTCTTTTGAACTAGCTGGTCCTGGCAGGTTGCAGGCAGCCAAGCTTGAAGGAAAAGATAAAGTGAATACTCCTTGGACCACATCAGTCTTTTAAATATAGCACACCATTAAGTCCAGCTTGGTTTTACATTCTTGCAACATGACTCTTGTTTCAGTTATTTACTTCTGTTTCCACATAAACGTGGGAATTCATAATCCACAGATGCTGCCTATCCATTGTACTGTACCGAAACAGCATGTGCTGAACTCTTGAACTGTAAAATGTATTGATTATTGTTTCCTTTTGTAATTTTTATTTACTCACAGGAAGATCGCTCTTTATTACTCTTCCCAGCATTTCCTTTATATATATTGTTTCTATGGTAAGGCCCAAGTTCAGGTCCACAATTAAGCACTTCCCTGCAAAGAGAACAAAAATCCTGTCTGAGCTGCAGTTACTCTAGAAACCTCAAACTGCAAATGCTTGCAAGAGAGAGTAAATATATGCAAGATGCTGGTTTCTTGCATGTGCAAGTGACAGTAGGTCTCAGTCCAACAGGAAATAACAACAGCAGGAGAGAACTGGAAATTCTCACGGTAAGTTATTTGTCAATTTTGCCATAGCAGCATTGCCAGTTACTCTGTAAGGGAGCTGTGGAATTGTCTTAAATAAATTGAAGATTTCCAGGATATTGCTGCAAAGGAATGGGAGAAATCCGTAAGCCATTGACTGCTTTAATCTTATTTATTAATGCCCCATTGCCCTGTTAGAATAAGAGCCACAGGCAAACTAGCAAGGTTTAAACTGTTATTATTGCTCAGAAACTTGGTTTTGACTTGGTTAGCCATGATAAACAGGATATGCTGGCACTTCAAAGGATACCAGTGTGGTACCATTTCTGATAAAATGATGCTTCCAGCTTTGGAGTGGAGTAAAATCTATATCCATGCTCTGTTTGCTAAAATGCCAATTAGTAACACTAGATGTGGTAATTATGCAGAGGATTTAGCTAAGGTTGACCTTGCCTAGTATTCCCCAGGCCAACAAATACATCAACAGAAGAGTCTTACACTTTGTATTAGTTCAGTACCAGGAATGAACTTCTAGTCATGAAACATGGGTAATACCTGCCAATTTCAGTAAGAAAGCTTTAATGATGATTTCATATTAAAGGATTGTTTAGTTTTTACAAACGTGGGGAAATGTTTAAAATAAAAAAAGAACCAGACACATCTTTGGCTGTGTTGCAAATCTGTAGTTCACACTGATGGTGACACAGAATTTAACAGTATCTACAACACCACCAAAGCCTATCCTGTGACCTGGTGATGTAACTGATCCTCAAGAACATAAAGCAAAACCCTCAGATAGATTGTGCAGTCCACCTGGACTTGTTCCATGAGTAAATATTTGGGGATGTTTGCTTTGGCTCAAAAACAGCTATGAAAAAAAATGACCAAATTCACTGTTGGTATTAAATAAGTGTGATTCCCTTGGGATGACTGTAACACATCATTTTTTTTTCCAAGAATTTTGGTACTGCCCCTGTATCACTAAATACCTCTTTACAGAGAGCTATGTGAATTATAGACACCATACTGTCGGGTCAAAATTGTTATCTTTTACACTTAACGCACCCTCAGGCATAAATAATTACACAAGCGAAGAATCAGAGAACCAGAGAATTTAGGTATATCAAAACTGTGAACACATGACAGTTAGACCACAGAAAAACAGGAAAAGCAAAAACAAGAGACATAAGATAGGACTTCTCCTCCAAAATGAAATGTTGGTCTCCGTTCATGCTTACTTATAAGAATGTATCACATCAGATACCACAGTTCCATAAACATCAGTTAAGATCCCAGATTAATTTAGTTCTTTGTCACTAACTGAGTCCACATGAATAGCATGGATGCTGACTTGGATCGCAGAAGGAATTGAATAAACTGGTCACTGAGCCAAATTGACTTGTAACCAGGCCACAACTTTAAAAAAAGTCATACGGTCCTAAAAATGCAAACATATGCTGTATTTTATAGGATCAATCACAGTTACTACCTTTAATTAATGATCCAGTTCCATCTCTGACCCATAAGTTTATAAATCTGGCAGACTTCACGGTCGTGGCCATGAACCGACATACGTGAAGAAACCCTAGCTTCTGGCCAGGTTTGTGTCTGGGATAAACAACGGTGCTTGTCCGCCTGCCAAAAGCCCTTTACTCACACTCACTCACATATACACAACCAGCCACAAATGGAGTCTCAACACTCAGGGAAAAACAGATTTAGAAATTGTCTGTCTGGAGAAATAATCCCAAGCAGCTCTTGCAGACCAGCTAATTTTCCAGGGCTCTCTCCTCCCACTCTATGGACACCCTTGCTCCAATAGATCCTTCGAGCTCCTTTGGGGAGTGCATGATGCTAAACTGCAAAAGACACTTTGAGTGCAGTATTAAAGTATCTAAACTGGGAGTTACTGAGGAATCATTTTCATGCTTGAAATTTAAACCCCACCCTTGTTCCATGCTCTTCTTGTTAAAAAAAATATAGCTCTAAGCTAGGGGGAGAAAGACACATTATTCCAGAACAAGGAGCTCGATTTTTTTTTATATAGACTTTTGACAGATATTAAGAGCAATGTTTTCAAAGCCATTACTTTATTTTCCTTTCAAATAGGTAGTCCAAGAAAAAGCAGAGATGGGCTCCTTTGCTTACCTCGACTTGATCCAGAAGCCATATACCTATGTCAGTTCACAGCTTCTTCCATTAGCTGAGCCCAGCCAGCAGTTCAGGTAGACTTAGATGAAACATGTTTTGTGCCTGAAGTCAGGACTTCAGTTTATGTGTGCGTGTTCAACACACAGTCCTCCTTTTACACATACTGCAGTCCAAAGAGACCCATATCAAATGGCTGTAGAGTAGCATGTGATCTACAGCCATGAGATGAAATGGTAGCCTTGTTACTGAATGTCTTCTCTTTCATGACTGTATTTCAGATCCACTTTTGCTGTTTTTTCTAGTGCCTCCATGTGAACTGGTTACAGGATTTCCCAGGTTACAGGGATTTAGCAGATCACATGCTCCAATAACTTCCAGTTTATTTCAGTAGAGGCTAGCACCAAAAATTCAAGACCTAATTTTATGTCCACCTTATTTTCCTTGTTGCATTCAGTGCTATAAGAGGGTTTGTCATTCTTCACAATCCTGGCAGTGTAAGGAACCCTTTCCAATGGACTGTGAGGATCTTCTGCAGGCATTCATGTTGCAATGAGCCTCCTTTCCTACCAGTTGCTATTCCCAGTCCCAGCCTCTAATGACAAGGAGGTGCAGCAGCACTCATGTCTGCTCTGCATTTTACTTCCAACATTTAGGATTTCACAGGAGCCAAAAACAATCTGACACCCTCATCGCAGCAAGAGAGAAGATAAAGACCAGGAAAACCTGTAATGTTTCCACTGCCAGATTTATGGAAAGAAAATAGCACATGACCTTTATGATTCTGTCATTATGAGCCACTTTTCAGGACAGCTTCAAGAGAATATCTAACAGTTCTTTGCTTTTCTACCTGAAAATGAAACACTACCAAATTTCTAGTCTTCAAAGTAGACAAGTAAAGTAAATTCACTTTATCCAAAGGCCATTGAGGAGGACATAAGCACAGTGCCTTCAGCTAAATGAGTTCCCCAAATAAAATGAATCCTCCTAGTACCAATGAATCACACCACCAGATTTGCCACTCGGCATTCAGAGTTTAGATGTAAGGTTTTAGCTGCATTCTTACTAAGCAGAGATTTTTCCCTTTCGAAAGCAACCTTGAAATAACCAGGGGAAAATTGCTATAAACCAAAAAAGAATAAATAAAGGACTGAAGGAAAGGTGAAATACCTTTTTGCCATAAATATTTGCACCCATCGCAGCAGCTGGATATTCTGATAATGGGGGCGCTCTGGGAAAGGTTGGTTGAAATGACTACGGATGAAGTCCTAATGACATGAAAGGTCATAACTTTTCCTGCAACTCTTCCATGCAAACCCCAGAGAGGGTCACTTGGTCTACCTACCAAACTTACAAGGTCAGATTTGTACCCGATAGTAGGATCAAAGGGAAACACTCTTACATCTGATTCCCTACAGGCTACAGGACTATGCACACCAGTTAAATCCTGCTCTCTGCCAGTAACCTGTGGATGAGCTGAGTATATACTGAGAATGACGTCCGATCCTGATTTTGACTACAGCACATCCATGGATAAAGATCTGCAATGGCCAGTTACTGCATTTTCATATGCATAACTTCAAATAAAACCCATGTTCTTAAAACACTATTCCTCAAAAATAGTCCCCAAACAACCTCAAAAATATCCTTAGTCTGCTTGGGAGAAAAACACTGAAGCAAGATGACTAAGGAAGGCTGGGACCAGAGGCAGGACTACCCTTGAAAGCAACATTTGCTTTCCTTCTCTCACCCATGCAGGTATAAACTACCCTGCTGCTGAATTCCTTCTTGTTTTTACAGCTCTAAGGCTGATATGTGCGAAAATATATTGCTTATAGAGTTCATGGTGTAGGTCATTTCCAGGTTGAATGCAATCTGATTTCATACATATTGCTGCTGACTATAATGTCCCATGAATATGTCTGTACATTTAACAAAGGCATGAGAGCAGATCAGATGGACTGTTACATTTAAACATATAGAAATGTATTAATTGTCACCAACATCTCTTCAGTGAGGTAGAATAGATGTACTTATTTATTTTCACTAATATATCCACTCAAGGAAGAGACCAGCCTCTGAGAAACAGCTGCAGTGAAAAGTTCAAAAAGTGTATTCCTAATGGAAATTAATGTTTCTAAGCTAGTTTTAGCTGAAGCTTTCTGCACTTCTCATCTCCAAGACCCAACTGCAGACCTATACTTTACCTCAAAAGCTGCAGAAATATTATAACAAACTTGTCCCCAGATAGCTGTCTAAAGTCTCCTCTTTCCATCTCCTTCATTGACCAGGCAAACTTTGAGGGTTCCAGAGTGCCTTCAAATGCAGGTGTTGAACTCCCAATGGTCTTCTCCCACAGCCGAACTTACTGGGAGTCATGGAGTCTTCCAACATGCGGGATGAAGTAAGGTTGAGGTCTAAAGATTGGCAGACTAAAAGTACAAAGGATACGGTTCTGTAATAATGCATATTATTGAAAATTATACAGGTGAAAGGCTTCTTGAGCTGTATTTTAATAGCGATAATGGTTAGACTGTTGACCTAAGCAGTGGGAAGTCAAAGGGGAGTCAGGCTATCTACGTAAAGACTGTGTAATGCCTCAGAGTGACCCAGGCTGGCCGCTGCTCAGTCTAGACCATTTCTGAGGTTATTTTCTTGAGTTGGCCAGCTGAGCAGGCACCAGCTTGACAAATTTGGGGATCCTCTAAACTCTGCTTCCAACAAGCTTGCACAGCAAGTTTCGAAGCAAGTTTGATTCTGCAGCATTCCTTTGTTTTGGTGCTTTTGGAGATCCCCCAGGCAAATATTTGCCTTGTCTGCTTCCCGAGTAACTTTGAATATCTGGGTGATGGCCATCTTTGTCTGTCTCCCTTCCTCCCCCTCCTCTTCCATGGCATTTTTCAAAGCTCTGTGCAGATATTGACTGATTGGCTAATGGGAAATGAGTGGAGGCATTCAGGTAAGCACTTAAACTATGCACTAAACTTCAACCACGTGCTTAAAACCTTCCTCAATAACAGGCTTTTCAGAAATCAATAAAGAGGAAAAATAGCCCTAAGGTTTCAAGTTGCCCAGTATGCAATTAACGGCATCTCTTCATTTATTTGTGCATTTCAGGGGTGTATTTTAAGGATGTATTTTTGTTTGCTTTTTTCACAGTTTAAAATATGTGCTACAAAACATAGACACAGCCTAAAGGCTTTAGATTGTGCCCAAGAAGCTGACAGTGCAACACATGGGGAGTGCTCCCTGTGGCAAGTGAACCAGAGCCACCAATATCTGGAGATCTTTCACCACCTCCCAGCTCAGCGCCTCTGGCCTGGGGAACCAAGGACCTGATCCACAACAGCCATCACCAGCTAAAGGTGAGGACTGGATTTGACTCTAACCAAAAATGAGCTGTGTAGAAACAAGGACCCTGATCAGGACCTTTCTCCTGTTACACCAATGCTCATGGCGTTGTGCTGAGTCTATCTGCAAAATTAACAGTTTTCAGATTTCTGGCATGGCTTCACCAAAGCTTTAAACCAGGAAGCACTTCTGCAGCTGCGCAAAAAAATTTGTTCTATAGCTACTATCTGCTGTAAGAATAATATTAATAGTTTTTTTAAATTGAAAGTTATGGGTGAGCTATGCCAATTTTTCATTACTTTGTTGTAAGATGCCTTGAGGAACTTGCAAGAAAATACACTATAAATTGTGCCACACTGTCCACCTTCTGGAGATTGGCTGCTGCTATTCAAAAGCCTGTCAAAGCATGTTCAATGACAACATAAGCTGCTGCTTTTTAGTTCTTCCAGCTTGAAGGCTAGGTCAAGGGCATTATTTTCAACTTTTTTGTAAAAGACTAGCAGCTGCCTGGCTTGTCTGTGCATAGGTAAGTGATATCCAAAAAAGACTGAGTCTTTTAGGAGAGGAGTCAGATCATCCTGCTTACTTCGACCAACCATAGGAAAGTCAAGCTCTCATAACTAAGAGTTTGGACTCACAGGGCTCTTGCCTGGCTCCCTGCTCCAGGACAGGATCCCAGGTGTCCCATGGGCACTGCCAAGTCTCGGACAGGAAATCTTGTCCTGGATAGCCTTGGTCTGGCTATTGCAGATACCTACCTAGTCCTTCAGGCCATTCCTGCAGGAAGGGCTCAGGAATCAGTGCTCCAGGTTGTTTTCCTATCCTCAGACCCCATGAAAAGGCTCCAGAGATGTGTAAGTAACTGGGCAGGACAGATAAGACTCCAGCAGCCTTGCTTCTCCCATGCCTTTCCACAAATTTCTCCCATGCCTTTCTATTCATTTCAGATTCCTTGTCTCTTCTCTGTAATACACGAGGAGGGAGCATCCAGATCAGTGGAGTACGGTGTTTTCCAGGACCAATACTTGTGTATATTTTCTGTAAAAACCCTGCAGCTGCTGAGTATCAGCCGCCTGACCCTCCTGGCAGCCACTGTTGCTGAGCACACCATACGTACCCTGGCTGATTGATACCCTCTGACAGAGCAGGGCAGAAAACCTGGATGTGTGGGGGTTCACAGATAGATATTTTTGTTATTTTAATTTGCTCGGTGACAGTTTTCAGAGACCATACGCTAGCAAATGTCTCTTTCTGCAATAGTTGGAAGAGTCAAAAGTGAAAACCTTTTCAATTTTTACAACCTTGCCTCTGTGGCAGGCTAAGTCATTTCAGACACTTCCTGGGCAATTTGTCTGGGATCAGGCTATTTCCCCAAGCATCCAGAAAAATCAACTTTTTTTTTTGTTCAGCAGGTTCACAAACAACCTGAGAAAAGCCACCTGAAAAACAAGCACATCGCTAATGCTAAGAGAAGAAGCTGCAAAAAAGATAACACAAAGTGGAAAACCGTAGAAAAGAAAATGTGTGCAATCCTCCTGCAACAGTTATTCCCTCAACTTAACATTTTTGTCTCAGTCTTCAAAGCTCTGACACTTTCATTTTCATTTCACATCACCAACATTTTATTTGTCTTTCTTTTTAATCGCTGACCAATATGTTAAAACATGTCTGTATATTACAACTTGTCTATAAGCATCAATATGGTTGTCAAGAGGAAAAAAATAATAACTTGGGCAAATAAAGAAGGAAAATAGATTATGTCACTTCTGATCATTTCTGTTTGATTTTAATAATTGCTACAAGTAATAAGAGTCTTTATACAACTTTAGTTTTGGAACAAGTCTTTAAATTTGAATGTCATTAAAGAAATTAATCCAAAGTGCTTACTTGAGCAAAACTTAGGTAAGTTTTGGCCAATACCAGAACGGTTACCAGCCACATTGCACCGTCTGTCCCTCCCTGAAGTCACAGCTGGAATCTGTGTCATCAGTTTTACAATTTCTAGGGAGACCAATGCTGTCTTAAAGCAAAAAGGAAGCATTATGCAAAGCTTCCCGTGGTTTACCGGCAAACCCTTTCCTCAGTTTCACTCACAAAGAACTTTAAGAACAAACTTAACTTTTCTAAACAAAAATAATTTCATCATTTTGTGTGGCATTAACACCCTGCTATTTCTATATGTTATCTATATTTTTCTTGTTGACATTCAACCAATTCAGAGCTAAAAATCCATCCTGCACTTTTTCTGGGGTCGTAAATCATAAAAAGGTTATATTTTATGAAAGCTGAAGCTGAGAAGTAAACAGCATATTTGTATCAAAAGAGTTTCATCTATTAAGCAGCAATGACAGGGCCCTCTGGGCCAAAATCTAGTTTTCTTACTTAAAAAGCTTAGTTCTTTTGTAGACTCCTGCAGGGACCTATAACAGTTGGAATTGGGTTTTTTATGCCTTTGAGGCCTCCAAATGAATGTTACAGTTTTCCATTATTTTCTTTTTTCTTTTGAGAGAACGAGGCTACCTGCTTATTGCCTAAAACCTGCACCCTGCAATTGTTCTGTTATAAAATCTGTCTTCCAGCCAGTAGCCTCACATATGATCAGGCATCCTTAGCGTTGCCTTTCCATTTTACCCAAAGCAGGGTAAAATACACGAGAAAAGAAATGCAGCATGGAATTGTAGGCAGCATCTATTCAAAATTTCATGTTAAACTTTGTGCGTTTGCAAGATTTCTGAAATTACCTCTGAAGAGCGGGAGCCTGCAAAGGTGTACATGTGTTCACTTCATATCCTGCAAATATATATGTTTTTATTGAGATGCTCACGTGTCAGTGATTGTGGGGGAAGCATGAGTGTCTGGGAGCTGGCAATTCCGATGGGCTCATTTCTTTTCCCTTCTCTGCTACCTTCTCCATGACCTTAACTCAGAGGCAGATGGTTGATCGTTTCTCTCCAGCTGCTGGGAGCTGGGCACCTCCGTACCTCGGGGGGTCTCGGGTTTTGGTTTTTGTCTCCCATTTCTAAAACACCTCCCCATTGCATCTGGAGCTGTGAGGACAAACATATTAGGTCTGTGTGGCACCATGATACCGTGGTGTTGGGAGTCACTAAAATACCTAAAATACTGCCAGCGATTTCCGAGGGATTGCTCGGAGTGTAAAGCATTAAACACATGTGAATCAATCATTGTAGGGTCAGGACCGGAATGCATTAACTTTAGCCATTCTCACCTAGCAAACAACCTCATTCAGACTAGGGCAGAGTCCTCCCAGGTACAACCCAACCAATCTCAAGTCACACCAAGGCTGAATTTGGCTCGGCACCCACTATGATCACCATCTGATTCATCCGAGCACCGGCACAGCTGAAATTCTCTGGAGCACTTTGCAATGTACTATATATGTGAAATGAAGACATCGATCTGCATCTTTCTTCTTATTAAAATGTTGCTATTAGTCCACCTTCCGCTATTAGAAGATGATAGACCTGACCCTTTTTGAATGGTGTCATTTCCAGCCATGAATATCTATATATTACACTCTGATTACATCACTAGCACGAGTTCAGAGTCAGCAAATTTACCACCTCTAAACTAGTAGAATAATCACTAACAATTAACGAAATGATATATCCAAGTCACAGTAATCTTTTTAGCCACTTTGAACATATATTTGTTCTTTTGATGTCCTGTGTGAATAGGAGTGCTTTATCTGACTGATGATGGGCTAAACAATGGTTCAGAGTTGTAATATAGAACTCAATTTGCTGGAACTATCACCTGAAAGGCCTGAACAATTTATTGAACACTGCAGATGAAAGAAAGGGGAAAAAAATTTTAAAACTGACCACTTCTAAAATGAAGAAAATAGAGCAGTGAAGGGTATTGTAATATACTTTAATCTTCCTTAATGTAGAAAAATATGAAATGCCATTAAAGCCTCCTTTGAAATGGATGTGTCCGCATGGCTTGAGCACCAAAATCTAGTTAATGAATCTATTGTTAAAGCAAATAAACAGGAAAGCAGGAGAGAAAGAGTGATCTATGCTTTATACTGACTAATTCAGAAGATGAAAGCAAAGAAAAATTAAAGTTAAATTCGTATAAATATTACAACCAAGGAGAATAGTTGCAGGTGTTAAAAAGAGAGAGAGAGAGAGAGAGAGAGAAGGTAAAGCATGAATTTTCATTCAATTCACAAGTCACAACCAGGAGACGTTTTTTTTGTATAAGAGCAAAGTCAGGCAAGATGAAAGCTTTTCAAGGGGCACAATAATTAACATTTTAAAAGGTTTTAGCAGTAAAATAATGATTCCACAATAACAGCAATTTAATCATTTTATTTGAGAAATTAAATTGATTGCTAGTGTTCATTTGTAAGAAGTGCCATTTACTGCATTTGTAAGAAGTTATCAAATCATGTTGCCATTTTAATAGTTGGGGTTTTTTAATATGTATTCAACAGTCAGACAGAAAAGAGATGTCGCCATCATTTGTCTGCCTAAATGCTTGTGCCTGATGCTGCATTTTTTATGCACAAGCCCATGTTTACAGTATGAAAAAATACTGCTAACAAACGTCAGGCAAGAGCAAGGTAGAGCAGGGTGGTGCCACTCCCAGCAGCTGGAGGAGGTGAGATGCACTTGGTACCAGCAGTATTTAGCACCAGAGCAGCAAATTCATCCAGGAGACGTACGAGCATCTGGAGATTCCCCACACGGGGCTGGCCACGCTTCCACCTTGACACAACAGTAATTGGCAGCGTGTCGCTGATGATGTCTCTCGTAAGTCTCTGAGGATGCCGGGGAGGGAGATGTTTCCAGAAGTCTGCAATGCTCCAGCTGAGCTCACCACCACCACAGCGTCTCAAGTCGACGTCTTTCTGAGCAGAGGGGTTGGAGACTGAATACTTTTCTTCTCCTGGCCCAGGATGGGGAAGGTGGAGGATGGCTGTGCTCGTGCATGGGTACAAGGCACCTGGGCTTGGCTGGGAGCAGCCTGGAGGAGACCTGGCTCTTTGCTCTCTGCTTGGGATCCTGAACGGTGAAATATGCGGTCTCCATGCAAGGAGCATCTCGCAGAGCTGGAAAGTGATGCGCAGGGAAAGAGTGAGGCCCAGCCCTGCTGAGGTCAGCAGAAAGATTTGCATCAATTCCAGTGGGTGCAAACAGACACATTTCATGTAAAAAAATAATATACATATACATATACATACCAAAAAACCTTCAAGCAGCTAACACAAAGTATGCAAGATGGGCCCAGCTCCACTTCAGCTTAGGTCCAGGAGAGAACAACAGGGTCCTAACTCTACACATCTTTTGCAATAATTAAATCATGGCATAGATAAAGTGAGCAAATCGTATATCATCTCAACCAGACTATCCATATAATTGTCAAAATCTAATTTAAATGACAGATCCACTGCAGCATACGTTTTGTGTATGTCTAATGAATTTGTATTTCCAGCCCATATATTTTAACTTTCTGATTGCATTAGTTCTTTGGATGAGTGTCCACACACCAAATAAACATCTCTAAGATAATGATAATGCACCACTCTGTTTTCTGTATCTGTCCAGATCAGAATGTAAGACGAGATGAGGCTCTCGCAGCTGAGAGTGGCATGTGCTCTTTTTCTTCCCCCCCCCACCCCCCAAAATGTGCATTGTTCAAAATTGGGCTATTTCAATTTTCCTTTTAAAACTATAAGCTTTAACTCTCAGAGGTGGGAGTTGTGTAGGAAGAAGCTGCCAGGTAACAGATGTATCTGTTAAAGTTGCTGCTTGAGTGTGGACAGTAATAGGATTTCCAGAAATGAACTGCTATTTTGTGAGGCACTAACACAGAAATGTACAATGGGAAATGAGAGCTTGAACTTTGCTTCTCCTGGAGAATTGAACTGTCTGTTTCAAAGAAAAAAAAAAAAAAAAGATTTGAAAACAAGCCATTTTCCATTGCTTAACTTTTAATTTATATATAATAATATGAACAATTTTTTGCTTTGTTTTGGCAAGTAGAAGTCCAAAATTTTGTAGGACAAATTCAACCTGAACATATCTCCATATCGATGTCTCTATCCGTATCCATCTGTCTGTATCCATCTTTCTGCCTCTCTTTAGCCCACAACAGCTCAGGATAAAATGGCGAAGTTGTATGAACAATATTTCCTTTGATAGGGTTACACTAAGGCCAATTTTCATTCCTATCTGGTGACTGTGCATTAGCTTTATAGTTTTTAAGATGGCCGAAAAGATTTGTGCCATCTCCTAACCAAAAAAAAAACCAAAAAAAAAGCCATGTCCATTAAAGGCAACAGCTTGATGAAGGCTAAAGGTTAGGTCCATGAGTGACCGTAAAGGTTTTCCAAAAGGCTAACAGAGCTGATGGTGCTGCAGAGCTCCTGACCTCCGCTGGTCCACCCAGACCTCCAGTGGCCCCTCACCTCACCCTTAAACACACAGGACTAATTGAAAAGTCCTCCTTTCTGCCCAGAGAGAATCAATTTCTCTTTTATTGACTGACTTTTCAAGTCTACCGTGGATTCAGTGTACTGAAAGACTTTTCGTCTGTAAAACTGATGATTATAAGATCTTCAGTCTTCCTTTCTCTCTGTATTTAAGAAAAAAAAAAGTGAGCTGGTTGTATGCAAATGCAAATGCATATGCATATCAAAATTAAAAATACATCGCAACATGGTATAGCAAGAAATATTTACAGTAAAATCACACAAGCAAATGTATTGCGTAGTGAAAAGGGAGTCACCAACAAACACAGTTTTATTCGATGGCAAAGTTGGGATGTTTGCTACACCGTTGTGCCTTTTTGGGGGTGAGGCTCCCTGTGCCCACTGCACCCCTGTGCTCCCTGCTGAGCTCTACTCAGCACCTTGCTGTCAGCCTAGTCTAGTTAAAACCTGTCAGTTTTAACCCAACTTCCAAACCCACACACCTAGCGTACAGCTTATTAAATCACAAGGACTTTTCACAGTAGCATCGAGTGCTGGGATCGGGTCCCGCGTTACTTTCTCTTGCTTTTCCTTGCAAAGTGCTGCCACTTTGATAAGTGACATTTCTTATGGCAGCCTTCCTATTACACATTTAGCACCTATTCCCTGCTTGGCTGATAAGCTGTTTGCAGCCCAGCACTTGCCTAATTTTTTTCCTGTTAGCTTTCTAATTCTCCTCTTCACCCCAATTCAGGTGCAAAATTCAATTAAGGCTGGTTAAAAACTGCAAGTGCAAGTGAGCAGCACCCGGCACGAGGGCAGGCTGCGAAGTCTGCTAGCACAAGCAGCAAATCTAAAGGTCTGTTCAAACATTTCACTTTATTTCTTGGATTTAGGTTGTTTGGCTTGTTTTTTGCAATTGTCTTGACCTCTTTATAATTTTACCATGGCTGGTAAAGACAGCCAGATGCCCTCAGGCCATGTCAACAACCGTTTACTTTTCTAAAATATATATATGTGTGTGTATGTATATATATATATATATATGTAAAATTTAAATTTCACTTTTTGCTATGCCTCATGTGGGGTTCTGAATTGAAACACCAGTTTCAGCAGTGATAACACCACGGGGGCTCAGAGGTGGAATGCTCGAGGCCTGGCAAAACTCTGAGAGGAGAGGGAGGTGGGAGCTCCCGTAGCTCTCCTGGAGCAGGGAAGTTAGATCACTTTGGGCTTTTAGACGCACTATCTTTTAAATAAAATTGCAAGATGGTGAATAAAGTGCAGCCTGAAACAAAAGCCTCAGTGATCTTTGGCAGATTACTTTGGGAAAAGTATGGCCCATTTCAGAAAAATCAAAGCAAAGAAAAACATTGACTACAATTCAGAGGCCTAATGTATTATTATGGCCTTTTATGGATTTTATATATAATTTCCTGTAAAGTTAAGAGGTTGAAGTGATCTCTTACATTCGGCTGCATTATCAGCATAGCACCAAACAATTTTCTACATCTTATTATGTTCACAGTTGACATACTATTAGAGAAATGTGCAGCTGTCTTACTCTGCTATTCATTTCCTCATTACTATTTTATAAATATATGATTAACAGTTATTGCAGCTGCCTAATTCACATTTATTGCAAATGCAACCCCACAAATGAATGTTCAAAGCAAAGAGATGTGGTTTTAGAGTAATTTAAATTTTACAGTTCCATTTACCCTGCTTTTTAATTTACTGTATAATGACCCTATTAGAATAAAACACATCTGGAAGTTCTTTGGGGAACATTTAATTTTCTGTGGCTTCAGTACTAACAGAACTTGTACCATAAAGGCCACAGATGCTTTGAACACTGTACAAATTTTCACATTTTATGCCAAGATGCTGGTTAATTGTACAGATGAGACAATTACAGCAAGGCAAAAGATAAAGTTCTCTCTATCTTGAAAGCAAATGAAAGAACCTCACCCTTAGAAAACTGCTTTTTGGTAATGGCCATATTTTAACCTCATCTCTAGAATAGGGGAAATTTGAGTTGGAACATAAAATTGGCCCAAAATTTTCATATCAAAAACAAACAGCATTTTTAAAGTTCTGTGACTTCTCTTAATCTTAACACTCTTGTAAGTAAAAGGGGAATGCTTTCTCACATGACTTTCCCAGCTTCATTGCCAGCCTCTAAGCTTCTCATCATCACTATTAGGTGAAACAGTAAATCAATGAGACCAGAGAAGGCTTTGGAGGTCAGTGAGTGATTCCATAAACATCCCATATTTACAGTCTGTGGCAAGGATACAGATGCTGCAAGTCCCAGCCTGCCATATTAGCAGAATCATCCTGAGAATTTGAAATTGATTTGAATATTAAATACAGATCACTGCAGCAGAGCTCTTTTACAAGAAAGGATGTGAATCCATTCTCATTGATTAGTTAATTTATGTTCTACAACTAATCGAAACACAAATCTCATTAGCCACAGGTCAGTAGACTGGGGGGGGGGGGCCCGAGAAAATCATTTGGATAGCCCAGTTAGCTGTAAAGATATAATTATAAGCCAAACTGTTTTAAAGGCAGTGCCTTGATCAGCGTGTGCAACGGGCTGTCAGCAAGCCATTGTGTGACTTTGCCTCAACAGTGCGGGTCTTAAATCTATTTTTAAGTAAGATGGTTGCAGGCACTCAGCTATTACAGTGAGAGCAACAGTATCGGCTCATTCAGAGGCAAGGCAAAACAACGCAAAAAACAGAGTATTCACACACCATACATGCAGCTGAAGGAATCACAAGCAATATTAATTAATTAATTGCGACCTCCTTCTAATCTGAAACAACAAAAACACCCTCTATGGGCTCATCCCCTTCGCCTGAATATGTTCCAGCCACACCCCATACAACACCAGATATCAGCAACATCGAAATACAGTTGGATCAGAGACTTATTGTCTGATTTCTCATAACTATTCTGCATTGTTTCTGCACTTATAAGCAACAGCATTTACCTGATGTATTTTCAGGTAAATAACTGATACGATTTCCAGCTCGGAGGTGTATAAATATGGAAGCATACATGCTAGAAAGGTTTCCAGTTCATTGCTGAATACTGTTTGACGAATTAGGATTTGACAACTATACTCCAGTACAAATTATTTGCTAATTAAATGAAAAATTTCCATGTGTTATGTATGTTTTGTCCATTTATACTAGAAATAATGGGAGTCATTTCATTAAAAGTTCATATGTTGCACTACAATTTTACCCTGAAATCTTTTAGCAACAAAGGTTCAAAATCAAATTATTCTTCCAGGCAGATCTCTTTCTATTCCATTCTGTAATTGCTTTATACTATATTAAATGCATAAAATAATATTCAGTAGGTAGTAATAATAATAATGAACCCTTTGGAGCTGCAGAGCTCTGTATACACACAAAATCAGGAGAGACAGGCAAATACCAAAAGGTACCTCACTTTTGCAGCCAAGCAAACACAGGCACAGCCAGGTAAAAGACGTGCCCAAGGGTGTGTAACTGCTTAGTGCCCAAGCTCAGCTCAACATGGGAGCCCTTCTCTTCCTGGCAGAGACTTGAGAAGAAGGTAGAAGGCCAGAGCAAGGGTGATGGTACCATGCATTGTGCTCGTCATCTCCACCAATGCATCCAGAACAGGGCTGATGCTCTCCAGGGTGCACCTCCTTTCCACAGCAGAGCTCAGTTGCCCTCTGCAGCTGAGCCTCCATGTCTACAGGGCTTGGAGGAGCAGTGCCCAGGTTCATTTTGCAAGAAGGTTTTAAACCACCCTCCTTAATCAAGAAGAATAATGTGGAGGCTTTCCACATGAAGTGAAAGGGACACCATTGCAGCAAGATAAGAAACATAATTAGTTCTAAACAAACACTCTTGTTGTGTTGGATTAGCATCAGGTTAACTGTGTTTGTGGGTTTCCATGTGTTTATTTGACTCTGTGTTGTTTAGGCTTTTTTAAGAGAGCATCTGTGTTGTAAGGATCAAAGCAGCCTGTTTGCATTGCAATGCTTCTGCTCTTTTTTTTTTCACTGAGAAATACGGGAAATGTTGCTTCAGGAGCTTCAGATTTCTCCGGTGAACACCGAGCTTTGATACCTCCTCAAAGCAGCAGTGCAGGGATTTAGTAGAGATCCGAAATCTCTCTGCTTTAGTATCAGTCAGAGCAAAAGACAGAAAACTAGGAGGTTCTTGTATTTTATTCTCAGCAAATTCAGTGACTCATTGTATAACCTTTGGGAAGTCACTTGACCTCTTTGGCATCCATTAACCCGCAGGAAAACTCAGTAAATGGTAGGACCTTGCTGAAAAGCAGATACTTAAAACTGAATTTTCCTGGGTAAATAAATGAGAAAAACAACCAACAAAGAAAGGCACTGTTCAAAACTCATCCCGTGACCCCATTATTCATGGATCATTAGTGTAATAGGCCACATGGGATCCATAAAAGGCATTATTGCCTTTTATGTCATTGCGTATTTAGAGAGTGATAATCCATATATTATTGAAACAATATAGACTCTAACAACTCCTTCCAACCTATTTTATGAGATCCTGAGATTTCAAAAACAATAACCAATGAACGTACCGTATATCTGCATATGACTTATGAAGTAATAGTAACTACAGTGCATTTACAAAGAAAACTCCTTTTAATCTCTGGACTGAAAGCATCTAGTTCACATTATGGCAAGTAGTTGGCAAATGATCATTTTATTAAGTTAAAGGCATTCATTAGTGCTGCTTTGAAAAGGCTATGAACCCTACTCCTCCCTGCAGAGAAGTATTAATGCATTAGATGGCTGAAAATACTGATAATCAAATGAAGTGCAAACAAAAAAGCTGGTTCTAACGGCACATACGCAACATTTTTCCTTTTGGTTCAAACACCATTATTCTCTATTCTGTAGTTCTCTTTTTTTCCTTTTCTGCAACTTATGGAGACAGGTACTTTACTCCACATCTCTCTCTGAAAAAGACATAGGAAGCTACTGTCTTAAAATTAGTTCTAATAATAGTTACAAAGGAACAAAACCAAAACCCATTGCAAAAAGAAATGTGTTTGTACGGTATAAGGTGCCACCACTGTCATGTATCTTGACATTATCTCATTTTTGTTTTCTGCATTCCACATCCTCCAAGTATTTGAGTAGGAATTGGGTCCATAAATACAGCCAAGACTCTGCACCCAGTATATCAAGCACTACCCTAAAAATACAAAAAGATACAAAATCTCTTCTCTCCACTCAGAAAAGTGGAGGGAAGGGACCCTTAAACCTTTTGGGCATTCTTTATCTCCTACAGCCATCAGTACTGAGTTAAGATACCCACATACACCACCGATTGCATCCTCCTAGGCTCCAGCTAGCAGGTCAAGAGACAACCGTCCTTAGTTTGTGACCCTACTTGCCACAGCCACCACCCTGCAGATCTGCAAGCTGCCCTGCTCATGTGATTGTTCCTGAACCCTTTTCAATCAATGTAACTGTGCTAGCAAAGATCTGCTACTTAAACGATCCCAGCTCACCCAACTCACTTTGACCAACAGCAGGTGGGGAAATGAACACCTGAAGAGCTCAGTCCACAGCCTGGGGGAAAAATCTACTTCCAAAGATAATAATTTGAGGGATGACCACAACCTTTTCCATCAGAGACGTGCAGGGAGTCCTTAAATGGGACAGTCGTCCTAATTTTAAGGCTGTCATATGTAGTTGGAGTAACAACAAACTGCTTTGTTAGAGGCTAGGAGCAAGATTCCTAATCATCAAAAGCATGTGGTTAATATGGCACAAAACAGCAGTACACCCAAGGAGGAGAGTGAAAGCCACAGGATTATACAGATAGGCAGGTAAATTCAAGCCACTGTGAATTTTAATAGGTAGGCAGCATGTCTGCTTGTAGACATGACAGGTACATGTCTCGTCTTGCACCCATTCTAAGAAACACTCTGCAGAAGCAATAGGCTCCTGTATGCTCCCCAACTTTTCAGGCAGTCAGGCTTTGAATTTACAAGGAAATAAGATTTTGCGAACCTATCTTTATTACTCTGTGATTAGGCTACTATTACCTGGAAGGGGGCAGAAACATGAATATAAAAATACCATAATGATCCTGCTTATTAAACACAGTCTCATTCTGGCAAAGTTTGAAAAAAACCCATAATGTTTTCTCAAAACACCCATTAAACTGTTACAGGCCTTTTCTGCCTTTTTCCCCATCACAGCTGATTACTCAGGGTGCACATCACTAAGTGTAAACACCAGCTTTCTTCTTTTATAACCAGTCACCTTCCTCCTTTTCTTGTCTGATTCTCTCAAAGATGCCAGAATCTAGTATATGTGGTATTGCAATTGCTTCCATGGCAATGATGACGAAAAATAAATAAATAAAACTGTATCTCCAACTTGACAGTGAAAAATTCAAAGCCGTAAGTTTCTGCAGCAGGATGGCAAATTGCAGCTTGACAGAAAAAAAGCTGGATTTGTGATTTTTATTCAACTTTCTATTTTGCATTGTAAAATGCTTGGCTTACAATCCCTCTTTGTTCTTCTTAAAAAACAAGAATTAAAAAGTGTCTGTTGTTCTTCAGATGCCTTGGGCTGACCTTTACCAAGCCTGCAGCGCAAACACATTTGACAGGACATAATGAAGTGCTAAGAAGATTGAGAAATGTCATGAAGGAACCTCAAGCTTCCTGATGAAATCAAAATGTATTCCGCACTTTTATTTTAAATTATTAGCTGCTCTCTCAGCAACTGGTGCAGTTCTTTTTCTGATAATGAATTTCCCATGTGCCATTTGTTGAAGAAAAATCTTGATCATTACATAAACTAAATCTTATGTGATCATATTGAGTATATTTTTTCATATTGGCTCTCTAAGGTGTAGTCAGTCATGTTATAATATGTTTCTGGGGGGAGAGGAAGAACAGGTAGAAGTCCTCAAGCCTGATTATACATAGGTATGCTCCTAAACTGGGATTAATAAGGAGAGTCCAAGTTTAATTTGCATGATCCTGTGGAGTAATGCCACTGTTTTGCTTTACCATTGCCTCTTCTTGAATAACTGCGTTGAGAAAAAATAGTTTGTAGTCTCTATGCTGTCAAATTAGCAATTTTCACAGGCACTATCAGGGTTTAAGTCCGTGAAGCTGCAATGATGTATGTTGGCTAACAATGTGCCCCCTTAAATTTCAACTGAAAAAAATAGATATATGTCAAAAAGTAATACATCCTGCTCAGATTATTTTTCCTAATTTGGTCTGTAATAGCTACAAAACAGTCTGAGCTTTCCTCAAGGCACAAGTAGCCATATGAATATTAAAGATACTCTGTCTGGTTTATCAGGAGAATTTACTCACAGCTGCAGTCACATTGAGACATCAGCTAGGATATGCAGGTGGGCAGGTTAAATGTTAATTTCCTTTCTGCTGTACCATTTTCTAACCTCCGTCCATGAATCAAAGTGAGTAAAAGGTTCTTCACTTAGAGACATAAAACAAATTGAACAAATTATGTTACTTAACTGAAAAAGGACCAGTTAGCTCATTGATTTTTTTGTTTGGCTTCAGATGTCCCTTTTTAATTACTCTAAATTTGCAAACATGATTTTTTATTTTAGATTGTTATGTCCCATATATTCCAGCCAAGTATTTCAAAGTAACACAGCTCCACAAGCACTCATGTATCTTAAACTAAAGAGAAAAATCCTGACTTTGGTTGCAGCTGTTTGACTTCTTTTAAAGCCAACAGCCTCATGATCCACTCTTCCACAAATGTAAGCCGGGAGCAGCTCCACAGGAGCCAGGTTTAGCACTTGGAGGAATGTAAAACCAAACCTCACGGGTCTTAAAAGCTGAAAGAGCCACTACAATACATCTAAATGAATTTAAAACTAGAAGCCAGAGCATTAGAGTACAATGCAGTTATCAGGATATGAAAAACAGCCATTAAGTTCCCAGTTCTTCTAGGTGGATCATGAATCATAGTCATCATCAGCAACAAGTTTCTTAAGCTGACAGTCTGCTATTTAAGGAGTACAAGAAGAAAGGGAATTTAAGCTTGAGCCAAGCTGAGGTACATTTCTCTTGCTGTGGCAGCACTGACAGCATGAAAAGGAAATGTTTAATACTAATAGGGACTCTTAAATTTTTTACTTAGAGGATATTTTGGTAAGTATCTAAAAATTGTCTGAGTTTATTCCTACATTAAGGGAGCAAAATTTCCACCATAGTCTCTAAGCACGCATGTAGAGATGATATACAAATGCAGGTTTTAGAAAGACAAGTGCACTCCTGATTACAGATTTTGATCTCGCAGCTGAAACTGTTACCCTGGAGAGTTAATTCCCTTGTCAGTGTAGCATTAATAAGATATCTTTCTAACAGGAAATATGCTTTCACTTGTGGTGCTGGTGTGTCCATCTCCGTTCTACCCATTAGCTCTTCTTCTGGAAACGTAACCTTCTCCTGAATCACTCATTCCCTTTCTTTGCTCAGCTCCTTTCTCAACAGCTTACCCTATTGCGTATTCTCACGACATGGGTATATGTAGTAGATTTGGATGCATCCGTCACTAACTTCCACTTCAAATTCTCAGGCATTTTAGCTTCTAGGACATGGGTTTGTTGCCACAGGTGTCCCGGCCTCCTCAGACAATGGAGACAAGGCTCAGGGATCTGCATTTATGAACTTTCTGCTGCAAATCGGGGTAACTGCAGAGGTAAGAAAATTCACAGTGGTGGTATTTACACTCCTCAGTTTTCCATGATACACGAACAGGGAAAGCATATGCACAAGTACTTGCATCAAAATATTTATTCCATCATTTTGAACCAATAATTTCATACCCGTGTCTACTTACAGCATCTTTGTCCCAGACAGTGATATATCTGTGTAAAGGAGTGATATTCTCAGCACCTCCTAGAAAACATCACATTCCCTAGGACTCCTATGAATGATGAGGAAAACAGCAGCTGTTTGATGCTAACTGGGTGGAAAATGGGAGGCGAAAATAGCTTTTGAAATATTTGTCTCAGGAATAAAGGTTACAACACAGTAGTAGCAAGTCTCCATCCAAAGCAGAGATGTTTGTCCCTCCCCACCTCCTCTGTCTGAGCTGAATATTGATACACACAGACAGAGCTGCTTTTTAGTTTGTGCTGAAAGCCCTTCTAGCAAATACTCTTGGTTTTAATTCCCTTTTACCAGAAGAATATGCGTGATACAGCTCAAGGTTTACATCGGTATTTATGTTTAGCCACTAGAAGAATGATGCAGGACTTCCTTTCTCTCTCTTAACTATTTTACTCCCCTTCCTTGGAAAAAGATGGAGTGAAAACGTTGATGACAGTGAGCTTTCCTTCCAAAAATAAAAAGAAATTTGAAAAATAAAAGTTATAAAGAAAACCCTCTTCTAAACACTCCCACAGAGAAAATGTTTCACTTTTTAATATAAAAACATCTACTCACAAGTTATCAGGCTGGATTTCTTTTTTCTCTTGCTTCCATAAAACTACTTCTGAGATGTTTCATGTTGATATTCAGCACTACTGGAGCAAGGTTATCTTATGGCTACAGAACAGTCACAATTTCCTTTTGAACCCTCCACCATCTGTAAGAGAAACAGGGCAGCAGAGCTATCAAACCTACTTCAGGTCGCACTCCTGCTCCTCTGTGTCCTTATCCCCTGCCCAGGTTCCCAGGAAGAGGAGACCATCACAAACGAAGGTGACCAAGGCTTCACCACTCTTGATTTGAAAGCATGTGCTGAAGCCTGTGGTCAGGTAAATCTTGTTCTGATATCAGTATAATATTGCACCTTTCTTCTGCTTATGGTGTTAAATATTAACCTAAGGCAAAAATGTAGGTTATGGCATAATTTATTAAAAAATCAATACCATATTCCCCAGTAATGGCACAAACACTACAGCTTATAATAGCTTTACTGTAGTACCGTATTTTTTTATCATTACTTTCCAATATGATAACGCTTGTTCTAAGGTCAACAGACATCACATGATCAGGTAAATATTTTGATAAGAGTGAGTTGCCAGAGCGGGTGCAGTCTTAAACTGGTGCACGTCGGGCTGAACTCACCGCAGAGTGGGATGATGCACACAAAAAAAGCATTGTAATCAGAAACATGCTGTGGATCCCTGCTTTCTGTCCTTATAAGAATTATAGATATTATACCATGTGGCTCCTTGATGGCTTTGTGGAGGTTTTTCTGCAAAATATCTCCTCCCAGGATGAGGTCCTAGCCCTTTTCTATGTCAAAGCATCTCCAGCTACCTGCCAAGCATGCACCAGTACACAGCACAAGGTGCCATATCCCCAGAACGTGGACTGTAAAGGGTTTATTTGAAAATTAATTCCTTTCTTCTACTGGTTGTCTCATCAGTTGCTAGGTTATTTAACCTATATGATGTAACACATGATGTAAAACTGTAAACGGCTGCAAAGGCACTTTGTGTATGCAGTTGGAGCAATGAAGAATGCCCTCAATGAGATTATGCTAACTTTATATAACTTATTAAAATGAATATCAAACTTTGTTTTGCCTCATTCAATTTTTGATGTTAATTAAGTAAGCACAAGCATAAGAAAGGAAATTGGATTTGCTACTTAAGGAACTTCCAATAAAGCCATGGATGTTAGTGAGATGAGTTTCTAATAAACATTAATAAGTGTCTATATAACAAGCAGTGCTTGTCTTTTAAGAACATTGGATTTTTCTCACAGGATATGGACAGCAATAAAATACATTTGCAAATATGAAGATATATTACAGACCCATTTTTCACTACCAGCTTTAACAAGCCTCAGATCCCAGCTTTCTGATTTTGTGACCTTGGGAACAATCATGGGCCAAGAAATTTAAAAAACCATTTTAAAATTCATACAAATGTAATTTAGGAACAGCACTGGCTAGATAGGAACTTTAGACAAGATTTTTACAGTGAATAATGCTTTTCTTTGTCCATTTCAGACAAATTTAATGTTGCTACTACATTTGACATCAATCACCCAGTCATGAGCAGCCACATCCTTGCTCAGCCTAATGACAGGAGAAGAAGGTGTATAGCCCAGACAGTACAGCTGTGCATATGGTAACACAGGGACAGCCAATGCTTTTATTTTACCTTTTCTGCTGCAGCCAGAACAAAGCTATTAGAGCCAAGGAGAAAGGAAGCATCTCTCTCACAGTTATGCTCGTTTATTGCTCCTAAAATTAGGTGTTTTCTGGGAAATTTATAACTGGGCAAGAGACTATTGCCAACTTACAAGATAATGTTTGGAGCAGACTTTTTATGCCTGCTGCCCTTGCATTCGGCAGCTGGAATCGGTGACAGATGCTCAAGGAGAAGAATTGTTGAGCAAGATGGTGACATTTTCACATCATCTTTTGAGCATAAAATGCCACCTTTTAAATGCAAAGGCGCTATAGGGGTGCTGAGGGTGCCACACATGATGGTTAAAGTCATAAATCTGGTGTCAGCAAATACATACAGCAAAAGAGCAGAGCTGGTGAAAAAAAAAAAGGTAACTTTCATCAAAACAGAAAAAAAAACTTATGTTCATCCCCATTTTCACCTGAAAAGCTGAGCTTTTCAAAATGTATTTTCACGTGAACCTGCTGCCAATCCAGAAATGTTATTTCTGCTACCGTCCTCAGTTACAAGGGACTTCCCTGCTTGGACTATGCTTCCTGCAGCACCCACAGAATAAACAATTTCATCAGAGTACCATGCTTAAAACCGTTCTCTTCTGCGAGCTGCTTTTGCCTTCTCCCCAGTGGATCTGTCAGGGAGACCAAACTTTCCTGAACTCCAGAGATTTCACTGTTTATGTGGGATGAGGAGCTAGCTTTCTATACTCTCCCATTATGTGAGCAGAGAAAGGCACCTCTTCTGCACCACCACCAAACAGGTCAGTTAACAGGTAGTAGTTCACACTTCCAGCAAAGCACTTGCACCTTTTTCTGCCCCTATAACGACCCTCATAGGTTGTTTCTTACCTCACTGCTCAAACCTGCTCAGAGGCTTCTGGGAGAGCTGCATAAATTTATTTTGGATTACATCTGGCTTTACAGGTGATCCTGCCCATTCAGATGTTTAAAATGACGATGCCCAAAGCTTGTTCACTGGAGGGATGACTGATAAAATTCAGTGATCCTGTGATCAGAACTTTTAGCAAAGCAAAATTCTGAGCTGCAATTACCAGTCAAACAAATATATCCCAATTTTAATTATCCAATATATTACATCAGCAGAGATACTTCTGGCACAGACTGGCCTCAAAGCGCTAACTTCAAATATGTGAATTTGTTTGTACATAATTAATACGATGTATCTCAGCCCATTCAAAATAATAACTACAACCCTTCCTGGTAATGAAAAGTGATTAATTTTCAATTATGGTAAGTATCCAATTTTTCACAGTGCAGCACTGGTCTAAGTCACCCTATCTCTAACATTCTAATTACAGACATTAAAAGTTCCTTATAATTATTGCAGAAAGATCAGGAAAATTAAAAATATTGGTTACTTGCTGCTATTATTACATTTGCTCTGATGCAGCCAAGGCTTAAATTTATGTCTGAGCTGCCAGCCATTTCATCAATCTCTTTTTGTGACTTGTTTAGAACTGGTTTTATTTCACAGTCTCAGTAACTGTTCCAACAGGTCTATTAACGGTTTGGCACTCTACATTTTGTAAAGCTTTAATTAAGTGAAACAAGCTAAAAATCACTAATGCGTGCCTTTAGCAAAGTAGCAATGTAATTATCTCATTTAACAGATAACTACTTGTATTTCATTTTTCAAAGCACAAAGAGAAAACTAGCTCTAAATGTCACTTTTCAAGCTCATTACACTCACTAGAGAAATATCAAATTAGAGATTTCCACTACAAATACTATAATAAACTCTATGAGCTGATATAAACAACATGAGTATTTGGGGAAGGGACAAGTATACTCTGTTTTGCAGAAATATTTGCAGAAAATACTCTGGTTTGCAAAAGAGATGCTGGCTACATATTTACAAACAACTTTTATTACAATATTACCTAAAATTTTGGTCCTTTTCAAAAGAATCCAAAGTACCAAATTCTGTATTGCACATACTTTATAATATAACCTACAGAATTTTATATTCAAGAGCCAAATTCTTTTTTTTTTTTACTCACCCTAATCATCTTTTTTTCCTAAGTCACCTTTTCTAAGTTACTCTTCTGAACTGCATGAGAACTGGGTGAAAAGAGGAAGTTATGCAGACGTCAGCATACAGCTTCAAGGTAAGATTTATTTGTGTGTGTGTCTGCTGTAAGCATGAGCACGGATCCAATCATCTGGCATAACCACTGCCATCTCAAACCAAAATATTTATATTAAAGTCTGAGACCTGAAGCACAAAGTTTTCGTGCAATAACCAAGTAGTAATCCAAGATGGCCACTTGTTCACTTGTACTAACAGTTTAATATTCCTGGGTTTTGGTCATATTTCCATAAAGCAGGCCATACCTATATTTGCATTTATTTCAGTGTCACTGTAGGTGAGTCTGTCCCACACAAAATTGTCCTTGCTGATGACTAAATAGAGTCACATATAGTGTTTACAGAAAGCCTATAAGATGTCTCCACAGCAAAGAAACCAAAAAACTGCAAAGAGCAAAGGGAACCCTGGCAATTCCCAGTGACACCTGCTATATGTGAAGACCTCCTAATGTGGGTTAAAACCCCAGGGATTGGGGGGCACCAGTCACACATCCCAAATCCAGAATGTAAAAATATCCCGCTGATGGATGAAGACCCCACGGTTCTGGTACAGCCCTGCAGAAAATCCAGCCCTCCACTTGGTTGCCTGCCCAGCCCCCCCATTCCATTTTTCCATCCTCTTTAACCACCATGTCCCATCCTATTCACCAACACAGCCCGAGCGTGGCTTACTTACCCCAGGAACCTGCGCAAGCCACCATGACTGACTGAATCCATCCCTCCGAGCTGGTCTGGCAGGGCAGAATCGATGAGGTTACACCAGGGATGCATTTGGCTAGGCATGACTGATGCTCTGGGATATTCTTAAGAGTGCAGCTACAGGCCTCGAAGTAAATACACAGAAATGGTACTGCATTACAATGCATTTGTATTCTGTTGTGTTTCTTATCGTGTATTATAATATGGCTTATAAGCCTGCTGTAAAGAAAGTTGAAGCAATAAAGCTTGACTGATTGATTGATGCATCACCATTTTTAGGGTCCGTTGCACAAACTATTTTGATAGTGGAAGCCCATAAAGTATAATGTCTGTGCTAAAAGTGACACAATGAAGAAGATGATGCACCTGCTTCAATTTCAGCTTTGAGTCATTATTTAGAGCTGGGGGTCTAGGAGTTGCAAAATACTGCCTTTCTAGTTCCCTACTGGTTCGCCAGAAGATAAATGTCTAAAACTAAGGACCTCGGGCGCACAATAATAAAAACCTTTTTAGAGTCTAGACCCTTCCACTAGTTAAAGGAAACCTATTCCCATTTTTCTGTTAGGAAAAAAAATGGGATGCAGTTTCCCAGTGGCAGAGATCAAGTTTTTTATTTATATTAAAAATGCAGGATTGAAAAAAAAAAAAAAAATCCTTGCATGGACAAGACCGTAGGTTGAGGGGTAGATCTGACCTCAGCTCTGATCCCAGCACACTGCAGAAGGGAGCGAGACTGGTCGTATCTCCACGGTTAGGCACAAACCATCCTTGTAAATTGGCTGACAGTGTGATTTCCATCTGGGGAACACACTGAAGTTTAATAAAGCTCTGGTTTCTGAAAGCTGAAACCAATTGGAGCACAGTGTTAGCACAGAATTATTGGCCAAATCAATGTTTTCTTTCCCTTTGGTAAATATGGGCAAACCTACGAGATCTGAGTCATGCAAAATTCAACCCTTTCCAAAATCAGGTGTGTTCAAAACTGAGCCCCTTAATTCAGTCCCTACCTGCACTGTAGGTTGTACAGGTCTCAGAGCTGTCACAGGTCCTGGAGGGGGGGAACATACCCCTCTTTTCAGCTCAAGTCTATTTATATTTTGTAGAGGACAAATCCTACGAAGGGAAGTTTCCATTCCGACCAACACTAACAGCAGTTGAGGACATTCAGATTAGATGGTCCCAGTTAGTCTTTTCCCTCAAACACATGCTCAGCTTTTTTATAGGTTTTAGGGCTATTTTAGCCAGAATGAGTGATCTGTTGCTGATACATGCATGAAGCATAAACACTCACAGGCAAAACTCTTTTAGAAACTATGAGCACTTGTGAAATTCCACTGGACCATGGGGACTTCTCTGCTGACACTGGAAACCATGGGCCTGAGCAGAATTTAGAGCAGGGCATACCTCAGTTCCTCACACAATTCTTCGCCGATGGAGAAGCCAGCCTGCAGACCTGTGTGGTCTGTGTGTTCACACTTTATGTTATCTTCATGTCAGAACCAGTATCGGTCCACTTGCACGTTCACCACACCAGCCTAATGAAGCTGCAATATGGACAGCCCAGGGCATCACCCAGCACAGGGTTCAAACAGGACATCAGTTCCTTAGAATCATAGAATCATTTAGGTTGGAAAAGACCTTTAAGATCATCAAAACCAGCTATCAACCATGCCCACTAAACCATGTCCTGAAGTGCCTTGTCTACATGCTTTTTTGAATACCTCCAGGGATGGTGACTCCACCACTTCCCTGGGCAGCCTGTTCCAATGTCTGACAACCCTTTCAGCAAAGACGTTTTTTCTAATATCCAATCTAACCCTCCCCTGCCACAACTTGAGGATGTTTCCTCTCATCCTATCACCAGCCACCTGACAGAAGAGACCAGCACCCCCCTCACTACAACCTCCTGTCAGGTAGTTGGAGAGGGCGATAAGGTCTCCCCTCAGCCTCCTTTTCTCCAGGCTAAACAACCCCACTTCCCTCAGCCGCTCCTCATCAGACTTGTGCTCCAGGCCCCTCACCAGCTCCGTTGCCCTTCTCTGGACACGCTCCAGCACCTCCATGTCTTTCCTGTAGTGAGGGGCCCAAAACTGAACACAGGACTCAAGGTGCGGCCTCACCAGTGCCGAGTACAGGGGGATGATCACTGCCCTGCTCCTGCTGGCCACACTGTTTCTGATACAGGCCAGGATGCCATTGGCCTTCTTGGCCACCTGGGCACACTGCTGGCTCATATTCAGCCAGCTGTCAACCAGCACCCCCAGGTCCTTTTCCACCAGGCAGCTTTCCAGCCACTCTTCCCCAAGCCTGTAGCGTTGCATGGGGTTGTTGTGACTGAAGTGCAGGACCTGGCACCTGGCCTTATTAAACCTCATACAATTGGCCTCGGCCCAATGATCCAGCCTGTCCGGATCCCTCTGCAGAGCCTTTCTTCCCTCGAGCAGATCAACCCTCCCTCCCAACTTGGTGTCACCTGCAAACTTACTGAGAGTGCACTCAATCCCCTCATCCAGATCATTGATAAAGATATTAAAGAGAACCGGCCCCAGTACTGAGCCCTGGGGAACACCACTTCTGACCTGCCACCAACTGGATTTAACTCCATTCACCACAACCCTCTGGGCTCGTCCATCCAGCCAGTTTTTTACCCAGCAAAGCAAAGAATGGGAAAGTTAGTACAGCACCCAGGAATGGGAGTTTTATGGATTCGGTCAATGCAGCTCTGGACTTCAGCAGTGGGCTGAGGCAGGGGACGTACCGGGGGGACACTCCTGACAGGAACAATGGGCTGTGGTCAGCCCCAGCCTCTTGCCTTTCACATCAACTATTACTAGGTGCAAGTCAGGTGGGAAGAGGAGAGAAACAAGAGAGGGATGAGATCAGACTTTGTTCACAGACCATAAACAAATTTACCTTGAAATGAACCTTTCTCAAGCAAGTTCACTAAATACATGTTGTTCTTTCTTCTGTCACATTTCTAACATACAGGTTTGTATCTGTGGAAATTGTATGTAACGTGCTTTGCACTTATAAGGCAAAAGCTGGATATCAAATGACCAAATAACGCTGAAGAAAGGTTAAAGAGTGTGACCTATTGAACACTAACCTTCAACTGTTCTTGCAGGAGATACATTTTCCCTTAAGGAAAATAACTAACCTTTGAACTTCAGACCTTCATATTTATCTTTTGCCTTCTGGCTCTTGCTGACAAAGCTTCAGAAGAAGAACAGTCCTGAACAGATCAGGTTTGTTTCACCCTTCTCATCAGGTTGGGGTACATCTGGCTGTATTCTGCCCTTTGTACCCACACAGGAAAGCTGGATTCCATTAGCTCTAAGTGGCAAGGTCTCAAGATGAGAAATAAGCCCTGTTTTTCCAGTCATCATCCCAACTTGCTTTAGATCCCCATCAACACAGAAGTTAGTTGACCTACTCTAATTCACTGTCACAAGATCTTATATCTGCATATATTACCTGCAGTGTTGCCCTACAAAGCAATGGCAAACATCCTTCCAGATCAATGGCTTCTGCTTGGAAAATAAATGTCCTGGATTAGCCTTGGACATTTGGGTAGCAGCAGGACACCATTATCCTGCAACAACATTCTTCTCCATTGACATTATCTCTTCATTTATACTTGCTGCAGACTAAACTAGAATCTCTCAGAAGGGAAACTCTGCACGATTCTCCACCTTGGCGTCATCAGAGTTGCTACTAAAAACTGTGCTTTCGAGGAGCTTCTATTCAGATTCTGCTTGCATTCAGTCAAGCACACCGCCTTTTCCTATACAAGACTGTAACACACTGCTGTAAACTCTATCCACCAAAAGGCTGTATCCATCCTCTTTTCCCTTCTCTAACACATTCCAGAATTTCCCCTGCATTTTCCATGGCTTGTTGGTCTTCTGTTGGGAGAACAAATAAATGTGATCTATGGTACCATACTATTGACTTAAAAATACTGACTATATTTCCTAGCACTATCACAGACTTTCTGCAAAACTAGCATTTAGTTTCCCTTGGTCAGATTATGAACTGATACTCCGGCAGCTGCTCACCTATGCAAGCAGATTTATTAACATCAATATGAAAAACTCAGAATCAGTTCCTCAGTCTCCTCCTTGAAAATGAGATTATTGTTTCTTACTTTCCCAGACCCATCATCTGAATCCAAAACAATAAACTGGATCTTCAGCTGAGTTCAGCCGAGCTCTGCCAACGAACACCACTGAGGGCTGGCTTAATGGGATAATTGTATGAAAAGGCTAAAATATTCAAAACCATCACTAGCCCAAAGCAGTCCTCATCCCTTATGTATTTACACATCAAATTATAACCTTGTGGCCCTTCAACAAGGGTCGGGGTTTTTCTCATTCCGTCCTACAACCACGACAATTTTTTTGCATTTTACTAAAAAGATTCACCAGTCCACCTATGTGACTGCCTCATTTGAGGACATTAGCTTCATACTCCTCAGAATGTATGAAATCCTAGAAGGTGGGAAGAGGTCTTTTTGGTCCACCAGGACGATCAGTGGTGTCAGAAGCATCGTGCGCAGTGCTTACTGAAAAGCGTTTTTCTCTCTTCCTCTTCTTTCCCTGTAGTTTCAGACTGAAATACTGCAGTGAGCTGTGTCCAGGGCTGGAGATGAAATCAATGCAAATCAGCTCCCAGCCTGCATGCAGTTAAAAGACTCAGACTGAGTTTTCAATGTAATGAACAGGATGAGGAAGCTCTGCCCATGAACCACCAAAGCAACTGTACTCTGTGAGCTCACACCATTCACGACCGCCACAGTAAAACACATGAGTGCTGGGCACTAGGGAATTGGCTGTGGAATTAATTTCTCCAGCACTGTTAGATCAATCTGGTCTGACCCCTTCCTTTCAGACCAGGCTTTCCACTGGAGCTGGAATATATATATGAATATCCCAAATGGCGTTTTCTGCAAGGAGGGAGGACAGAAGACCAGAAGTCTCCATTAAGTCAACTATGCTCTCCCTTGTGCAGATTTAATCTGCCTAAGACCCAGAGAACTATTTTAAGGTTGACCAACATCTGGGAAGATATTTCCTAGTGTTTGCCTCGTGGTTCTCCTGATTCACACCAGCCCTGACCTTCAACTTTCTTCATATTTTAAGCTCAGGCCTCCCCTGAAGTGACCCCTGTTTTTTAATTGTGGGCAAGCATCCACTAAGGACCACTCACCTCATCTTCCTATACAAGTAACCTCATCAAGATGTGGACCTCCATCAAGACGTGGACCTTCAAAACAAACAGCCAGAGCACCAGTTTGCTGTTACCTGGCTCCCTTCTTGAATTAGCAGTGCAAAAAAATAAATGCAATGCTTCACAGGAACAGCACCAAGCAAAGCCCATCCATGAGATGCCATAAAAAGTTTGGCATGGGTCTCAGAATCAGAAAGGTCAGGATCTCTTAGCTAAGTACCATCGCCCATAAGGTATAGAAAAAGTCCCACTGTTTTAAGAGTTCTACAATGCCTTATCACAATGGAACAGACAAAAAAGAGGACTGCAGCTTTAACTTTATATTTCTGGCTTTTGTTGGCTGAAGCCAGATCCTTGGTGTTATTTTAATGCAGCAGCAAAGAGCTGCATTTAATACATGAGAGGCTCAAGATGCTTTTTTTTTTTTCTTTTTTTATATGTGCACTGAATATCCAGCATGTAATTGAAAAAGGAAAAGGAGCTGCTTGTTTGCTGCCTGATCCAGGAATGATTAAAGGTAGAAGTTTTTCAGACATTACTGACAGAAAGGGTATAGTTAAAGCTGCTTTAAAAAAGAGAGCCTTAATAAAGAGACAGTACTCAAACCACTATTAAAAGCATCATGCTTGTTAAAACCTGTAAAAAGGCAGGAAATCAGTGAGTGAAATGCAGCTTCTTCACCAATTACTGAAAGGAGTGTACACCTTAAAGCACTCTTTGAATTGTGTCATATCAGCCTCCCCGCGCTCCCCCCATCTGCCAGCCTGTGTGTGTGTGTGTGTCTGTGTGTCTGTGTGTCTGTGTGTGTGTGTCTGGTGTCTGTCGGGGCTCTCAGCCTTGTGCCAGGCCATTCATTGGTACATTAGTGATGGCGGGGGGGGGAAGAAGAGGGGGTTACAATGCTACACCAAGTTCACTTCTTGCTTGTTGTTTGCGACCCATTTACAGCTGAACGGCTCTGTGCAGAGACAGCTCTAAATGACTCTCTCCACCTCTTCACCAAGCCACTTGTTTTTGTCATTTCTTTCTCTTTTTTAAAAATCCAAAGGAAATAATTGATAAACCGAACACCATCCACCTTAAAGGCAAATGCATATATCCACCTGGTTAAAATTCCTCCTCTTTCTATTTTCCATCTCCCTATATCCATTTTGCTCGGCACTGTTTAAACAATACTTCATCAAATGCAGCCCGAAGCAAATAAAAAGCACAGTAGAGTAAATAAAAAGTAAAAAAAAAAAAAAAAATCACAGGCTGGAGGGTAAGTACTTTTATTCCTGTACTTTCATTGCCTGGGGAATTATTATTCCATTGCTGGTTTCAGGAGGGGGGAGGGAGTGGGGGGGTGAAAGGACAGCCATGTTATTCGCAAAATGGATTGCTCCTCTCACTGCTTTTCACTCCTCTGGGTTCTCAAGAGTCCACTGATTACAACAAAGTGTGGCCATCTATTCCGTCTTATTGACAAAGGTCCTTAATTACTGCTACACCAGTAATACCTGCTATTAAATTCTGCTAAACAGAGGCTGCAAATTAGCTGCGGATCCCAGTAACCTTTTGTGTGTAATTACAGGCAGCAGGATTGACGCTAAGGCTACAGCACTGACCCGAGTCATAGCAATGGGAAACCTTTGTTTATCACCTGTGGTGGGGGCCAAAATGTGAAATTAAAAGCTCTCCATCAGTGGAAGGCCTTCAGAAGCCCGGGAAAACAACAGGAAAGCAAAAAGCAAACCGCTCTATATTTATAACCGACTTCTTCAATTGCTATTTAAACTCACAGCTCATTAACCTGGGTGGCTGCTCTAGCATGCCAGCCATGCAAAGTTTAAAATGGCAAAAATTTAGGTTGTCTTTTTGAGGTGTTCTGTATTTCATCAAGGCCTTTAACCTGCATTTAAGAGCCAGTTTGATGCAATTGCTAACTATAAACAGGCTGTGATATTGAAAAACCAAACCCAATAATGCACAAATGTTTTGCATTTCCATGGCGAGAGGCAGGTGGTTGTGAAGCCCTGGTCTGCCTCTGCTGGGTTCCAGCGTAAGCCCGTCCCTGGGGCACCAGAGCCGTCACCAGCCATGACTCCATCCTGCTCAGCTCTGCACACCCAGGTCCCATCCTGGCCAAGGCAGGCTGTGGCAGTACGGGCATCTGTCTGCATCTCTTGTTCTGTGTTAGCGTGCTCATCAGAGTGTGGGCCCGGGAGCACCCATTGCACATGTAGATCCAACCATTAGTGGTATCAGAGCAAAAAAAACACTGACAGAAAGCCAGTGCTGTAATTCTTTGCATTATATTGTCCCTGTTACAGGGGTTTGGTTTCTAAAACTGACCTGCCTGGGAAGAGGACATGTGCAAGGATCTCCTGCAGTCTCCTGCCTCTCTCTCCTCTTTTTCCTCCTCCCCTGCCTTTACACGTGGCTGGTGAACTGCCCTTGATTCCAGCCTCCAAGCATGACACAGACAGTGCAGACGTCCCAATGGCCACAACAGGTCTTTTCCTGTTGCACTCTGTAATCTCAGAGCATTGCTTTGCCCCCCTAACTTTGTGTCAGTGTTAGCAGCATCCTCACCATCAGTCCACTTCCACCAGTACTGCTGACGCGCTCCCTCTGTGCCCCACACCACTGGCTCTGGTCAAGACCCCATTGAAGGCCACGTTGGGGCTTCACCTTCATTCTCTGTTGAGCAAGGAACTGGCAAAAGCTTTTGTTTCACAGGCCTGTGCTCACAGATGTGAAGAGCAAGTCTTCTCTTCCCATCCTCTACTTGTTTTCTAACTTCTAAAAGACCACTTAAAATTTACTGCCCTCACCCATCAGTAGTAAACATTTCTGAAGTTATATCCAGTCCTGATTTGCAGGATTTCAGCTGATCTGTAAGTCTTAGGGACTATGGGAGGATCTACCTGGTAGGCAGATTATTTCCCATCTATGGACTCCTCATACTTGCCTCTGAATTAGCTGGCCAAAACCAGCGTCTTCATTTCACATTAGGCATTTTCTTCCCAAAACATGTAATTCTGAAGGGAATGAGACTGTAAGGCAGTTCACTGTAAAACAAACAGGAGATACTTTAATCTGCAAAAGAATAATCTTTCAAGCAGTCCTATTTAGGCTTTGAGGATTTAAATATATATATATGTATTAAACTAATGGAATATTACAGCTATGTTGTAGTTGTAACACAATGTCATATTGCAGCATAGCACATTAAATTCAACTATTACTACTGAGATATAAAATGCTGTGAAAATAGCAACACACTTGTCCTGAACAGTAGAACAAGAAAAACTGAGGCCATGCAGGTTAATGACTTGTGTCCTTACATCCCCAAACTTTCATTAGTGCAAGCTTTCCCAACATGCTCCCCAGCACGTCTGCATCTCTTCAACTCTGTCCCACACTACCATTGGAGAACCAGCTTCCACTCTTCAGATAACTAGGCTAAAAATATACAATCCACTCAAAGCTTACAAAATAATATTTAACTCACATTTTGAAGCTTTCAAAAAAAATAATGCTTTTAAAATTCAGTGGAAATTTGTGTTGATGTCGTATAAGCACATACATATATGGCCTCCTTAAATCCTCTTTCTCAGATGAAAAGCATCCCTGACACTGAGAACATCCTCTTCCATAAGAGATGGGATCAGCCTGTGCTCTCACCCGCCTGCCAGATCCTCATCCTTGAGCCAGGGCCCAGGAGCAAAGCACCCAGCAGATTGGAGCATCCATGAGTTGATACCAGATGTTCATCCTTGAGATGATACCAAAGAGAAATTGCAAAGTGCAGGATTCACACAGTTGTGCTCTTACGCTTGACCATAAATAGCAGTTCACACATCATTTTTTAGACAAGCAATTAATGAATCCTGCCTTTATGAACAATTAGTTTTTCTGGGTCTCAAGGACTCTGGTACAAACCCTGCAACCCTCACCCCAGCAGCACTTCCTCTTCTCCCAACAGGTAGGAGCTTCTGCTTAGAAAACCCCATTAATTCAGGTCTGTGGCCTAGGTCCTGTGGCTGCTATTCGCATCTCTCCTCTCTCTCTAACTCCATGCAATCAAACACAGGGCTCTGAAGTTCTTTAATGCTTTATATGGGCTCATTTCTGCAAGTTACTGAACAATCAGGGTAGAGTGCACAGCACTTTGCAGTTCTGAGGCACAGATGAGGTTCCCTAAGGATTAAATTTTATTCCATCCAGAGGTCTAGAACTAGACTTATTCCACCTGTGAAGTCCCACTTAAGCATTATTTTGAAGGCATTAGTGAAACTAAGGTCAGGTATTTCTCAGTCTTTAAGGATGTAGTGGCAGAGCGTTGCAGCACCTTATTATAGACACAGAGATACAGCTCTTAGCCTTGCTTCAGAGGGCAGCCAAGGCCAAATGACCCATCTGAAAACAGGTACCTGATCCTCCACACCAGACATCCGAGCAGTAATTCTGGCCCTGCCCTACCTTTATGTGTTACTGGCAACACAGCCACCTTGCCCAAACTGTGCTCGCCCAGGGGGACATCCAGGCTCCAGCTGCTAGCTGTGGAATTTCTACTTCACGGAATATAAGAGGGGAAAAAAATATCCCAGGTCATAATGTCAAAGCCAAGCAAAAAAAATGTGGTCCTTGGTCCAAGTCCCAGGATAGATTGGGAGCATTAGATAGTCAACAGATTCATCATTGGGGTAGCATCGTGCCTCCAAGTACAGAAATGTATATTTGTACAGCAAGGAGACCCATCTGTTATGTTAACAACTTTAAAGAGATTATATATTTTTTAAAAATCCTAAAGCATTGCTGACAGTGCTCGAGCTGTTTGTGTCATAATCACTTGAAATCTTAAAGCCTGATCTGGAGCCTTTGTATTTGTGAGAGGCTCTGCTGACCTCTCTCTATTTTCTTTAGAAAATAAACTAGCTCTCCTGGATTCAGCAAAGAGCTTGAAAATGAGGTCTGGAGGCTTTAAACCCAAAAGACAAATAAAAAGAAATCATAGTTCATTAGCTTTTAGAGTAAAAAAGTTTTTTTTCCATTGATTCATTTTTGGTGAGCACTTAATATTTTATAGCGTGTGAGCTTAGCAATATCAGAAATCATGTTATAGAAGTATATTACATTTTTTCACAGCGTCATATGATAATGATACTGTGCAACCTGAGAATTATTACAGGAGGATGTTTTTTCAATTAACAATGTTAAGCGTTACTAAGTGATGTTATAAATATAAGTCATCTGTTTTAACTCCCCTTACAATGTTCACTTGGCATTAGATTCTACTTCTGGAGAAACTCTCCATGACCCTATACTAAGTCACTGAATAAATAATGCAGACACCAAAGAAACTGCCAGAAATTGAGAGAAGAGACTTCTTTTTATGACTTGTGAATATTTGCATTCTCAACAAACAAATTGCATATTAGAACATGAGCTATAAAATAAGAAAGAAATAAAAAATACATTCCTCTTCCTTTCTGACCATGTCTTAAGAAAATTCTCAAAACAAGCCTTAAGAACATGTTATCTGGAAGTTTCTATAGAAACAAATATTATTGTAGTTTACCGGGGTGGTTGCTACCTCGTTGGCTTTTTGGTCGAAAAATTAAGCATCTGCCCTAGCTGTCCTAGAGCTATAGTCACAAGATGCCTCCAGGGAGCAGCTCCTTCCATCCTGACCCATGTGCTGACCCCCCCAAAGCTTCCTCTCTCCCCTGTGAGTGCTCAGACAGTCTGGGTGACTAGCTTAGAGACAACATTTAACTTTTGGATAGTTTACAATAAGCTAAATGAATCACAACCTACTGTAAACTCATCCTAGACAACATTTTTAAAAGGGTCACCTTAGGTCCTTTCCTTCTCAGCTGACCTTTTTTACCCTTTAATTTGGGGTGTTCATCTGAGGGCATGACCTGAAGCTCATGAAGCTCAACTGGGAGATGCCCTTCTGGTGCCTTCATTAGCTCATGATCTGAACAGCCACCACCACCTTGCGCAGGGGGCACGTCTCACCTGCAAGCAGAGCCTGGATGAATGGTCATGGCTTTATTAAAGAAAGTTTAAATAACAAAACTGTTGCCTCATGTTTGAGGACTGCAGCAACAGTTGGTGAGTAGGGCGGGCTGCAGAGCGGCCTTAGTACCTATTGCTCCACAGAGACATTGCAACAGCTCCAGCTCACATCACCTTAAGGACCTTGCGAGGTCACGTTCAGCTGTCCTTATCACGGTCATCTGACCTTTACTCCTAGCAGGCTCTGTGCATGGGTCAGAATCTCACCCTTTGTCACTGGGCTTTATATTAACATTTACGGACTGCACTTTAAAATATTAAAATGTAATCATGGGTTTCCAGACCAGGACGAAGGTTGGGGTTTTTTTCCTTCTCACTTGAAAAGCACTGAAGTCCCAGAAGACGCTGTAAAAATATGTGGCACTTCACAGCTCAGATGGCCAACATAAGCATTTTCTAAATTGCTTGCCTATCAAAATCATATTTGGAATTGTGCTCTGTAAGTATGTGCAAAATTTACATTACAAAAGATGCAGTATGACATCGAAAAAGAGTTACTACAACTGTTCTAAAACAGTGTAATGTGGAAAAGGGGCCTCCAAGGATTATTTTTATCGCCCTTAGGACTCCCGTTTTGAAGTGCCTCAGCACAACAGCAGAAAACCTACAATTAAATATTTAAATCACCATAACAGTAATTTTTAAGGAAAAAGAACTTCAAGAAACCTCTTTAGAAATCGAGTGCTTCCTCATAACATTACACATGCTAGTGAAATAATTTTTTAAAAAAAGGGTAATCTAAATTTTATATTGCCCTGGATGTAATAAGCTGCTGCTGAGAACAGTAATATTGCAGTAAAATATGAAAGTGCAATGCGCTTTTTGATTACATCAGGGTTTTCTATTTGCCACTTTAATCCTTAGAATTCAGCTGTTCCCTGTTCAGTCCTTTTACATCATCCTTAGCTAATCTGTCAAACATTTCAGACAGCCAAACCAATTTTCAGATTGTTCGGGACTTTGCCACAAGCACCGTATGCCGTTAATAAGATTTTCATTTGGAGTGATGCCGTGTCGTCCATGTTTTCTATCATATATAAATACTGAGATTTAATGGCTTCAGGTTTTGTTTAATGTTAACATCAACAATAAAAAAGGGGAGGTTCTCAAACGCCAAGCCCCATAGTGAAATGCACTAGTGACAGCTATTTGCAAGGTTAATGTTGTGGAAAACAACATCCATCTTTGAAACAGTTTCATTAGCCCCATACAGCTGACCTCTCCACATAATGTTGTCAAATGTGACGTGCATCAGATTATTGGGAATATGGAGATCAATAAATATGCAACACCAGCGCTCAGAACGCTCCTGGCATCATAGCCGTACAAACGCCATCTAACATCCCAAAGAGTAGCTGTCATCTGTCAAATCTACTAGCAAATAGACAGGCTTAAGGGGAAAGCTATCGGTAATAGTAAAATACATAAGTAAAGATGAATTAGGGAGTACAACGTCAAGGTTCTGATACATTACGGTTCCAAACGAAAAACTCCAGATAAACACTTTAGAGCAAGACTTGCCTTATTTGTTGTGTTAAATGTAAACCCCCTCCATGAGGCAGCACCCGCTACATTTGCATTTTCACGCGCCCACTCCTTTCCTCGGCATTGCTCTTGTCCCCCACACCTTCCCCTCTCAGGATCAGCCCACTCACTGGGGCCCGTCCCGACACACCGGGTGTCTCGCCAGCCCCCCGGGTCCTGGGGCATGCAGGGAGAGAGCTCTGGTCCCCAGTCCCACCACAGCACCCCAGGTCTGCAAAGGCAGCCTAAGGATAAGCTCCCAAGGAGAGGAAAGGTGTGGCTGGATGTAGTAGCTTCGACAGAGGTCAGTGTGTTGTGCTAATAGAAAAGTAAATAATGAAAAATTAAGATTTCCTTTTAATTTTTGAAATAAATTCTACTGACATAGCATTCTTCTGATTTATCCTCGTCTTAAAGCAGGGTACAACTCAGCAGCAGCTAGAGAAATCAACACACATCATATCATCAGCTCACTTTGGCTTTAGGTCCAAAGAGCTCAAGGTACGGAGCAGCGGCAAATAACAGAATTAAAGAGAGGGTTTGGGAGCCGATTTCAAAAGGGAGGAAGAGCAGGCAGCGCCTTGCACGACTGAGCTCCCGGTAATTGCAACACAAAAGGAAAATGAAGCTACAAAGATCCCTCCTCCTGGTCTTTGACTGTAAACATTTAGTGACTGAAAATATCTGATTTTTCTTTTTCTTCCTTTCTGTATGTATGACATTGTTCTCATTACCGTTTCCTAAATAATTGCGTAGTAAACCTCAGCTCACAATTTTGGAGGCATTGGTGTGGCTGCCACAGTGATGGAATTCTGCAATAAACCAGCAATTCAAATCACTCACTGAGTGGGAGCTGAAAACTCTTTCAAAACTCTCAGTACTTAATGCAGAGAATGACACGCCTGTAAACAGCACGTTCTGCTAAGATATATATGTATATTAAAGAGTTACATTGAGAACACGCTGTCCAATTAAAAAGCTAACAGATTGGGGGTGGGTTTTTTTTTCTTCCTTATGTGTTTTTAAAAGCAGCTCTCATGTTGTGGAAAAGGAGAACAAACAGAAAGCAGAAAGGTATTTTTGAAGTATACAGTTATAAGGTGCTTGGCTGATAATTTGCAACCTTGGTACACAACATACCTTTTAGCAAGGCTATTTATTTCTCGGGGAGAATGCTACAGTACTTACGATAAAGGCCTCTGTTGGACCTCTTCATCAATAGCAAACCTTTAAGCACAGCACATTTCATAAATAGGAGTTCCACTAACACAGACTTCAAAAGGATAGAACCTGATAATTCAAAAATAGAGCTATATTAAGTGTTCCAACAGTCCATCCATAAAAGCAGCCTCCAAACGCCTCCTCTGTGCAGCATGACAGTCTATTAGAATAATAGCAGGGGAAAGCATAATTACAAGTAATCATTGGTTGGAAAGGAGCTAGTTGTTTTTGTAGAGTAAAATGCCTTACTGAACCCAGCAGAAAATGCAATGCTGGTTCTAGCATCGAGGGCAGGTAGCCGCAGAAAATAATCAGAGCACAAATCTTGAGTGATCCGGGTTTATTTTTTAAAACCTTCCGTATTTCTTAATATTTTCCCAGTGAATTGCACTTAATTTGCTGCCACAGTTTAAAGTCCAGTTACCATATTATTGCTGTTGGTCAGGCAGTGAAATCCCTTCTACTGGAATTATCAGCTTGGTTTTGGAAGATCCGTAACTTAATGACTTTCTTCTCATCAATGTGAAGATGTTCCTGCTCATCGCAGGGGACTTGGACCACATACCCTTTAAAGGTCCCTTCCAACCCAAACCTTTCTATGATTCTATGATTTTAAGACAAAACATCTCCACTAGCTGCAATTTTTAACACATGAAAGACTGTCCCTGCAGACTATAAAGGCAGTTCAGTCACTTGTACAAGAAAGTTCAGAAGGGATTCACAGGTCTTCCCCCCGCCCCCCCCATCCATGTAGTACTTGGGCCTATGTCTCCAAGAGCAAAAAAGAGCCCACAGGTAAAAGCAAGTTCTGTTTGCATGTAGCTGAGCTCCAAAAAACCCACCTCTGAGAGCTCCATCTCTCTTCTGTTTTCTAAATTCTCTACCTTCACTGCTACCTCTTTTATACTCCCTAGCCTCAGATGTGTACCAGCCATCATGCTCTACCAGTTAATAAATCTGGAGATTTGCTGTTGACTTCAGTAAAAGTAGGACTGCGGGGTTTATTCCAATAAATCAGTCTCCAGGATTATTTACGGTTATTCTTGTTAGAGTTGTGTATCTTAATAACCTCTACGTACCGCAGCCAACCTGCTTACTCCAAAGATCTAGGAGATCACAGTGGAGATCGCGAGGCTAAGGAGCTGAAAACTTCATTTGGCACTACATTCCTCAGCTCCCTTATCATTTTAAAAATTAGCAGTTTTCCTCATCACAAATGAGGCCAAGAATATACTTGGGCCAATTAAGCAATTATAATTATACCACCAAGTGCCAATCACTTTATTTATTTTGCTATTCCAGATAAAGGACCAGCAACTCTTTTGTATTCATCATGTAGAAAGCACCTTTGTAGACCAGCCTATATTTCCTTGCTCTTATGATAATGCTTTTAAGGTAAAAACACCTCTTTGTGAGGACAGTCCCATTATAAAGCGATACGCTTAGTCACAGCCAGCGCTTACGGAAAAGTTTCAATGTTCATTACATTAGCTAGCCTTAAAAATGGAATACAAACCAATTTTAATCAATATGTAGTAATAAATAAATATTAAGGAGCTATACCACTAATGTACAGGTAGCCTAATTAAAGTAACAGCGTTTGCTGCACTTACATACCTTAATTTTCCCTACAAAATCCTTATTGAACCACTACTTTTAAAAAAAATTGCATTTGCAATTAGAAACACTGAACTTACATTATCGATTTTCTGCTAAAAACCTTTTTAGTAAACAAGCACAAACTACATTCATTAAATGTAAGTGCTTGGAGCTACGGTGTGAAATTCAATTCAGCCATTATCATGAATTACACTGATTATTGCTGTAATTATTTTCTCTTGGATACAACTGCATTTCTGTTCCTTGCTAGTTGTGTTGGACATATAACCATGTTCATTTTATAGCTAATAATACTCAACTGTAGTTTCAGCAATTACTATCACTTATACAAATCATTAAGTTAAGCTATGGGTACCTAGTAAAAAAAAAAAGTAAGTAAAACATCCTTTTTTTTTACCTCTGAAATAACTAATGGCATTGGCAACAGAGGAAAATTACCGATGTTAAATGATTTACATTAGAAAAAGTGATCACCTGTGATACACTTTCACTGATATTTTGGTCACAGTGAACTCATAACTATCCATTTAAAACCTGCCAGGTAAACTATACTTTTGCCTTCACCACACAGGCTAATAGAATAATCCCTTTTTTAAAGTTTCTGTTAAGAGAACAAACTTCTCTCGAGGGCCATTTACACACTGGCAGGCCACAGCCAAAATTAAATATCCCAATAATTTGATCCATTAAAACAATTTCTTTCACAGATCATTTCAAGCATGGCAACAAAAAAAGTTTTACCGTTAGAGACTCTTTCCCAAACCCAGTGACCGCAATCAAGAGGCTGTATTGCCAGCAGTGGTTATTGCTCTTCAGCCCAAAGAACAGCCAAATCACGCCGCATTTTTTAGGACAAATCCATAAGTGTCGATTTCAAGCATTGCTTGAATAAGAACTCCAGTGTCAGATGCTATAGTAAAAAGTGATGTTCTTGAAAAGCAGTTATTTCTAGAATAGGGGGTAAAAGCAACCAGTGAATACCACGCTGCACACCAGCCCGTTGGCTCATGGTATGACAGCAAAATTTTATTTGACGGAGAGTCTCCTGGAATGTCAGATGCTGCTGCAGAGAGAACCGAGTTCTGCACACATCTGTGCTTCTGCCTGCTGCTCTCGGTCCAGCCACCCTGTCCGGGAATGAAGCATTTGCTACCATTTGCCTGATATTTGTATATAGCAGCACAGACGTACAGCGCATCAAATGTTCACCGGGCAAGTCACAAGCTACTTGTGTATAGAACAAAATTCTATACTTATGTATAGAAAAAATTCCCAAGAAGCTGCCAAGCCCAGGGTCCAAAGCAGACTGTGTGCTCTGCTACATGCAGGAGCTGGTTGTCATCCTAAGTTTGGTGTAAATGTTGCAGTGTAAAGAGTCTGATGAGTAAATTCCGCCCAGTAAAACTTGGACTAATAAGGGAAAACAAATATATATGAAATGAAAAATCAATGCCTTTTAGTATTGGATGTATAACTCAAGTTCAGCATTCACTGTTGCTCAAGCCGGATCCAGCAAAGTGAGGCCCTGGGGGCTCCTGGAGCTGGGCTCATCCAGTAGCTTCATTTGCATCAAAGCAAATCTTTGCCCAAGCGCTCATGTCCCCCAGCTCTGTCAGACTCTGCATTCTTACACCATTTTACACAAGCACAAGCTTTGACCTGGAGATATTTTTAGCAAAGGAGGCATTTATGCAAGTTGTTGACCATGTCATCGCCATTCAGATTATTTTTTTGTTCCTTCCGTTTCCCCTATGTTTCTTGTAGGAAATCCTGTTCATAACTGACTTTGCACATCATTTGAAATGAAAACAACACGACAGTAAAGATCATTTGAATGTGACCTAGAACAAACATGGAACAAAGTCTTTTACTAGAGACACGCTAGTCATATTAGCAAGTTTCTGTAGCTTTATTGTATCTACTCCAATGTATGCATTAACAGAATCATTTTTCTCTAAGTTATATTTAAAAGCTTTCTCCTTTTCTTTCTCAGTGGCACAGGATAAGCCAAAGGCATTCCAAAACAAAACTTGATGTTTCTCTTACTTGCAGCCACCACTGTATCTCGCAGCATAAGGGGTGCTAACTTTGGGAGGGTACCATGGCTCATTTACTAAAGACTTGATTGTCCTTTTGCTTATGGCTACCCTTCAAAAGCAATGCAAATGTCCACTGGGGCCATGAAAATTCTGTAACGAGATACAGTATGAGAGCGGTTTATTTCAGATTACCCACAAAACTGACACAGGACTCCACCTCTCTGGCTATTTTCCAAGACATTGTCTATGTCTTGACAGTGGCTAATACGTCCTCATCTTGAGGAAGAGCACCCACAGTATTTTCCCCTGTAAATACAAAGAAAGATCTCAGAGCAACAGGCAGCCAGCTGGGAGATCTCTTCCAGAACCATGGTTGTCCTGAACACATCGCCAAACCCATCAGTGATCAGTCGGCACTGAAGGGCTGCGACACTGACCTTCAGCGCAGGAGTCCTGGGCGTGTTTCTAGCTCTGCTGCTAGAAAAGTCCTTTAAACTATTCCTGCCTCAGCTACCCTTGCTTATAAAAGAGGAAAAGTGGTATCACTGTTTTTTCGAAGTGATAGGAGTTTTACTAGTGAAAAGCTACATCACTTTTGATCTTTTCAATGAAGACCAAATATACGGAGATCTCTGTACATACAGTATTAGAAAAAATATGTTTGCTACATTTGCAAAAAATGCAAAAACTTTAAGAACATCACATACAAATTTTCTGAAAAAATAAAAATACCACCTCTGCTCCCAAATCCAAGAAAGAGATTGGAAACCTGGGACAAAATTCAACGGAAAATTTTAAAACCACTGTGCTCTTACTGCCTGTCTCAATTTATTACATGTTAAATTAGAAAGCACTGGATAAATATCAAGGAAATCTTACATGAAACGCAAGCATTAAATACACAAGATGACAATGGATATTTACAGATATCTTCTTCATATAAGAATCTTTCCTCTGGCCACTTTGAAACCATGTAACATAACCTTCAAAGCAGGGAAGATGTGTTGTAGAAGTTCTGCTTAGCTAACCATGAATACTAATTGCAGGAAGAATGATCTGCCCGCAGCCGGAGGGCATGAGCTCAACCAACAGGCACAAAAGTTTCATCATGCTACTGCAAACAATGGAGCAGGGCGCTGCTCGGGAGCATAAAACAGCTTCCCTGAAAGGGGATACCTCCCAAACCTTAACAAAACTCTGGAGGACAAAAAGAAATCTCCTTATCAAAGTAGCCTTGGAAAAGAAAGGGTGAGTACAGAAGGATTTTCACGTGTGCATATACGTACTTTTGCATGTGTCTCTGTATTCTCTCATCGCAGACAGGACTTTTATTATTCAGTTTGACTGCGCAAAACACAGTTGGCCCCAGTCCAGCCAAGCATCCTGGTTCCTTTGCTGATGTGAGGGATGAACCACTCCAACTATTCCTCTCGGTTCATAAAAAGCTCAGTGGTCCCTCCACCGCGTCTCACCGATTTCTTCTTTGTTGGGAAGGTCGTACACAGATGTATCCCCACCACAGGGGGCAATGCTGGCACTGAAACAGAGCTTTGGCCACAGCAGGAGAGTCCAAATTTGTACGTGTGCCTGAAGGAAATGGAGTCACATGTCAGCGTTACTGCCAACGAAACATGACCGAATTACCATCACCGGGCCAAACAAACACTAAAGCTACAATCCCATCACACGCATGTTCCATCAGCTCAACATTTTGTAAATGGGACCAGATCTGTGCATGCAAGATCTGCATCAAATGCTCTTCCACTCCTGCCTGCTCCTCTGGCCCAGAGCTCACCAAACCTGGACTACAAGGTTATCTGCAAACTTCTGCTATCCTAAGGCCAGCCTTTTTCCAGACAGCTTGTTCCCACCTCGGCCAAAGGGAAGGAGTGCTCTGCTTCCTTTGTACCCTTCAGAGACCCCTTCTCCAGGACAAAGCCTAGGAGCCCTGGTGGGGTCAGCCACCTGTAAGCGGGACCTGAACTGAAACACCTCATCTGAATCCCAGTCGTGGGAGATGGTATGATACCACAGCAGAGGTGGAAAGAGATGGCCAATATGAAATTCTCAAGAGGATTTGCAATCAATATGTGAGCCAAAGGTAGAGCAAACCTAGAAGAATCAGGAGCCAGTGAACTAAAACCATTCTCACAACTTGCAGCGCAGCAAGTAGGCTAAGCGAAGCAAAACTTTGTGCAGTGACCCACAAGGACAGTCACCAGGTCCTGTTTGCTCAGTTTACCACAGGTTTGCCTTCAAGACCAACACGTGCCAAAGCTGGTCTGGTTTATGTCATTCCCCTAATGGCAGGTGAGACAGCCATGTTTAGTACGTGCTCTCCAAGTGCCTTTTTTAGAGGCTTTCTGTGTTGAGAGCAGAAATTTATGTTCTTTGCTTGGTAACCCAAGTGAAAACACTCTCAACTTGCAAGATGATCTGGTTGGCAGCTGCATTATGCACCTTGAAGTTAATAGATGTTACCGAATTGAATCCTGCCCACTCGTTAAGGGCTCTACATGCTTCACACAGACAGGGCAGGAGATATAAAATCCATACCCTACGACAACGTGGGCAGTCCGCACTCTGAGGCTTGGGTGAGGGGAGGAAGATGGGTCAGCTTTCAAACTTGAGGACACCACCTCCAGATCACAAAACCTCTGAGCAGTGAACTGCGAGGGGGTGGAAGAGTATTCTGGGCTGGGGGCTCACCGCATCCTTGCACTGGTGTATGCCATACAGTACAAGCTGCTGCTGATAATGGGATTACTGGGCCAGGCGGACCTTAGGAAGACAGCATTCATCTTTCTTTCTTACAAATTACTCTGATACATTCAGTCCTGCCTTGAGACAAGGAATGAGCTCAACCAGCTATTTTCTAGAACTCCATTAATTTGACAGTGCCAGATGGGAGACAATTTTAAAAGGCTTGATGTTCAAAGAGTGAGCTGCTATCATTGTTTCAAAGTCAGGTTCTTCTCCCAAGACCAGCGTTCAAAACTGCAGGACTCAAAATCACATTTGAAACACGTGAAACACTTTTACGGTTTCTAATGAGTTTAATAATAATCCTACTGATAGCAACTCTGTGATGCCTGCCAACCAATACAGAACTGCAATACTATCAGGAAAAAAAGGAAGCTTCTATTTCTGGATCAGGGAATATGTAGAGATAAGTAAAATAATCAGAGAAACTGTGGCTGGAAAGCCAGCCTGTAATTTTTCAAAAGCAATACAAGTGTTCTCTGGACCTTGTTTTCTAACAGATTGGGATGGGATTCGCGATGCCTTGGCTAAACCCTGCTCCCACTGAAAGCAAAAACAAACCAATGCTGAGTGCTTTTGGAAAATGAAGTTATATTTTTTTCTTTCCATTTGGGATGTGTGCAATGGGACTCAGGAGAAGCCAAAGCCAGACTGTCAGGCAATGACAAGGAAGTGAAGCAAACAAACACATAAACAAACAAAATACCCTGCTTGTCTAAAACAATTCTAAAAGAGGGTTTGTTTTCTTTTCCTGCAAAGCTGGTGCTTGGGTAGAGAAACAGAGAGGATGGGAGAAGTCGGGGAGGAGAGTGTGTATCCCACTCCAGGAAAATCATACAAGTCAGGAGTTCTTGTTGTGTGATCATGTAGGCAGTTTAACAGACCAAGTCTGGCAGAAATATTTTGTGGTACAGCTTTCCTATGTGACAAACAGCAAACTAAGAAGCACGCCATGATGGCGCTGCCCACCATCAAAAGAACGGAAAACCTAATTAGAGAAAGAAATGTCCTGGGATAAGTTGATTCCCCTGACAAAACATCCAGCTGCCTCTGGAAATGATATGCATGAAGGTTAGCGGGATAATATTGTTAACTTAACCTGCTCCAACACATCTTCATAGAACTTTGCTTTTTATTTGTTAGTAAGAAAAATTGCAGCTGAGGATTTTCCTCATTCCTTGTAGTACTTGGATCTGTACAATTGAAGTACTTAAAATGACATTTATATGACTGCTAGCAATGGTTGATCAGTTAGTGTGACATGGTACAGATAAAAGCTCCAATTAGGCCTTAACTGTTTACTTAATAGAAAGACCTGTTAGGAACAAGAAGGATTGCCTGTTAGCAGAAGAACAGAACTTTTTCACGTGGCAGATTATCAGTATTCTTTAGATTCACACATAAACAAGGCTGAAATGCAATTACATTTTCCACAAGGACCCAAATGCTTTTAACCTTTCAAGGTAAAAAGAGGGGGAAAAAAATGCTGAAACTGCTGTTGAATTAGGTCCAGCTAGCTTGCTTTTTTTTTTTTTTTTTAAAGTTTTTGTTTCATTTTAATAATGGTTTAGTCTGTTTCACAGCCTGTGGCCTCTTCAAACCTGTTACTTTTAAAAATATAGCAGATGCTTCCTAAATGGAAAGGAAATTGTAATGATGCAAATCCCTATTCACATGATTTTCCAAATAGGTTTGAGCACTACAAGCTGTATAGGGCAGGTGGGGTAGTGTTACTGACAACCAAAAAAGGTAAACTTGAATACAAATAGACAAATCGAGCACACGTGTTTGTTTGAAAGTTTGTAGTCAGCTCCCCAATCTGCGTCCGAGAAAATAAGCTATTATTGGCACTGAGTGTCCTTCTCAGCAACAGAAAGCTAGAAATTAACTTAATTGCTGAACTGCACCTAAAATCAGCTGCTTTAAACATTACAGTTTGGATTTTAGTCTCATCAAAATTCCAAATATGTTAAAATTCTAATTTGCAAATGTGCTAAATTAACACTTTGAAACCACAATATTTAACCTGTTGGCTAATCTGATGTCAAGTGAAAACAAGTCAAACAACATGGAAATCATATACTGTACAAAAAGCCATAGTAGCTTACCTAAAAATCTTTAGTATGGGGGTGCCATGAGGAATTCTGATGTTTGGTTTCATTACAGGCCCTATTATGTCTTTCCTTATTCTAATAACTCATAAAGATTAATCTGGATAAAGAGGAAGTTTTTTCATTTAGGAGTTTGTTGACATTTTCTTTGCTTTAGAAACATAATTTTGCAAATCCTTGTAGTTTCACGTGAGCAGCAGATTTGCATCTGAAAACAAATTTGGTAATGCATGCAGACATGGTGCAGCCCCACTGTGCAACCAAGATCATCTTTGAGAGATGCGTGCTATTCTGAGTGGTTATTTGTAGGACTGGTCAGAAAACTAGTTTAAATACACCCATCCCACCCACCCCCCGATTTCTCCCCTCCCAAGTGTAATCTGACTTCATACCAAGAGGTAAGATGCTTCTTTTTTTTTGGGGGGGGGGACGAACAAAAATAAAAACCACAACAAAACACAACCGTGGACTGTATAGTTCGCCAGTGGCGATACTGCCATCAGTGAAAGATCTTCTCACATCAAAAAGGGATTAAAAAAAGTCACAGAGCACTAGCCAAAAATGTTACTTTAGATGCTGTTTATTACTGCTATCCCTATGTAATATTAATATCTTGAAGGAAGCAAGCAAGACAGAAACTCAAGGCTTTTGACAAACTTATCTCAAAACTGCTTGGACGAGGTTGTTATAAAGGGCAGTGAGAGGCAAGAAGTAAAATATCGTCATGGATTAGGAAGTAATTTGCACTGATCAAGTTTAGAAAAATATCAGAGAAACCTAGTAAGTAGATAAATCAACTACATGACAGTGGCGACAGCCAATATTGACAAATGCAAGGCACAGGAAAAGCCATTTGAATTCATACACAGAATCATCTGTAACCACACACCTTATACTGAATTACCTGTGTTTGAAAAAAAAAAAAAATTCTATGCAATACAGAATCAACAGTGGTGCTAAAAACCTTTTGTACAGAAAAAAAAATCTCTACTCCTTTCTGTGCAGTTTAAACTTTGCATTTGCAAATAGCTGGCATGTTCAGTACAGCTACACTACGGATAGGCTGTAAAGGAATGGTACAGAAAACACTGAGAATAAAGAGGTTTTACAATGTGTCATCAATGCTTAAAACCCTGTATAGCTTCCTAATCACGGGATCTCAATGTAGATTTAGCAAGCTACTCAACACACTAAAATAGGCTTAATAATTTACTAACATCAAGATCCCTGGCTCTGTGTCCTTCAAGATCCTCATGTGAGCAGGGGCTAAGAAATAACCTCTATTTTGTAATTTTCCAAGGGCCGCTGCTGGCTGTGCAGCTCTTCTTTGCTGACCCATGTGTCTCTGAAGGAAGAGAAACAGCGAAAGCTTCATTTGTTCTTAACGTGAACATGGAATTGGATTATTGGTGTGCGCAAGTGATGACCATTAAAAAAACTGTGCAGGCAAATTTGGGGGAGTACAGAAACAGCACAACGAATGCCCATCCTAACTGCTCGAAATGAAGGGTGTATTTCACTCAAAGACCAAGGAAAACTAATTATCACCAAATACTTTAGCAACAAAATCTTTAACTACAAGAGAGCTTTTGTTAACCAAAACTTGGGTTTAGCATTTTGTAGTTTTTAAGGTGGAGGTGGCAAGGCAGGCAATTCAAATAATCTCAGAAAATTGTCTTCCTATTCAGTTAGGCAACATAATAATGGTAATTAAATATGTAAACAAGCAGTAAGGAAAATATAAACATTTACCTTACTGGTTAGAAACAGGTAGGAGCCCAGTGCTCTGGAAACGTACCAAATAACATGTTTGTAGAGCCAACCATATTTTCATAGGAAATCTTTTTACTTTAACATTCTGGAAGTAAAACAGCAGCAAAAAGAAGGTCTAATACAAATGCAGATGTCACTGCCATCTAGCCTTATTCAAACAAATAGCTTCTAGCACATGTGGCATTGCTTTGGGCACACACGTGCACACAGCTGTGCACAGGATCAGACTCGTGGAAAGGAAATGAGAGTTAAAAAGAAAAATCTCTGTAAACTATCGGACTGCTGCTGCAAAAAAAGACAATATCCACAACTCGTTGCCTTGCTGATCTTGTTCTTTCTTCTAATATCTAACTAAATGTTTTCCAGCTTTTATTTATAGGGCTCTGGGAGACTGAGTATTTCACTATCAAAGTTAGCGATTCCAACAGGAAATTGTTTTCTGGGGAAATTATTTTTATTTCAAATTTTAATCATTTTTCATTAAGCATCCTTAAAGAGTAAGCTTACTATACACAGAATTTACACATTTAGAAGGGAATTAATAAAGTTTCCAGTTTCATAACTTATACTGAATTTGTATCAACAGGACATATGAATAGAAAGTATCTCTTCTGCTATAGCTGCTTGTCTGTTTTTCAACAAATTTTGGACTATTCCTTATTATGTTATGGCATTGGAACACTGACAAGAGAAATTGCTTTTTGAGTAAAACACAACAGAGGACCTCTAGTTCTAAATACTTCTAATTAGTTTCTAACATACTGCTGCTGATAACGAAAGGATGCTTCCTTAGTCTAAAAGCCTCTCCCCAGAAAAATTTCAGCAGAAAGGAAGTTGCAAAGCCTGGAGCCCTTGCTGAGCTGGGGACCAGCTTGGGTTCCTCTTCGGATTGACATGATTCATGATCAGCAGGGCTGGAGAGGTACCGGCCTTCCTCCCGCAGCCCTCACACCGCTACGATGGGATGCAAAGGGCAAAAATACCCCCATCACAAAACATGACACCAAACTAATGGTTACAAATGTGTTTTCAAGAAGGAGGAGGGGGGGGGAAGGCTTTAGAAAAGCTTCTGTTGTACTGCATGGGAGAGCTTTTGTCTTTTTAAAGCAGCTTTTTTTTTAATCATCTCTAAAAACACCCCTGTTCAGGACTACATTTAGAAATGCTGGCTAGAATAGCATAATTCATTTCTTATGCCAAAATCAACAGCAGCATTTTGCAAGCGGTGGCCAAATAAAACAAGGCAAGGATTAAATCAATTTAACACCTTCTAGGGTTTCTACCAAATGCTCCTAGAGAAAAGCGTGGTTTTGTTTTCCTGACTGTCTGCTTCCTTCAGTCTCTTTTTCATTTCACCTTGTGTCTTCTTTGCTTGTGAATACTCAGCGTTGTGAGCACGGCTGGGCAGACATGAGACAGCCAAGCACACCCACAGAAACAGGGGGCTGGATCCTCACGGAGAGCAAAATTGTGCCCGGGGTGGTGCAGAACCCCAGCCAAGGAAACTGCTGTGCAAGGTTTGAGCGGGATGAGGGTGCCAGGACCGTGCACCCCACGTCCCAGCTCGCTGCACAACACGTCAGATGTAGGTGGCCGAGGCTGGCACTAGGGCCAAGCTTCTTCCAACCTCCAGTTACTTCTGCCGCGAGTAGAAATGGAAGGGAAGGTTGCTGCTTTGCAGCAGCTCCACCAACTTATAAGAACATAATGACCTTGTCTATTAGCCACAGAGCACGCCTGTGCTGGGACTGCAGCTATTTTTCTTAGACCCACGTTTTGATGACCGACATCCGTTAATTCAACACCAAAAGGCTTTCACCCATTGAATAGCCATCTAATTCAAATAAGACACCACTTTCACATGCCACAAACAGGGGCGCAATCAAAGACAGGCTGTAATGGCAGAGCACAGTAGTTTACTTCTTTTCACTTGATGCCAAAAGTAAAATTAGCCACAATTCAGACCCAAAAATATGTGCAGTACCCATAGTTTTCTTCAAATTCCCAGCTATAATAATGTCGTTTTCATTTTCCAAATGATGAAATTTCCCAATATTGTCTCAGACTAGATGCCTGGCTCTGTAAAAGTAGCTTCATGCTGATCCAGCAGCACACAGAGCATTTCAGTGAGAGCAGAACCCACCTGAGGATGTACCTCTGCTTTCAACAAGGTCTGGACCACACCGTCTCTTGAGGTCTCTTCTGAACTAAATCATTCTGTGATTCGATACAAACGCAACACCAGGAATGGGTGTCAACCTTTACTTTATACTTACTCAAAGCAAAGACCACCAATACACAACGCATTCCTGGAAATTAGCACCTGCCTGGGCACCTGACAACTGAAACGCCTGCTGTTATACACTTCCACCTAGGTCTTGCCTCACGTTTACTTCCAGAGTAGATATGATAAGGTTTCCGCTTCTGTTTAAAGCCGTCTTGGTTAAGGTTAAGATATCTTTCTGCACAGGGGAGTTGTCCCTGTAAAGTTAGTTGGAAGGATTTCACCTGGTAGTTTGTGACTTGCTAAGACGTTAAGAAACAAGCCTTCAGCAGGAATGCAGAGAGCGCATCACCCTGTAGTTAGTGGAGATGGAGCAATTACAGAAGCTGGTGATCTGAAATAGGAGCCAACACGCAATAACAGCTTATTAAAATTGTTATAGTAGTGGGGAATCAATCCAGCCTGAAGACACAGCTCATCTGCTTTCTTGTTTATGTCCTCAGTACAGAGGCATGCAAAGGAGCATTGCCTTAGATCCCCTGAACACAAGACGAAGCTCTCAAGGAACAGGTTTTGGTGAATCATAGTTGGTTATACGCTGAGTGACTAGCATATTGGGGCACAAGAACAGGTTTTCCTCCTTTCTTCCTCGCTAGATCAAACTTCCCTTGAGGCATAAGTCTCTGCTTGAAAAGGAATGCTACATGCAAACCCCCGCTCCAGGTAGTGCATTCACAATGAGATGTAAAGTGACATCCATCTTGATTTAATGCCACTCAACAGCCATCGGGATTCTGAGCAGCACTTGGATACAATCCAAAGGCGATGATTGTGCATTGCAGGCCTTAGAAACATGTCCCAAGACCATAGCTCTCTCCTTTCTGCCAGTAAGTAAAATATATCCCAGAGGCTTCTTTTGTTATACAGCAATCAGGGTCTCCAAATCCATTTCCTGGCTGCAGCACATCTCATTTGCCAGTTTCTTTCTCTTCCACCATGCTCACTGTTTCTATTCAGTCCTAACAGCTGCATCTCAGTCAAAAATCAAACTTTCTTCAGACAAGCTAGGCTTCAGAAATGAGAAGACAGCATAAGAAATACTAAAGGCAAAAGGCAACCAAGTCTTTTGCTCCTGCCTTAGTGTGAACATGACAAATCAGATCCAAGTGCTGCCTGTCACACTTCCCTACGCTTCTTTCCACAAGGAATATTTGGATTAAACTAACTCATATACATCCTCCCATTATTTTCTTTCTTTAAAGCTNGGGGGGCAGTTCTCTCACGTTCAACCAGATGGACCTGGCCATGGAGCAGAACAACTGGACTCTGAATTTTTTATGCTGTAAATGTATCTCATAATGGAGTAAGCATAAGGGAAGAGAGGCACAGGTTTGTGTGCATCTGTGTGCTTGGGTACACATGAACTTTTCGCTCAGCTTAGTTTTAAACTGCTAGAGAAAATCTTCAAAATGGGCAACAGTCACAATGCAATCAGACAGACAGACTGTCTGCAGCAAAACGATTTAATTTGGTCCTGTTGCCCCTTCTGAAAAATGATGTCGACAGAAGATAAGGAGACAGAGAGTTTAAAATTGTTCTATCAGAACCAGTTGCCTGTTAGGAAGCTTACTCAAGGCAATTCAAAATTGTTCAGTTTTTTTACAAGGCAATTGCCCATCAGGAAGACTTTTTGTAACTGAAGTAGAGGCTAAAATGGTTTATATAGCAAGAGGAGGTACCGTGGATTTGTACATCTTCTGTATGACAGACTCTCGTGTGCATATTTCCCTTATCTTGTTTTGCTGTTTCTTGTTTGCTGCTGAAGCTTTTTCTTCCTGAGAGTCTGTTTATTAGTCGAAAATAACAAGAGCTTTTTCATTTTTATTTTCCAAGGCAGGCAATTCAAATAATCTCAGAAAATTGTTTCCCTATTCAGTTAGGCTATATAATAATGCAAGACCAAACCTTGTCATTTACTAATGAGCTGAGATGGATTTACTAGGGAAAGACTAAGAGATTGATATGGCTCTAGCTCATCCTCTTCAACACCACACCGAGTGGCATGCGCTTTGCATAGAGACTGCCATCAGCCAAGGACAGGGGCACCTCAGTAGGGACCACTGGGTTAGGAACTCCTTCCTCATCACTAAATGCAATCATTCCTTTCTAACCCATACCTTATGGGGGCCATTTTATTGTTTTGATATTAGCTATACATTCGTGCTTGTTCATGTTAAAGAAAGTAGACCCAAGATAATCAGTGTATTATTCTGTATATACTGGTATGTTAGCATACAAAGCAATGGGCATTTGGAAGTGCCTGAGCCTGGCCAGTCCAGATCTCTAACTCTGGGGTACGTCTCAGCAGCTGAAGGAGAGCTGCGAATAACACCAGCCAGAAGAGCCCCAAGGAGCTTGCTCCCAACAGGAACTGGCCAAACAAAAGGGGTGAAGCCAAAAGTCAAGAATGGCCTTGCACTCTCCATCCTTTCTTGTCTGTTTATTTTCTGTTACTGTTTTCTCTCCATTTCTCTGTCCAGTATCTTTTCAGAGAAACCTCAAAGCTTTGGGAGGCTCATTATTTTGTTAAAAGTAGAGTTTAAAAGAGCAAAGCCAAAGTAATTAATTCCTGATATTAGCAGATGTCATTTCCAGCTGCAGGTCTTTCATCTGAGCTCCTCCAGCAAGTTCTTAGTAGACAGCAACATCCAGACCCCAAACATCACCAGCACCATTTTGCCAACTGAAGGCTCTGTTCAGCAAGGACGGGGTAGAGATTTCTTTCTTTCAAGACCCATTTTGCAGCTGTGCATTAAAGGGAACATGAACTGACAGGGGAGCAAGGTAACACAGACAGCAGGTGTTTGCCCTGGGTCTGTTTGCTCGTGGCCAAACAGTGAAAGATAAAACAGAGGGCTGCACTACGGGACCCGCTGCGAGCACAACTGCCGCTCCCTCACCCGTGTCCCTGGCAGGGTGCCCAAGGGGGACAGATCCTGCCAACACATTCAGCTGGTGTTTCCACACTGATTCACAGAGAGACACAAAAATGTTCTTGTGTACCAGCTCTTCCTCCAGAAAATTTACTTCTCGAAGTTAACCAATTCAAGGAAAACCCTTGCAAGCCAATTTCATCCACATAGACAGACCATGAGGCATGATACCGTCTCTGCTGCCGCATGAAAAATGGCATAGAAATGTATTTGCAGAGACACGAATGACTTCTGCAGAACACATTACGTTAAGGAGCAGCTAACCCCACTGGCAGAAAAGGCAAAGATCTGTGGTGACCTGTCGAACTAAGGCTGAGCATCTTCAACTTTAATGGGGCATGATTTGTGCTTAAAAAGGATAACAACTATTAAGTAAAAGACAAATGTTTATCAGCCAGAGTAATTTCTATTGATGCTCATTAGCCATTCAAGACTATATGTCCTACCCAGATACATTTTGTAATTAAATTTTCTATATCAGATCTTGCCATAAAGTAAAATTGTTCTTTAAAAAAGATTAATTTTATAAAGTTAGTCCACAAAAACTGAATAAGGCACAAGGCGCTGGTGAGGCCATTCCAATTAAGACCTGTTACAGACCTATAATTCAGTTTATGTGTAGATCATAGACATCAGTTATGAGTTTGATCTATGTGTGTTCAGAATATCAGTGGGTAGACAACTATGAAAGACATTATCATACACACTGTCCCACGTGGACAAGTTCGTAACAAAGGGGGGATCCCAGGCATGTTTTGTTACTGTGAATGACGCAGGTGAGAAACATAAGCCCCCAGTGCTGAAGACCAAGGTTTCCTCATCGGTCAGTAGTCTCCTATTCACGAAACAAGACGAATTGTGGTTCCACACACAGATTTGCTTTTAAGGACCTCATGGCGACAGTTGTCTAAGTGCAATCTGTTTCTCGTCAGTACAGCAACACCGAGCCAGAGAGCAACTATTCAAGGAGCATACGAGTACGGGCCAGCCCCTCCCTGATTTAGGGCAGCCCTGTGTCCGTCTCCCTGCTCGGAGCTGCACTAGAGCCACTTTACCCACCCACAGAGCAGCGTGCAGAAGTGACATCAGCCTTTGGTCACCACTCCTCACGCCTGGATTTAAGGCAGCGAGCAGGACGTTCTCTTCTCCTCCTCATCCCTGAAGTCATTAAGCAATTCTCTTCTCTGCCAAAAGGCTGAGTGCTGAAGGTTGTTTTATGACTGAGCATAAAGTAAAGCCAGAATGAGGAAAGTGCAAAGGTGGCTCTCATAGACTTATGGAAACAAACATTATTAGATCACCAAGTCTGCCCTTCTTCAGAGGACAACACGGAATTTTATACTGCAACCCTTCATCAAGCCTAATAATTTGTGTTTGACTTGCAGCAAGAAACTGAAGCCAGATCCATCCACATTTGAAGGGTGAGCTTGGTTGGCTGTTGGAGCACACGACAAAAAGATGTGGTGGATTCCCTGGCTCTTAGTGTTTCAAATCATGTCTGAACATCTCTGACAGACTGGCATTAACCAAACACAAGTTATTTGGCTTAATTCAAAACAGGGCGAAGCTCCTCATAGCCTATATTACACAGGATGACCTAATTGACAAGATAACCTCACTGTACTGCACCTTACTCTACAAACATCACCGGCTTATCTTACGACAAAGGCTGCCCCAAACTAGTGCAATAGTACTGCTCAAGGCATGAACGTGGAACAGCCCAGGGTCTGATCCTGCATCTCACAAGGTCAATGGGTGCTTTTTTCATTGAATTCAATGCAAGCAGAAATGATGCTAAGATTTTTCCAGTTCAGATGTCAGCTATTAATTTGGATGATGGTTATTTGATTCCAAGGAAAGTCAGTGGAATCAAGTTAAAAAGACAGAGATATATTCATATATCCTTAAACTGGGAGACACCACAACTCACTGATAACCTAAATTAGATTGAGCTAGTGCTATCTCTAATTAGGATCTTTCACTATGAACAAGGAAAGAGGACAAAATGAATTAGCAAAGGAAACAGTACATACATTGGCTCAAAACAATAACCAGAAATGTTAGCTTCCATGTCGAGATGCCACATACAAAGAAAAATGTTTCAAAAATTATTTTACTAAGGAAAATCTGAAACTACTCAGAATTAGAGAGACTCACTAGAAATGTTGGTGATATTTATTAACTAATTAGCTAAATGACCTTTGTGTCATTTTTATACACAGTTTTCTTTCATAAATATTTCATGAATTACATGTAATTATTAGTAACATCAACTTTAGTGAATTAATTACTGCCAATTCCTATTAATAAAATGCATCTTGTAATAAATAATGTTAGTTTATTACAAAGTATTGGTCTCGGAGGTATTCACATCTGTCAGTTGCCTTCTACTTCAGGCTAAAAGAAAGGTAATCAAATAACTGTAATTATTGTACTAAATATATCACCGTTTGTTTAAAATGTCAATGGGAATGGATAAAGGCATTTGTAACAATCTGAACTGAGTATCCTAATCTGCAGTGGTGTAAGTGCGTATGACAAAGAGCCACATTACCATCAGGATACCGGCTGATGTCTGGGGCTAACAGACAGAAATGTCAACAAATGGTTATTTCTCTGATTTACTAACGGGGTTTTTTTGCCTGTAGGCCATTGGCTTAGGGCTACTCTAATAAAGTAACAGTGAATTTAATCTGATGGCTCCTAATTAGCCCTTGTGAAAGGGTTGTTGGAGATAGTCCAGTCCTGGTAGGCAGGTTTCCACATACTGACTGATGCTACCATGACTGGTAGCATCTGAGGCTGTTGGACCATGTACTACAGGAGAGGTAAAACCAGCAAAGTCCACCTTCCTTCTGCCTTACAGACACCTGCCAGGCTTTGGCCAAGCCTGCATGCAACCTGTGACTTTCCAGGCTAAAGCCAGGCTGAAAGGCTCACCCTCGAGCGGTGCTGCTGCTTCTTTATGCTGCCCTGGAGGGTGGACCCTTCTCCAAACAGCTGCTCATAGTCTCACATCTGGCAGGCACGAAGTGCAACCATCCTGGCAGTCTGCTCAGCTGCAGCACGGAGCCAAAAAGCCAAACCAGGGAGTTTTGTCTATTTATCACCATTTCCACACAAGAACCGTGAATAATTCTCCAGCACTATACTGTTCAAAATTGCTCATCTTACCTACCTGAATGCTTAAATATTGGCAAAGCAAGACACGCTTAACTTGGTGATCTCTGTCAACATTTAAGCCCTGGAAGAAACCACAAATTGCCATGATTTTTCAGGGTTTTATAGTGAAGCATCCCAAAATGGTATTATCTAAAAAGGACAATGTGAGCAACTGGTATAGACTGGGTTTCCTATTTTGCATTCCCATCCTCTTTTACTTTACTTTTTTCCTTCACCGCATACAGAAATTCCTGGAGCAAAATAAAAAGGAAGACTAAGATGGAGAGGGAAATGGAAAATCCAAACATTGTACCTCAGGAAAAATGGTATTCGAAAAATATCAAACCAGGTACGGATAAACCCAGCCTCCTGTATGAGCCTAACTTACCTTTACTTCTTTTCTGCTCCCCAGCAGCATTACAGTGGTTGCACAAACACCCTACACCCTGCTACCATGTGGTTACTGATTTATGCTTTCATCCGCAGTCAGCTACACGATGAAGCCGTTCTAATTCTTATCCTATAATCCTTCAGACTTCTACTGGTAAGAAATGCTAAACAGAGAAAACTGCAAAGACAACAGCAGAACTTCCAAGTTCTCTGGATTTGGCTTCTGGTGCAGGGCTATCTGCAATGCCAGCGTTTCCGTAGCAAACCTGGCTTTGTCCCTAGTGTCTAGAGCTTCGCAGGAGTCTCTGCCAAAACCAGATCATTTGGTTTTGCTCTCCCCTCGGGCTGCTCATTATTTATTCTGGCCAAATCCTGTGATATTTCAGAAGAGGAAGAGGCAATTACTGCTTGGACAGGAAAGCCTGCTCTCTTGGGATCTTCTTTCCTCCCTTTTGCTGAAAGAGGCTGTACTTGGGCTATGGCACCCTGCTCCCCACTGGCACCGTGCACCCAGCCTGCCCCATCTCCAGCCCTCCTGCAGCTGGGAAGCAGGCAGGCATCAGGCGACCTGCCTGCAGCTGGCCTTTGCTCTCAGGCCACTGTCAGCTGCCTGCAGCTGGGCATTGAAATCGTGTGCTTGGGAGTCCTTTGTTCCCAAAAATGATTGATGTATCCAAATGCCTGGGACTCCAGACCCATCTCTTGTGGCCTAGCTTAGCTCTGTTTGGGTACCAGCTCCTTTGTCAGAGACAATCCAAGAATATCCAAGCGGACTAGGGCCACCTAAGAAAGCTTTTAATGGGAATGACCTGATGATATGCTCTGGAGATCTTCTGGAGCCTGGGAGAAACTGGCAGACAGGTACTCTTGCTCCAGGATCAACAGCCTGAAACACATAGGGAGCGCCTGCAGATTTCCAGCAGTGTGAAACAGTAGCAAAATAAGCCTAATTCTTTTTACTTATTTAAATATGAAAGTGAATCAGTTGTGGTGCTGATCATTATCTCCTGCATCATACCTGCTATCTCAAAACAGCTCTGCACCCCAACAGTTGCGGCAGCATCCTAGAAAGAAGCTGGAATTCCTTCTAGCAGAGTTCATGGCTGAAGGTGGGTCACCACAGCTGCGACAGGCACTCTCTCTACTAGAAGCTTCTTGTTGTTGTTTTAAGAGAAAATTGCATATATTAGGCAGGCTTTGAAGTTACTACCAGACCGTGACAACTGGAAGACATGAGCAGAACATTATAGTTGGTTTTAAAGATGAGGGAAGTGTTGACCTGCTCAGGTCTATCAAGGAGCTTTGGCTTTCAGAAACTTAGAGAAATGTAAGAAAAAGCAAAGCACCGATCAGATTTAGGTACCTCCCAAAGTATTGCAGCAGTTGAGAGGGTGGTTACATTCCTCAAATACCACAACACAAGCGCACTAATAAAAGAGAAGGCACTTTCTCAGAGCATTACTTGAGACTGACTGGTAAGAATGAGAGTAATTCCCATCACCGGTGGCATCTGTTTTGAGTGTAAATTCTTCTGGATGGGTGCTGCCTCAGTGTATTTCTATAGCTCTCCTGATAACGGAGCACAGATCTCCACCAGGACTTCCCAAACTCTGTTGTTGCAAAAGCAACAGTAGATGGATAGCACCTATAAAGTCTGATGTTGTATTTTGAAATGTATCTCATTGAACCTCTGTATTACAGGGATGTGGTTGCCTCATTTGTTTAAATGCAATAAGCATTTAATGAATGCACGTCCTGCTTTCCTAATAATATTGAGGAAAAGTTTTCACTCAAAGTTGATGCCCATAAAGTATAACCACCAGGTAGCCGGTTCCCCTTCTTAGCAGGTCTGAGTATTTGCTTTGAGTTGCAGCAGACTGGAGGTAATCAGTCACAGCCAGACAGCTTTAAATCATGTAACATCAATGTACCAAACTTGTTTCTTTTACCTGTCAACCTCACCAGGGCAGTATCTAAACACTCAAATTTCATTCATTCCCTATTCTTTGATGTAGTCTTCCTCTAGATTTATATACTGAGTTGCAGACAAGAAAAAAAGATTTTACCACTGTGTGGTAAAGAATTTTTTCAGGAGCTTCTTTAATTTCCCCGCACATTGTAGAATAGTACACTGCAAAATTGAGGCACATTTCTGAAAGTTTGAGGGAAAGAACTAGAAAGAAAATGGAGAAAATCTAGCTTAACGACTCTTTCAATTTTGAAAATTGCAATTTGACAGCAACCCTGTGGGCTGGGAAATAAATGCTCATGTCTTTGCCTCTATAGTTATTTGATTGATGTCAAATTGCTTAAGATGAAATAAAGAGTGAGATGCAGTCATATTTTTCCAGCTTTTTTGTATAGAATTGGGGTCACAGTATTTGGGATCAAAAAGTTATTTATGACATTTATTTTCTATCGCTGATTGCACTTTAGCCTCTCAAATTCTTGGTTTTATCATGAAGATGTACCTTTATATTTAGAACTTTGCAGCACCATGGTTTCTTAGACAGAAAAAGTACACTTCTGATACAGGAGCCCACCATTTCCAAGACTTAATCCTTTGATGAGTACAGATTCTGATGCTGACCCTACAAAGCCCTTAAACGAACATATTTTAAAGCATGTAGGTAGTCTCATTGACTTCAAAGGGTATAAATGCAATATACTCACATATAGGAATATATATATTCATATCGATAAAGGTTCTTCCATGGCCTTCTCTTACCAATATGCTCATGCTGTTGCCAGGATGAGCAGGGCAAGTCTTCTCAACTGACTGCAAAAAAATCTCTCCCAAAGAGAGAGAGCAAGCGAGAAGTCACACAAGACTTTGGGACCAGATGTCGCCTTCCTTTCTCCCGTTCCCTCCCCAGCCACCCCTGCTAGACAACAGGGTTTTACCCTGTACAACCGGATTTTGGGTTGATTTTACTTCCTCCTGCAAGGTGAGTGCACAGAGTAAATGTGTCTTGCACTTATGGCCAGGAGTAACATTTGTTGCAAAGGTGTTTGTTAGAAAGTTTTAACAACACTGGGTCTGGCTGCTATATAATAATTTCAGGGCTTTGCAGTGGAGATGGCTGTCATTAACACCGTTATTAATGGAGACTGATGTGAAGAAGGTAAAACGACTTGCCCAAAGTCCACCTGCAAACCAGATACTCCCAGAACCCAGGTTTTGCTCATTGCCAGGCATCAAAAGCTGTAAGTCATATCTCAAGCCACAGCAGAGGAAAATAAAAAATTAATTAGCAGGTATGCTGTGACCAATAGACCTTACCCTTCATAAAATTTTCTTGCACAAACAGGTGTTATTTTACACCACTTCAAAAACTAGAAATAGGGGAGCCTGGATGGCTTCCTCATCTAGACTGAAAACCTTGCTTTTAGATAGTTAAAGGTAGGTGACATAAATCCATCTCCAGATTTTCTACAAGATTTAGACAACTAAATGTTTTTTAAATGGCAATTCAACTCCTAATGCAGAGATCACCCTTATACGATTTTATTCTCAGATGCTATTCCATTCATAATTTTTACAGCATTTTGAATTTAAAAACAAAAAAGCAGACAAGAATCACCTTATCAGAATAACAGGAAGAAAATTACAGACAAAAGATAGGAAATTCAAAGTAATTAAAGTTACTGTTGATTCTATTTTTACTGAAGTTAAATGCTGCATTATTGTTAACTTTATGTATCCTACAGCTTTTCATTCATTCCAATACCTTAAATACTATTCAAATGTAAGAAATTTAAGAAAGAACAGCCACCCAGAATTGAAAACAAAAAGCCCCCAGCATTTAATATTACAATATGCATAAAAATAANTTACTAAAACTTTATAAAGATAATTACCTGATATAAAGAGCAACTAACAGGACCATTCTGCACTAGATATTATGGAAAAAAAAAAAATTAAACCTATGTTGCTGCTTCAATACCATCTAATACTAGGAATTGGCAGAAAAACATCTATTCTATGAATAATAGCTCAACAGTCCCAAAGGACTTCAATACATGAATAAGAAAAAAAATCTCAAGCCTTTCCAAAATGGTGCTAATGCTCCACTGAAACTTAATTTTATAATTTACTGGCAGTCAAGATGGCAGGAAATAAAATAATTTGCTATATATTCTGCACAACAAACCCCCTGCTTTTCCTGGGAA
>VYZV01011277.1:11798-31889 GCA_013401275.1 Pandion haliaetus | reverse complement strand
GACATCATGCTCATTATATAAAGGAGGAGGGTGTGGTAGGGCGCGGGCTTTTTCGGCTCTTGGTGCAAGTAGCGGCAGGGTGTCGGGTTCCGGGTGGTGAGCGGTTACACTGTGTATCACTCGGATTTTGTACGTTCTTTTGTTAGTACCATTGTTGTTGTAAATCCGCTCCTTGTTTTGTCCCAGTAAACTGTCCTTATCTCAACTCACAAGGTTTTGGGTTTTTTTCCTTTTTCTTTCTCCTTCCTGATTCCCCTCCCCATCCCACCGGAGGGGGGAGGGAGGGGTGAGCGAGCGGCTTCGTGGTGCTTTGTTACCGACTGAGCTGACCTGAAACCACGACAAATGTCAAAAGAGATTTTAAACAGTCTAAAGTCCAAAATAGCTCTTTGATGTAGCCAAAGCAGATGGACATGTTTGAAAGTGAATTATTCTACAAGCTCGTGCATGTGACAGGAATAAATGGGAGATAACACAGTATTATTACACACTAAGCATAATGGCTGAAGGAGAAAAAATTAAAAGTCACCAGTTGCATGCAGCTTTGAAAGTCAAGAGCAACTAGTTACTTCTTTTACTGTGGAAGCAATAACTTTAGAATTCTACCCGAGCTCCACAAAGCGTGCTTTCAAGTAAGACAGTGTTTGAAAAAATAATTTCTCATGGGGGTGGTATTTTCCACAGCTTCTTACCATGGATTTACATGATGTTAAGCTGTGCAAAGAAAACAAGGGATTCTTTATTTCATTCCCACCTCCTCACGTTAATTAGGAACTAATAAGCCAAGTAGCTATGCGTTTATAGTCCTCCTCCTTTCAGAATTACTCTCTACCAAGTCAAGCCTGAAGCCTGACACAGATACTCAGGCCCTGACCTCTTGCGTGGAAGCACAGACGTCTCCCAGTGCCTGGGCAGAAGATCACTTGCCAGTGGCAACTGTTGCTGTACACAGGACTTTTTCACACCTCCCTGATTTGCAGAAGCATGCTGTAGCACTTCCTAAGTTTTGCCAGCAACTGAAAAAAATCCCACGCGCTTCAAGCCTCTCATCTGCAGCCCATTGCCATTATTGACTGTATATGCTAATGCCATCAAAACCAGACAATTTTCCTCTCCTCCCCTTTTTCCGGCTCACTGGCTTTTGATTTCATAACTCTGCTTCTCCCATGCGAACTTAAGCATTAAAATCAAGGTCTACTTCTCTATGCAGCTTACTGCCAGTCCACGCAAAGTAACCTTTCCTTTTGGTGGCACAAAAAAAAAAAAAAAAAAAAGGATGACCCCTTTCACACTGGCGCTCATCTTAATGTGAGCAGTAGGCAGTTGTTTGTTTTTCATTAGTCTGCAAATCGGAAAAACAAGCAGCACTGCATGTCACTAGTGCTGTACAAACATGTTAGTCATCATCCATGGTTGAACAGAGTGATTACTGCACTGATGAAAGTGGGAATGGAGCAGATCCAAACCTTCTGTTGGGTGCTATGAAGTGTTATGTGCATCTTTAAGGTTGACAGCATTCCTGACTAAATGGTGCAGATAAGGGGTGGAAACAGTCAACAAAGGGATGATAAAGCACATTCTCAGAGCTGAAAATGCAGATTCCCAACACATTTGGAGATGGTCACTTAAGGAGGAAGGAGCACAGAGCCTATCAGCACAGAGGAGACCAAAGAAAACAAAGTGATTGTCCAGGCAGAGGAAAGATGCATCTCCTGCTCCAGAAAACAGGTAAGACCCCACACAGAAAATTGGTGAATTTTTATCACACTTATGTGTGTTATCATAACACAGATGTAGATGGACATAACCTACTCTCTCCTCAGGTCTCCGTAACATTTCTACTAACGCTTTTAGGAGGGTCAGCTGGTTGCTGTGAGAGCAGGTCTGCAGAAGCCACAGGAGAAAAGCCACCTGCCCATCACCAGCTAGTCTGAAATTTACCACATATGCCCTGCCACAACCAGAAGACACTTGCCCCAGCCATTTATTTTTTAGGCAGCCTCTTCACTGCCTCACAGGTGGTGCCAGAAGCTCAAGGTGAACCTGGCTAGGTAGGCAGAAGCATGGTGACAAAGGTTCCCACGACTCCAACCGACAAAAGGCAACAATATGAAGCTTCAAATACAAACAAGCAGCAGTCAAGAACTTCATAAAGGGGCAAGAGGCTAGTCAGGTTGAAAGCATCAGTGACTAATGAAATTCAGTGAAATGGCACTGTTGTGCCTTGTTTTTCTGGTTCAGAAATGGGCAGGCTAGAAAGGAAAGAACAGAGCAAGGTGCTGCAGATTGGTCCTGGAAATTTTATCACCTGCAAGAAGCAGCAGGCAACTGAAGCCTGCAAGACCACTATCTCCAAGTGGCTACTAGCTTTATTTTAAGTGCACACAAAATAATGCAATACACAAATTAACCAAGCCCTGTGCAAACACCTCAGGGAATTCAGAGAAAAAAAGCTCCGAATCAGCCAATAGAAGTGAGGCTCCTTCCATAGGCATGGACCTTGAGATACGTTCTTCATTTATTCAGACAACTCAAGTCACTACACAATACCATTCAATTTTCTCTTTGCCACGACAGAAGCAGCAAAACATGGTCCTGCATAAAGACAGCATCTCATGGTTCAGCTGAGGAAACATCTCATGCCATAGAAAAGTATACTAAAGAAGAATTCAAACTGGCAACTTCAGACAAGTAGTAAAATCAAAGGTGAGTGACGGTTTCAGACAAGGAGTAAAATAGGAAGGTGCATAAAGGTTTTAATTGTTTGACTGAGTGCCTACAGAAAAAGACAACATGCAAAATAATGAACTTCCTAAATTCCTAATAAATTCCCTAAATCCGGGGAAAGATTGATGCATTTGCAAAGAATCAAATTAAGGAATATCAGGAGACAAATGGCAGGAGATCAGCACTGCCCAAACTGAGATTTTAACATTCTCCATGAAAGATTTTCACACATTTTTCAGGAGGTACTCCCACACCCCTCCTCTGCTTGTCACATGCTTCAAATTTGGCAGGGAGGATATGCTCTGGCTACATGTCTTTTTCCTGTCCCACAAAATTCCCCAGGGGCTGAGCTAACTCTTACAAGTCACCATTTTGTTTTTGTTTTCCACATTCCCCAAAATACAAAAAAAAAAAAAAAAAAAAAAAAAAAAAAAAAAAGGCAGCAAGCCAAACTGAAACATAAACACTATCTTGCGGGGAAAGGGGGAATCCTAAATTTGTATGAGTAGTCCTGAAGAGGCAACACAATTAAGCCTGAAGTTCTGACAGTCAGGAGAGGTTTGTTGTTTTTAAGGGGTGATCATTCATCAGGAAAAAACATGCCAGGAGATGCTGTGTGAAGTTTCAGGAGATGAAATGCAAAATTTTGCTGTAAAAGCATTTAAAGGAAAAGAAAGAGGACAGGCTGTTCTATTTATAGGAAGAGGATTTCTTTATACATACAAATTCAGTGACAAGCTACCAGCAGACACATCTATGCATTGTCTAAGTTGAAACAAAGCAATTTCAATTGCAGCTTTCAGATACTGTATACAAAACTGATGGTTTCAGTCAGGCTCGAAAGGCTGGAGCACTCAGTGCATCTTTTAGCTAAGCATTTTAAACACTGCCAAAAGTACGGATGAAGGGAGTGACAAACACTTGAGGTACATTTGAAGAAAACAGTGCCAGCAACCTTCAAACTGAACTTTGAATACAAGGCACCTATATCCAGTTTTAAGCTGCATGAAGCTATGCAACACTGAGGGAAGATGAACAGTCATGATTTCAAGAGACATTGACAGAATCCACAAAATCATTTACTTGCAGGTTCAGGGGACTTCATGTAGTCTCTCCAAGACCCTAACTATACAATCAGGCATACAGCAGTAACCACATTTGACAACTTTCCCTTGCTCCCCTTCTCTACTCAATAATAAATGACATCATTCATATGAAAAATTAGATATTCCCAATAAACAGCAAGAAGCCAGGTGGTCATCAGGCACTGCAGGACTGCTCCCTGTCCACATCGAGCACGAGACATGGCTTTACAGCAATCTCTGCCCATAAGCCTTCACTTCCCCGTGCCACTTTCCCTATCATATTTTGTTTGACTTGGTGATTTAATAAAGAAAAAGCCAATGCGTACATACAGAAACACCCAGTGAATGTAAAGCCAGTAGCTCTTCAACATACACTTGCAAGAAAACAGAAAACCTCTCTCTCCAGCCCTCCCCAGGAAGGCAGGAGATAAAAGCTGGGTATTACTATTACTCATGAGCTATATAACACTTGCTAGCAAAGCAAGGGTTATTTACACCCTCCAATATGCCACACTTTTTCCATATAACCCTTTTTCTCCCTGTCCTCAAGACAGACTTCAAAGCAGATCCCAGAAGTGGGAAGAAGAAAAAGGTCAATTATGTCCTGTACAGACTCTAGCAATGTATCAGTGTCCCATACAAGCAATGGCTGGGTGAGGATCGCTTATGAAATACCAAATTTAACACATAATCTTCTCCCACTTTTGAAAAGACCACCCAGTCCTGAGCAAAATCCTAGGTGTTGAAAATTACTTTTGTCTCCTCTTTGAGGAAATACTCACCGTAATTCAGTTTTGCTGTTTTTCAAACATACATTTATTTGTAAATTTATATTTTAACATGTTAGTCTTTGTTTAATTTTTTACTTTAACAATTGTATTTATAAATCTAATTTTACATTTGCTAAACAGTTTTAAAAGTAGAGCTACCAAATTGCTTTCCAAGGAACATCAAGGAATATCAATGCAAAGACCAAAATGGATTGATTCTCTCCTGGAAGTGTGATCAGTTTAACGCAAGACTCCTAGTGGATCTATTCACATGTGCATTCTTAACCCAAGAGTACTTCTCTCATTTCAGTAAGCACTTGTTTTGAGCTTAACAAAAGCACCTGCAAGTAAATTGCAAATCCTCCTCCAACCCTCTGCTATCTGCATGTATCGTCCTGTCAGTCACCTCCTGGCCCTCTGCCTGTGGTTCTTATAGCTCAACTAACTTGCACCAGCACCACAAGCAGCAGTAGCTCTTTCTCCTTCTTCCAACAATTCTCTCCTGTTGTCTTCACTGCAGGGTGCCATGACCCATGGGTTTTGTAGGACGTTGTCTGGTAGTAACACAGGACCTATCACCCGCCTCCTTGCCATAGGTCACATGGAGGACTCTCAGAAAGAGAGAGCTCCTGCACCCAAAGACAGAAGCAAGTTCCTGCAGCTCTCTCCATGCACACTTTACGTGCACTGGCACACAGTAGACCCACGGCAAACTTCTGTAACTCCCAAGAAACACCACAATGTTTTGGCCAACTACCTGTCACAGAGCCAGCACTGGGAATATTTCATACCCTGATGTGAAGTGACAACACCACAATGCCTCAATATTGTCCAGATGACTTGACAAATAATAATTTCATTTTGTCTGGTGTTATCTGTGGGTGCTGTTAACTTACTTTTTGCTCACCTGCATAAATCGTAACTCCCAGCAAGCACCTGCCAAAGTTTCTTCCAATCTTTTAACAAAGGTTATAGATTACTGAATGACCTAGTTGACTGAGGGGCTTATTCTTTTTAAAACAAACCAGTAGCTCAACCAGGAATAGCCTAGTAACTCAGAATTGTTTTCCCAGCTATGAGTACACAATAAATTTTTCATTTCTGGAAAAATGTAAGCGCAATGCATTAAAGAACATACTCAGCTCGTTAATGTGAATATAAATGAAACTAAATGAAAAGCAATAAATTCTCTGGGGCATCTTGTTAAATGCAGGACTTGGAAGAAGTCCCTGTCTTGGAGAGTTTACTGGACTGGATGGTTTGATATATGTAGAAGTATTACATAAATGAAAACTCTCTACAGTCCTCTACAAAAAGAGCACTATAAATTTACAAAGATTACATGAAAGAATTACAAGGGGGATTAAAAAAAAAAAAAGAAAGAAAAGAAAATGCCTTCTTGAAGGTCTAATGCTGTATGAAACTCTCTCAGACTCACTAGCAGCTCACCCACTGCATAAACAGTATGTGCATGCTGTGAGTTTATTATGTGGCACAGAGGTGGCTTTTGTGCCACTCCGCCCCATTCCTTTGCTAATAAAGTCTAGCATTCAATTTGCCTTTTTTTTGACAGTTACACACTGGGCACATACTTCCCTAGCCACATCATTACAACTCTTGCTTCACTTCTTGCCTGATCTGTAAAAGCTAACTCAAGGCTCATCAACTTGTATTTTCCCCCCCTTCATATACACCACTTTACATTCATCAACCCAGGCAATAAAATGGTAGATTAAAATTAATTCACTTAAAAGTTTCTTCTGCAGTCCTTAGCAGCTGATGTCCAACATGAACTCTCAGCTCACTCCTGGCCTTTGTAGATGCGGAGGTGGGCTGTTAACGAGAGAGTTGAATAGCACACACCCTACCAAGTCATCACTGCCACAAATCCACCTGCAACCTTGTTAAGAGTACATTGTTTCCCTCTGTAACTTTTGTCTGCCACCCAAACCCAGGCCTGCAGTCTATGTAGTTTTGTTTTAGCACTTCATACATCGTGAATGCCAACTTTTAGTTCCAGAGGGAACCTTGGACGCACAGTACCCTCAGTTATATGTGTCTTCTGCTAAGATGCTCAGAAAAATAAGACAAAGAAAAGGCTGTGGTTACGGCTAGCAACTGACGCTGGCACTGGGCCACCCTTTGGGTGGCCAGGGGAACATTGTCTACATTTTCTTGAGTGCATGGAAATTGTACAGGACAAAAACCACCCACTTCTACCAGATTAAATATTGGGCAGCTTTTTTTTCAAGAACAGGTGTCTGCAAGCATTATAGATGATCCCTATCCAAACACATGACATCTTTAAAAGATTATCTTTTAAAAACAAGATAAAACACAGCAGATGGAGAAACATGGACAAAGTCCTCATCAGGTATCTGAAGTGCAACTTTACTCTGCCTACCCTGAACTGGAATATGTCTCTGTGCTCACATGTATTTTAGGCTTAAAAATTTGAAGTACTCATTTTAAAAATCAAACACATTAATATATAGCTTCCTGGACCAGATGCAGGTGATGTAATTATGTGCTCCTCATCTCCAGCTTATGGCAACTTCCACTCTATCATAAACCCTCACACTCCGAGACACAAATAAAACTCATATTATACATCAAATAAAACTCATCTGTAATCAAGTTTTTCTTTTTCCATCTGAACAAATCCCAGCAGCTGCAAGGAGCAACATTTTCTGCTCAAATGAAAGGTGGGCAGGTCTCTGAAAAACCAGGACCATGCCCATTAACTCTTCCCACCATGTGTTTCCTGACTTAGCTGTGCAAAGACTGCAATAGGCCACAATTGCCCCAAAGTTCGATTGTCCCAAGAGAGGGGCAATTGTTTGAAGAGAAGGGGTACACAAAAAGTTCAGCTCCTAACAGGTAGCAGAAGGATAAGAACACAGACATGTACCTTGTGATAACTTTGGCGAGAGCCTGCATTTGCTGGCTGCAAACTCGAGGGTAATGAGCACCAGGAGTATGACTGTTGACGTTTCTCCAGGGAACTGTTGGGGTTAGGTGGACTCCTTGGGAAGGTAATAGCACAGGCACTTTATACACTACCACATGCCTGGTGCAACAGACCACCGACCTCAGCAAGAAATCAGAGCCATCAAGTTTAGGAGCAGTCTCAGGCCAGCGCAAAGGATGTGCAGTGCAGTTTCAAGACTTATGCTTCATAGCAAATGTGACTATGTTTTAAATGCAACAGGTACTACAGGAAGAATAACGATGCATGCCATTTACTCCAGAGGGGTAATTCACACCAGCAGGGTGAATTTTTCAATTCCTTTTCAATACTTTTAGTAATTTTCATTAACTCCAGTAGACAGCATCACTGTTAAGAGTGCAGTACATCTAGCTACATAGTCTGAAGTTAAGGTCAGATTCTCGTATGCTGAAAATCAGCACAACTCCTTTCAGCTTGCTCAGGCACAACAATTTACAGAGGACAAGATTCTTTTACTTCAAGTCAATACACCAGATTATAAATTAAACCATGTAACATGCATCTTGTTTTTATCAAGATGAAAGAATGAATTAAGGGTGAATTATACCCTCAAAAACTTTCCCAGGCTTCCTGTAAAGTTTCGTGATGAGAAGAGACATCCATCAGTACTTCTAGCAACATAAATGTTTCTCTTAGACAGAATTATTACAAATCTTTGTTCACCAACTTACAAGGCATCAACGATCCAGATCAAGAGGAAGTATTTGAATTTGCCTATGCTACATCAAGCCATTATTGCAACCTATTCTGCAATTAGAGGCATTTCCTCTCCCCAAAGTCAAAGCTATTCTTCAGAATATGAATGTTCCTCAGAATTACGAAACGTTCTCCTTCTCCAGAGGCCAAGCCTGAGAATGCTACAAATTCAGCAATTAACAGAAAGGTCTCAGCATTTTTCAAAACAAAAGACTGTAGGAATTCAGATGTCTCACATGATTTGCTACTGAGAAGACACCTGCTGGGAAGGAAGAGATGAGGACATTCCGGAGCCCAAATGATGAGGGAAGCATAAGAATGGGAATTCTTTTCTTCTCAGATCTGCAAACCAAAACTCATTCCAAGCAGAAAGATAGAAGAGTAGCAACAACTCTGCTCAGCTGATGTCAAACATTCACATTATAGTTTAGACAGTGTGTTATTTCTATGCCACATACCTACACTGTCAAAATAATTTCTACAAAAATGTTTACTACTTTGGGCATGAATCTCAGTATGTCCCAGAGTCCTGCTTTTGGCTAGGATACAGTTAATTTTCTTCCTAGTAACTGGTATAGTGTTATGTTCTGGATTTAGTATGAGAATAATGTTGACAACACACTGATGTTTTCAGCTGTTGCTAAGTAGTGTTTATACAGGTGTTTTCAGGTTCTGATGCCCAGGCAGCAAGAAGGCTGGAGGGGCACAAGAATTTGGGAGGGGACACAGCCAGGACAGCTGACCCAAACTGACCAAAGGGGTATTCCAGACCATGTGATGCCATGCCCAGTATATAAAGTGGGGGTTGTTGGCCTGGGGGGATGGATCGCTGCTCAGGAACTAACTGGGCATCAGTTGGCAAGTGATGAGCAATTGTATTGTGCATCCCTTGTTTTGTATATTCCAATCCTTTTATTAGTATTGCTGTCATTTTGATATTGTTATTATTATCATTATTATTTTATTGTTCTTTGTCCTATTAAACTGTTCTTATCTCAACCCACAAGTTTTACTTTTTTCCCCCCATCCCGCTTGGTGCGGGGGAAGTGAGTGAGTGGCTGCATGGTGCTTAGTTGCTGGCTGGGGTTAAACCGTGACACCCAGAGGTAACTGTAATGAAAGCACGTAGGTAACACATTAATTTTTACAGAAAAGTGGGCAGCAAGCAACCTCAAGAGCTCAGCTAGTCTGTCCTGTGTTCCTGACAAATGTCAGTCAAACCTCTCCAAAAACCCACCCAGGAGAGGCAACCCACAGCCTCTCTGCACTGCCAACTCTACATCCTCAAAAGTCCTTACAGTTAGGAGCCCGGTGCTTGATGTCCAAACCAAACCTCCCTTATTACAAATTATGTCCAGCATTTCTTGCCCTCTGTACTACTGCCATGAAGAACTGTTCATTTTCCTTTCTCTTTGCAGCTATTTCTGCAGCTAAGTACCTTAGTGAGGCAAGGTTCTGGTTATTTTAACAAGTCAAAAGATGCTTATTTTGGGTGCTTACTGACAGAACAGAAAGGACAGCAAAAAACACAAGGTGGCAAATCTTACCTAGTCTTTCAAGTGGTTACTCACCCCTCCCCTCAGAAGAAAGAAAAAAAGACAGTGCTCAGCAAGTGAAAAAACAGCTCTTTTTTTAAGAGCACTGGCAATCACTGCTAGAATAAGAGAAAACAAGATGTTCTCATATTACCCCTCTTATTAAGGAAGGGAATGCAAACATTTGTTCAGTCCAGCCACTTCCCCCAGGGTTACCCTGAAACACAGCAGGGACCTCTGCCTTCCGGTGGATCACCAAACCAAACTGCTCAGTCCAGGACCCAGAAAGGCTTCCAAAATTCCCATTTGATTTGCTAGTATTTGTAGAGATGTCTTAGCTTCCACCTCGGTTCTGCCAGAACTCGCAGTCATGAAACAGCAGCACTGGTTTATAAAGAGGCTGGTTGCGAGCACATAGGGAAGGAAGATGGGTACAGAAGAGCTGAACATGGAAGAATCAGCTTGCTCAATTTAGTTTAATAAAAGTACACCTATGCACACAATGACAAGGATGCCCAGTGCAGGAGGTGTAGCTACTACAGCTTACTGACGGAAGGACAACTGCCTATGGATGGACAGAGCAAAACAAACAAGAAATCTAGCAAAGCCAGGGAGTAAACCAGAGCTTCAAAGCTGTTATGCAAGACAACAAGAACAGTCTCTACTTTCCAAACAATGAATCAGTGGGACTTAAAGGGCCTATCAGCACTAAGACAATTCAGGCCAAGTCAAACTCTATCAAGACGAAGTTTTATTTTGGTCAAAACTAAGTAGGTTATTTCCTCCTCTCTTCCTGCTCTTCCATAGCATGTGCCTGATATGACCAAAGCCAAAATACCAGCTTAATCTTACAGTGCCTCTGCCCTTTAGGGGTTTTTCACTCGCTTCTGAAGTTGTCCTCAGTCCTGCAAGCAGGCTATTTTGTTCAGTAGGACCGCCTTTGCGTTCACTGAAGAGATCCATTGATAATTAGAAGACAATAGCTTTGAGGAAATGCCCACAGGCTAAGTAGTCATAGATTGGAGAAAGAGACTTTTGACGTTTGTGGTTTTGGTTTTTTTTTAACTCAGTGTTTTAAAATTATTATATAAAACACATTGTTATTAGACTGCTTATGCAGACAGGACCATTCAAGCTGATGGAAGAGATGCTATTTTATTGAGTAACTTAAAAACAACACTCTCTTTTCACTGGAAGTTTTTGGGACTTAACTTTTACATTTGTTACAGAGCTTTGAGCTCCTCTTCTATTGTAGCAGCTTGCCAACACAGACACATTTAGCTTTTTTATTTAGGACCATGACCACAGGCCGGCCTGAATACTGTGACTATTCACTGAAAGGAATGCTGGATGCAGTACATGGACCTTGCCAGCTTATTTCCCAATTCAGCAGAAACATGCAGAGACCTGTATGCAATATTGGTGTGCTTTCTCAGACAAAAACACAACCTAGTTTAAGTTTAGCAGTCGGTTGTGCAATGCTTGCTAAATGTCACCAGAAAAGCTGTCACTAGAAGCTTTGGTCTTGCCAGAACATTTCAAACAACGGCAAGACAGGAATGGAAAAAAAAATCTCTGAAAAACTTTAAGAAGTCAGGCGTTAAAAACACCCTCCTCTCTCACTGCAGTGAGAAACCTTGGGCTTTTGCTTGTCTTACAGTTCAGTGAGACCACACTGTAGATCCTCTTCCTCTGAAAATCCAGAAGAAATGAGAAACCCGTTAAGGTATTTACTGAGTATCCTTATAGATCGCTTGTATTTACTGAGTATCCTTATAGATCGCTTGTACTTGCCAGGTCCTTTCTCTTCCAGGACTTTCCGGTCTTACCAACAAACCAGCCATACCTGCATCTGCTTTAAATGGAGATACCAGCATGCACCCTGTCTGTTAAAAATACAGTTTCCCCCTGCACAACATGGATGCATGGTACTTTTTATTTCCAGAATTGTGTACGTGACAGCAAGCTCTATTTATAGGTATGCAAAAGAAATGTTTTTGTAACATCTGAGCTCTGTAATTTCAAGGCAGGACATTTGAATTCCTATTCATTTCTATTTCAGATATGCTGTTAGGAAATAACATAGCAACAAGTCAAGTGAAAACAACACAAGCTACTGAATAACAAAACAATCAAATGAGTTCAATGATACACTTGAAGCATCAATCATAAAAGCACCGATTTGGTTATAGTAGGTTTGCTGGAATGGTGGTAGCCTTACAAAGCCCCTGGGCTACCCTAAGGACCTCTCACTCTCTCGTAAGTAAGGCTGTAAATATTCTTAAGTCTAACAACAAACACTATCTTGCTTCTCCATCTTCCCTGGTACAGTAAGCCCAGTACTGACAAATGAACTAACAGAACTTCACCTGTCAGAAAATCACCCTTCCCATCCTCCCAGCTCCTGACTTCACCCAGAGCAGGTTTCATAAATCCTGCTAAGCAGGCAAAGCTAGAGCACCTACAGCTGGAGAGACAACAAAGGCACCTATGCTGTGTTCATGGTTCCACCAGGGCTTTGCAATCCAAGGAGCAAGTAACAACTGCACAAGCAAGCAATACCACATTAGCAGAAGTAGCCATCTCCATTTTGTCAAGAGGCTTTTCCAGGTCATAACCACAGCCAGCAGAAAACCTAGACACCCTACCAGCTGCGCCTATACAAAGAAGTGGGGTCCACCCTCTTCACTTAACATGCTGCAGTCTGCTCTCCTTCTGTGCTGTACAGTATGGGCAATAATAATATGGCCTGGCTAAATACAGGCTTCAATTAAACAAATTGGCTACATGGTCACATCCAGAGAGTAGAGGTCAACAACACAATGTCCAGACGGAGATCAGTGACAACTGGTGTCCCTCAGGGGTCTGTACTGGGACCAGTACTGTTTAATATCTTCATCAATGACATAGTGGGATCAAGTGCACCCTCAGCAAGTTTGCAGACAACACCAAGCTGAGTGGTGCAGCTGACACACCTGAGGGACAGGATGCCATCCAGAGGGACCAGGACAAGCTTGAGAAGTGCACCCATGTGAACCTCATGAGGTTCAACAAGACCAAGTGCAAGGTCCTGCACTTGGGTCAGGATAATCCCCAGTATCAATACAGGCTGGGGGATGAAGGGATTGAGAGCAGCCCTGCGGAGAAGGACTTGAGGATACTGGTGGATGAAAAGTTGGATGTGAGCCGGCAGTGTGCACTTGCAGCCCAGAAAGCCAACCGTATCCTGCGCTGCATGAAAAGAAGGGTGGCCAGCAGGTCGAGGGAGGGGATTCTGCCCTCTACTCCACTCTGGTGAGACCCCACCTGGAGGACTGCATTCATCTCCAGGGCCCCCAGCACAGAACAGACATGGACCTGTTGGCTGGGTCCAGAGGAGGGCCACAAAAATTATCAGAGGGATGGAACAGCTCTCCTACGGGGAAAGGCTGGGAGACTTGGGGTTGTTCAGCCTGGAAAAGAGAAGGCTCCACAGAGATCTTGTTGCGGCCTTTCAAAGGGGCCTGTAAGAAAGATGAGGACAAACTTTTTAGCAGGTCCTGTTGTGATAGGACAAGGCGTCATGGTTTTAAACTAAAAGAGGGTAGATTTAGACTGGATATAAGGAAGAAATTTTATATGATGAGGGTGGCGAAACTCTGGGCAACCTCTTCCAGTGAGGTGGTAGATGCCCCATCCCTGGAAACATTCAACGTCAGGTTGGACAGGGCTCTGAGCAACCTGATCTAGTTGAAGATGTCCCTGCTTGTTGTGGGGGAGGGTTGGACTACATGACACTTAAAGGTCCCTTCCAACCCAAACCATTCTATGAAATTCTATGAGAAAGGTGATTTCTGCAGAGACTTTACTTTCTCCTTGAAAGACAGCTGGATCTGACTTCCCACCTGTGAAATGAAGGTAGGCACAGAATTTCAAAGGCATGTGATTTTAGCACAGAACAGGTCCCTGACATTAAGAGCTGCTTCTTCTTCACAGATGGAAGATGGCTAGTGCCACACTCGCATTCAGACCCAAAAAGCACCCAACACTTTCTCTTTTCTTGAGGATTAGGCCAAAGACAGGACAGTGCCCTGAGACAAGGCACTGGTTCACCAATGGAAAACCAGAAATCTCCAAGAAGGCTACGTCAGGAGGGCTCAGCAACTCGTCTCCTTCCAGTTCCCCAAAAAAGATCCTCCAGAGGAAGAGGCATCCCACTTACAACATGGAGTTGCACAGGGAACAGTTTTTGCCCTCTGTCCACTGAATTTGTCTTTCCACTTCATGGTTCTAGCATGTGGTGTGACTCTCTTTCCAGCAAGGATGAATCACAAGCTCCAAATCTTAGGGGGCTAGCAATGGTACTCAGTGATGCTGAAGACAGGGATCCTGAAAAGAAATCATCTCTGACCCACAGAAATCTGTCTGAGGGCAAACAATTAAGCACTCCAGTTGCTCTTTTGTACATGCTAGAGGATGAAGGTTGCCATACAAACCAGATGCCAGACCATGTAACACCATGACAGACATGTCGTGGCTTTTTGCCAGGTCTTCCAAACTGCAGCCTTTACACAGCTAGAAGGGGTCAAGCCAGATTGAAGTCTGACAGAAAAACCTTTTACTACCCTCACTGCACCTGCAGTGAAAGGCTACAGCTCCTAACACTTCTTGAAGGGAGAAGAGAGGTCTTCCAATGACACACAACTCAAAATTTCAGCAAGATGCCACAGGGGTAAGAAGAAAATCAAGTACCAGATACCACTACAGACAAGCCTCTTGAAGACCACTTAAACATCAGTCTTTTCTCCCGGCTCTGCCTTAAGCTGGAGCCTCTTCTGTTTTCTGCTGCAGATTGCCCATTGCAATCAACCGAACCATAGATTAAAAAACAGTGGTTAGAGCAGAGAGTTGCCAGCTCTGCAGCATCTGCAAGTGAAATGGGAGAGCAGGGGCAGAGAAATGTGTAATGGTTAAAACCAGGAGAGTGACAAGGAAGACCCAGCCGGGCCACAGAACCACCTACTGTAGGACACGTGTGTCACAAATGCTAAAGACATGGGACTTAACTCCCTGCAGCTGTTGTCTGCAACAGCTTCTCCAATTCAATGCTTTCAGGGTGATGCTTTACAAAGAGAAACTTTGTCAATTGTTTATCAGCACTCTCCAGCTGACTCACTGCTACTGGTCAAAACAAAGAGTATTCAGAACAGAGTAACACAACAAAAACCACAAGGCAGTATGACCCAGCCCTCAGTTTTAAGGAAAATCCACTAAAACAATTTGACATTTACTGCAAGCATCTTTATAACTAAAACTTCATCATGCTTAGGGAGCCTACATAAACCCTGACGGTTTCCAGCCCTCACGTATGTGGCCTCCTGCATCAGTATCACTGGTTGCTCTGTATAGTGCATATAACTTCACACACCACAATGTCAATATCATACTTCAATAACTAGTTTCTGAAAACCCAGGTGGACAACACAGATATCTTCTACAAAAATCAGTCCTGTTAACACTTCTGCAATTTTATAAATATTCACGTAAAAATGCCTCTCCACTTATAAAAGAGAAGTAACAGTAGCACATCTTCAGCTTTGAAAAACAACGATTTGAGTTACACGTTAAAATAAACAGGGCAGATCACAGCAGAATTTAATGCACAGTAGGACTTCATAAGCCATGATGGCATTTTGGCAGAAAACTGTGATGTTGACACAGTTGCCTGGAATCCCTCACAATACTCAACGCTACACCATCCAGAGCAGCTGTAATGTAGACCTGCGCCTATGGGGTGTATCACCAGGGGCACAAAACGTACACCGCACATGCATCCCATGCACACAGAGCCTCAATAGAGTTTGCCTAGTGCTCTAGGGGGGGCGAAAACCCAAGAATTCCCTCCAAAACACACATAAGCCTTCAAATGGACCAAGGAAGGGAGAGACAGGCAGCATTTTACATAAAACGAGCCTCCTCTGCTCAGTGATGTAACCAGGAAGCTGGAGGGTTGCAATCCCTAGAAGGTGTGCTTCCTTCCACCTTGCCTCTTAAAAACCGAACACAGAACATTAAAACATAATAAAAAATCCTGAAGAGGCTAGAATAAAAACCACTGCTAATCTTAGCTACCCACCCACCTCCACAGCACAGTTACAATTTTAAAAGAAATGCTGAGTACAGTGGAAGTGTAGGCCCAATTATTAATATACATAACCCCAAGGTAAGTGGTTTTCCTCTTTTAACTTGGGTAATCTCAGCATTATCTAGGGCATCTCAACACTTCGTATCACCAGAAAACAAGTGAAGGAAAAAATAAAACAACAACAACAACAACAACAAAAAATCACAATTGCCATGGCAACCTCTACCTCTCATTCCTATAGAGCTTCATTTCCAAGCCACATCACAGACAGAAGTGTGCAAAACTATAGGATTTGAGTGAAAAACAGAGCTGGAAAGAATAGAGGGGGAAAAAAAAGTAAAAAGCAAAGAAACAGGGTCCTGTGCCAGCTGGCTAAGTACATTGAGTATTTTCTTCAGCGTGGTGGCTATGAGGGTATTGACATGGTCAGGAAACTAAAGGCAAATGATTCATACAGTGGTGAATCAGAGGAAAATACAATACTCACAAGGCACTATTTCCCTAAAGGCTAGCAAACTGAAGGTGCTAATCTCTGTGCTACATTTTTTTGAACCACTCTTAATTTTTTTATGAATTTCAAGAATTTTAAAAAGATTACTGTTAAGAAAGAGTGAGGATTTCAATTCCACTGCTTAGGCTTGAGCCATTGATGAGACTCAGGAGTATATTTACCTTGAATTTATGGAACAGTCTCTTTCACATGAGTAAGATCACACGTAATTCATAGAAGCTGAGCATTTACATCTAACTGGAGAACAGAAGCCTGCAGTGCACTTATGAGTATACCACAACTTCTGAGGTGCAATAGCCCTGTTCACAAAACAGTAAAACTAAAAATCTACCCCTGAGAAACTATAAATCCTTCCTAAAGAGGGACCAAATTATCTCAAGGTTTTGTTTATTTTGGTTTCTTGTTTGGTGTGGTTTTATTAATCAATCAGAATGGCAGGGCAAGTTCTTGTAGCATTTGCTCTTAATTTATTATGTAACATAATCAGCTATTAATTTATACACATGAATTACCAACACATGCTGAAAGGTTCTTAGGGCTTCCCATAAGACTGTATTTAGAAAAAAAGTTACACTGAGCAAAAGTACTGAATAAGTATACTCTATCTCCATTATCTTTCCAGACTTGGGAAAAGGAAGGGGAGGAGGATTCATTTTTTTAAATAATCTATTTAAAATCTACTTGCTCCTCCTGAAGAAAAAGCTCATGAATGAAAAATACAATAGCTTCAAGAAATTTCAAGGCACTTGCGAGACAGGAGCTGTTCTGGAGCAAAGAGAATGTAAGAGGAACAGAGTAAGAGAGGTCAAAACCAGAATGGACTTGATGATACTTAGCTGTTTTGAAGGGTATTTTTACCTCCTACTTCAGCCTGTTTCTGCAAAAGGATTTGGCTGGGGAGGTCTGATAGTCCCAGCTGCTGCTGGGAGTAAGTGGCACTGGTTAACTTCTCTTCACAAGAGAAACTACAAGCATGTAAATCAATGCACAGAAATCATAACAGGCATCTTTTCACTTGTTTTTGTTTTTAAGGTTACATCTCTTCTTTCACACCTCCTCATTTTGGGTCACATGCTCAGTTTCTCACTCCGCATGTTCTATTTGCAGAGTTAAGTCTCCCCAGCATCCAGAGGGAGGGTTGGAACATCAAACATAATTGCAACCACCATTCTCCTCAAGTCTCAAACTCTTCTAGGACAAAGGGGTTGTGATTACTTTTTGAAAGCGCTGCTGTTACCACCAATGACAACTCTCCAGCAGTGAGTGCAGATGGCTGCTCACAGCTCACAGGCACACCTGCCAGGCATGACTGTCCCAGTGCGGTACTATGCCACCAGTATATCCAATGGCATCCATGACCACCCAAAATTTGTGCATCAACCTGCGTAAGTGTCTTGAGAGTTTTAAATTCTCTAAATATTTGTGAATATCCAAGAAGTTTGAAATCAGCTTTTCCAGTCCTCCATATCAATGCTGTTTTGAGAAGAGGTTTAATTTGAAAAAGCAGTTTTTCCTAGGTCATGCTACTCAGCCCACACATTTGTTTCAAGTCTAAGGGCTTCTTTCTATAGCAGATACATACCAGGATTGCTAGTCCTAATCAGTTTCCCATGTAAATTTGTATATGCAATAATTTACACTCTGTCTGGCATCCTAACTAGATTCTGAAGAAAACCTTTCATCTCACAAAAGGCATTTTTTTATTCTGAAAAAGCGCATCCACAGTTTCAAATAGAACTAGGCCTTCCACTTCATGTTCAGATCCTTCCCTCATGCCCTCTTCATGCTTAGCGAAATCTTAGCAATTTCCTTGTATTATTCTGCCTCCTTTTGAAGCTCCCAACCATGCAATGATTTCAGCACTGAGGAAGTATTTCTGTTTGAAACACTTAAGGAACTGGTTAGTGGAGTACTCCTACGCTCACTGGTTAACAAGGTGTACCAGTTCTTATCTCCACGCGCTGTAGAGAAAGTGCTGCAGAAAAAGCACAGTCTCATTTCCTGAATTACATCATAACAAACCAAGACATTAAAATGTGTGGCACATTCTGCTGAGGAGAAACAAATGCAATGAGGAACAGAGATTTTTTTTCTACGTATTCTTGCACTTAAACTGGAAGTCTTATTTCCTAGCCACTGTAATCTAACACTACCCTGCAAAACAACACACTGCTCCTATTTTAGCACCTGAAGTTCAAATCATTCAGCTTCTCCCAAGCACATCTGTTTAGCAAAGTATTCAGAATGTCTCTAGCAGCCTTCTGTACGTAAAACCTCCAGGGATGGATTAAATTGTGGTCAAATACAGTAATTTTTATTCTCTCTATTAGTTGCTTTAGATCTTAAGCAACATTATTTTTACATAGCAAATGGCACAACATTTATATCATACAAGTGGTCTTTAAAAAGAAGCCAAGCAGGTGAGTAGTATACGCATATTACATTCATAAACCTAAGTAAATCACTCATATTCAATTTTAAACAGGGAAAAAGCAACAAACATATACAAAAATACAAATACATGTGTTCAAGTGTGTATGTATATGTGAATATATATGTATGAATATATATACACTACATGCACACACCCACATTCTTCCACAGCCCAGCGAATAAAAGTATTTAAAAAAAAACAGGAAGTGAAATTAGGGGTTGACTGTACTCTAGTGAATAACAAACTTCCACAAGTGAGACAACAGTAGGCAACAATAAAGTTTAAAAGGAAGAATACTGTGGTGGCACATTTATTAAAAAAGTAGTACACTTCCACTGAGTTCCCTACCACATTGTGATATATAAATGTTAGTTTTTGCTTTCTGCTCAGGAATGTTTCCTAACAGGCTTCTCTCAAAACTGAAAGGTGCTATTAACCAAAAAATCTAGGGGTGTGGGAAGGGAAGAACAGGTGGTGATCAGCACATATTATTTTATCTTTTAGAAAGGTCTATATGCTGTACATATATCATATGCTGTTCTCTCCCTGCTGGAGCTGAGTCAAATTAAATACATGAATGTAACTTTGTCACCTGTTCTCAGTAGGAGTTGCAAAAGCAGTTTCACCAATGGGATTTTTGTGAGCCAGCTCAGGATGGACCTCATGAGCAACAAGTAGCCCAGAACGAAGACAGTTTGAGCTGATGAAATGCAGTATTAGAAACAACTCTGGAAAAAACTAGTGACATAACCAAAATGCAAAGGTCATCTGGGGATAGCCTGATTCAAAGATAATTCAAAGCTGCCACCTGAAAAAAGAGCTTCAAAATCAGGAAGAGAACTAGGTTTCTAAGGGATACCAAGCAGAAAAGCAACATTATGGACAAGTTACCAAGAGCGTGTAATCGAAGAGGAGAAAACAGACAAGCAACAGGGANATGACGCTACAAGCAGGAAATAGCACCTCAAGATCAGCATCTACACTTGGGTAGTAATTGCTATAAAGCAATTGTCAATGCAAAGTGATTGGTTAATGGGGTTATTTCACATGGAAAACCCCAGGGTAGTGTCTAATGTTACCAGGAAAACATTGAAATAAAAGTAACATCACTACTAAAAAAAATTGCTGAAGATTAAAACTGAAGGAGGACAGAGTAGCAACACACATCTCTGTGTGTGATTAAGTAAGATAGGCTACAT
>VYZV01011276.1:12837-43788 GCA_013401275.1 Pandion haliaetus | reverse complement strand
ATTTACGGACGAGTATGCAGAGAGGCAGATTTTCAATTACAATTTAGAGATATGTGGGGCCTATCCCAGAACTGCTGAAGCTGTTCTGTGATAATGGCAGTTACTGGACACGTCCTCCATGAGTGACACTACTCACTGCTGTTTTGATGGTGTGTTATGGGCAGGTCACAAGCATTTGGGCAGGTAAAGAGCCAGCAAATACATCAGTTATATGACTGAGAATGATAGGATTTGACCATTCAAAATCCACTCGTGTCCTCAGATGTGTTTGGGAGTTTCTTAGCTAAAATGAAAACAATCCAGCTGGTTAATAACACAGAGTCTAGGGAGATGCTGTCTTGATTTAATTACTGTGCTCAGCACAGCAGTCATTTAAGGTTGCGCAGAACAGGACTCTGATGGGACTGCTTAATAGAAGAAAATGTCAACCTGCTGAAGTACACAAATCCAAGGAGGAAAGAATGCAGTATAAATCCCAGCCAAGAAAAGAAATTATAATATGCAAATCAAAGTAACAAGAAGAAGATGTGGAAATAAGGAAGCATGAAAAAATAGATTATTAATTACGATTAGTCTCCACAAATGCAGTATACCCCTAAGAGAAAAAATGATAGCAGACTAATGGAAAGCTATAAAAAGAGATTTAAAGATAAAAGTCCTGCTGATAATTATGCCTCTAAAATCAGATCTTAGCCAGAGCAAGACCGCTACAAGCACCTTACTAAATTCACAAAACTCAATAGGAGCGATTAATTCATATTGGATAGTGCTGTCTTCCCAAGGGAGCAGGCCTGAGAGAGATGAAGGGAACCCTGCTGTGAATGCCTCCAGATAGACTGTGAAGAACAGGAGCTTCCAGAGAAGCACGGTCCAATTTTCTTTCTTTTTTTGTGAGCTGTGTGCATGTTACGTGCAGTTTTCAGGCTGCAGCTGACAACAACCAACAGAAAATGCTGGGTGTAAGAGTCCTGGTTTCTGGGACTTCACATGGCAATTGTACCCTATAGGAACCAAGCTGAGAATATACCAAAACAGATGAAAAATGTTGAAATAAAACCTCAGCTTCTTGTAGTTAAAAGTATTGCACTCTTGATGCAATTTAGGATGTGATGGGTGCTGGGAGCTGGGTCCAGTCTAATGAGACGAGAAAAGAATATACGACTCACACTGAATATCTCCTGGCAAGGTACTTCATACATTTTTAAATTAATATCAGTACAGTAGCAAAACACTACTGACAAGAACACAAAACTTGCTGTAAATTAGTCTTACATTCATTCAGAGGTTATTAAAATCAATAAGCTACAGCTGAAATCAAGATTCAGATGCTATTTCTAACATATCATCAGTACCAGGAAGGGTGGTTTGCAGCAATCTAAAAGAGCAAATGGAGAAAACAGCTCTCAAGCTTTGGGAATGCTCTTTGCATTGTGGTTTTGGAGAAGAAGGGAAGGGCTTTATTAAGGCATGTAGCGTGGCTGGCCTTCAATAGTATTTTAAGTTATTCTGATTAGAAGATATCCAATCCCCATAAACAGTTCAGGGAGGAAAAGGTTTTGGGTTTTCACCTTTGCATTCTGTCTTTTTGGCAGAATATGCTTGAATTAATATCCTGTGCACCAGAGCCATCTATCCAGACAGAAAAATCTTTGTCCTTGCTGTACTTTCTAAAGCAATTGGTAACCTCTCTGCCTTTTGCTTTAGCAGACTTCTGGAAAGAATTGCATGCTTTTTGGAAAGAGGAAAAGAATGAATCAGTGTGCAGGTTACAGCAACAGGTATGTTAATTTATAAGCAAGTATCTACAGTCTTTCCAGGGTTCTTGAGTGCTTCTTTTCTTTTATTCATGGCATTCAGGACTTTTTTTCTTGGCCCAAGCTCCATCTGAATGCTCTGTAGATCTTCATCAGAACATAGCATCAAGGCATCTAAATCAATTTTTTCCCTCATGAAGACTGGAAAAAACTCATCCAGCATCTGTGATGCCAGAAATACCTCAAGGGGCGTGTTCTCTGGTTCTTCCTCATCCCAAATGACTTCTTCCTCGTGCCAAGGGATACCAGCACCATTTTCAGCATCGTCTTCCCTGCCGTTCTCAGCAGTTTTGTACTGAAAGAGCTCACTGGACATTTTAAAACTTACGCCTTCTTTCTCAGAAGACACAGTTCCAGGATTTACATCCGCAGCGAAATTCCTTCCAAATACAATCTTGCCGAGACCTGGCCGCTTAAAAATGGAGACCTGACTGTCATTATCAGAAAAGTTTTTCTCTCCAAGGCCATTCAGTAATTCATCTTCCTCTTTCTCATCAAACAAGTGCATCACAGTCCTTCTACTCATACTATCCTCTTGCTCATTGCTTTGTGTTTTCTGGCTTCTTGGGCTGTCAGCTGTCTTTTTTGCCTTCAGTTTTAAGGTTTCTTTCAGATTTTTGGAGAAAGGACTTGTATTTGAAGCAAAGAGACTAGGCAACTTTACTCTGGAGTGTGTCCCTCTGGAAGAATATATTGTGCCAACCTTTTCTTTCATATAATTCCGGTTCATTTCATGCTGGTGTTTCTCTTGGCGCTTCTCGCATTCCTTGATTTGTTTCTCCACATTCTTCTGGGCCTGCGCTTTGAGTTTGGAGACCTTCTTTGGGTTCAGCATGTTCTGCTCGGCAGCGGCTTTGTCCAGGATTCTGACACATTCATTGCAGTCTCTGCTGGCAGCCACCTCCAGGGGAGTGCGGAGGTCATTGTCCAGAGCAAATACATTGGCACCAAAGTTGATCAAAAAAGAAACACAGTGGATGTGACCATTGCAAGCAGCATGGTGGAGAGGTGTGTTCCCCCAGATGTCACATTTGTCCGGATCACCTCTGAGAAGGAAAATAGCATACAGTGAGCTGGACGTACCCAAGCATAGCACTGCAGTGGGATTAAACAGATACTAAATGTTTAGCTCAGCTTTGCTATGAGGAGTACAGCCCAGTGAAAATGAGTCAGCTTAGCTCCATCCTGCAGAGCGGTGCTGCACCTACTTACAGGAGCACTGAGTTTGGCTGCGTGTGTGGCATAAACTGATTCCTGCTTGTCTGTGAATTAAGCAAGCTCGTGGAGGCTGACTGTGACTGCACGTGCGACTCCCCGTAACGGAGCCAGGGTATTTCCTTCATGTCATCCCAGGGTCTGGCAGGGTTGCTGGCAGGGCTTGGTTTGCTCCCTGCTGGTCTCACCTGCCTCCTGCAGTAGGGCAGAAATAAGCAGCCACCCATGTGCAGGCGAGGGGCTGCAGCTCTGTCTGCTTTGCTGCTGACAGTTCAAAACGGGCTCAGGCTTCGACTTACACTCATTGGAATTAATGGCCCAACTGTTTCAATAGCTTTTGCGTGGAATATTTAAAGTCTTTTTGGTGGCTCTACCCTTTTGCATGTCACATGCAGGGCCGATACTGGGAGGATTCTTAATTGGTCACAGTGACATATATTTAATGAGCTCATGCAGTAACTTTTTTGGTAGGTAATAGGTAAATGATTAGGAGTAAAGTCCTGATTACACATTTGTCTTCATTGCTGTTAGATTAAGCTCAGATAGATGCCATTGTTTTTCTTCAACACTTTTGGTCTCCTTAAGCTGCTTTTGCTCATGGGGTTTGAAAAGCAGAAGCTCATTTGAATATAAAATACCACATCTTTTCAATTGAATTTAAAGCCAGTGAAAAGTATTGCTTTCTTTTTAATTCTTGCACTGACTTCACACTGAACTGCTGCTTGCAGATGAGAATCAGCTTGAATCTTTTGATACATATTTGGCAGGATCAACATTAGCAATGTTCAGAAGTGAGCTTGAGCCATCTTGTGACCAATAACCAAGGCAGCCACAGCAGCCCAAAACCTTTAATAACTTCAGAGCCAGGGGCCAAATTTACAAGGAGAATTTCTACTCAGGAGTTTAAGCGTTTCAATGCCTTGGAGATTTGTTCCACAGCAGCTGAACTATGAATGAAACGGTACATCCTATCACAAAATGTCCTTCAGACATTGATCTCTGGCTTTGAGTATCTCTGAAGAAAAGCACTGACATATTTGTTGAGGGCCAAATCTGAAAACATCCTTCAGTGTGAAATGCCACAGGCAAGAGAGAAGTTGGAGGTCCTCACAGAGCTGAGACACAGAGCTGCTCGCGTTGAGAAACAATAGCAAGTCTGAGCGTGCCAGGCTGCGAGAGTGCAGGCATTTCTACAAGTGGGTGGCAGCTGGGGATCAAAGTTTCTCCACTTAGACATATGGAAACGATGTGCACATAGTTCTGCTTTTGTGGCTCTGCCCTGGGGAACTGCGTGACAGTGGCTGACCGTGCCAGGTCCCTCAACTCCCACATTAGCAAACGGGCTGCATTATCCTGAGCCTTGGGAGTGCCGGGTCATGTATCCTCCCCCAGGTCCCTTCATAGCTGTTTGTAGTCTCTTTTCCCCCTGGAGCCTGCCAGCCTTTGAGTCTTAAACAACTGACAAACTAGAGTGTGTGTTCCCAGCTCAGTAGGACTTTGGATGAGGTTTGACATCTACTTTGGGTTCTCATACTACTCTTTTCCCTGCTTTCCGAAGAAAGAGGCTCACACAAAAGAAAGCAGATCTGCTACTTGGTCTTGTCTTTATTCATGTACCTGCAAAGCAAGCACAGAAAACATCTGTCTGGGAAGATAAACTATTTCAAGATGAAAGGGGTTTATTGTTAGTATTGCTACATTTTCCAAGGGCTGAATGTGTTGCAAGCTTCAGAGTCTTAAAACCTGCAACCACTCTAAAGAAAACCATCCTGTATCTCCGTGCCTTTGTCAGGAAACTTCTTCAAGGAAAGGATGAATTTATTAAAAATAATTAAAATACTTTCTCACAAGAAAACATTAACCGACTGCAGAACAGATTGAACATCTTCCAAAATTCAGCTTCTCCCAAGAAAACCAGTGAGACTACAGCCATATCTCTGACAGCCACAGCTTGCTGATAGTGTCAAGAAATCTTGGATTAAAATAGGGGTGAATGCATATGTTTGAAGATTTTGAGGGCAATACTGTCCCAAAGCTGTCCTCTACCAAGAAAAAGAGTTAGAAATACATTAAATAACAAATACATATAAATTCTGATCATTGTGTCATCCGCTGTGCCTTCTATCAGCTGATATGGTAGAAGTCACATTTTTCACACATATTTTGAAAAAAAAAAAAAAAATTGTTATTTGTTCTTTAGCTAGTTGTTCTGTCTTCTAGGTGTTCAGGCACAAACCTTTATTGACTATAGATATTTCCTTGGAGCTGCCTTAATTATATGAGTTGAAGAACTGTCAATCAATTTTTGCTTCTCCTGAGGACACAGCAATAACCGTGCAGTCCAAAGGTCTCTTTTATTGTGTTATTGCAGCCACACCTGAGCTCAATGAGCTATAAAGGAAATCTATGAAAAACCTATTTTCGTTCCATATTTTCAATCCTATTTTTAATAAAACTCAGGTACATGCAAATAGTTATTCAACTTCTCTCTCCAATCTTCTTTAAACTATTATGATTGAAAATACAGGTCAACTGAATCTTCATCTCAGCCCAGGAAGAATATTTTATTAACTGTATCTCTACACAAGAGCAGATTTTCTTTTATTAGATCTTATTACAGAATCACAGCTTAAAAAGTAGGCTCCAAGCAAGAAAGTATGGAGGATGGGGAGGTAATTACCATTTCAATAATACATTTTAAGCATGTAGTACATTTCAATTATACCAAACAAATATTACTATGAGAAAATAAACCTGTAGAAAACCTTCCTTTCCTTTTTCTATTTTTTCTGGTTTACAAGGATCCTACCACAGCTTCTGAAACAGTTTTTAGCATGATGGTAGTTGCTAATACTATAAAAAGCAGAGAAATAACAATTTTAGATTTACTCTCTCAAAACTATCAGTTGTGACTTCCTCTGGAAAGCATTAAATCTTCACAGGTGTGTCTACTAATTGCATTTTGGAAGCAAATGGGAGAGATTTTTTGCTAAAAATATATAAAATGATGCATTTCTCTATAGAGCCTGTTTCAAAGACATGTTGTCATCAAAGGTTGTTGGCCGACTTCCCCTCCATTACAGCAAGGCGAGGTCCCAGGGCCCTGCTCCTACTAACCCCTCCCTGCAGGCTCCATATATGAGATGGTCCTGCTGATGCTGATGCGGCTTCACCGACCGCACCTACAGACCTTATCGCAGGTTCTGGGCCTAAACCATTGCAAATGAAGAGAAACAATTCTTGGCAATGCATTGAAAGAAATGACCGGGATTTTCAGCCTTTTGGGTCTGAGGTCATCGAGGCATTAGGAACTAATTAGAGTTTTGAGCCACAAGCTTTAAGCAATGGAGGCAGCTTGACTTACCCCCTCCGGCATATGACTTCCAGAGCTTCTAGATATCCATGGTATGCTGCCAGAAGGGTAGGAGTCATCCCATCTTCATCTGAAGTATTGAGGTCTTTCCTAGTGGCTTCTTTCAAGAGGTCCAAGTTGCCATCAGCTGCTGCTTTGTGATACCTGCTCGACATTTCCGGTAGCTTCTGGTTTCTCAAAGCAGCTCTGAACGATACGCAGACTGTACAGCCACCCTTCCGTTACAGGGACAGTTCATTAATGATTACAAGTTGAGACGTCCCCGTGAGGATGGAAATGAGGAGGCAAAGTTCATCCTAGTAACTTATCTGGCGCTCTGCATAGGTAATGAGGCAATGGTGTGGTGAATGCTTTCATTTTCTGGAAGGTGGCTCTGCTGTTTACCATTCATTGCATAACGTGGATTAATTAATCTTCTCTGTGTCTTTGCTTAACTGTTTTGGGAAAAACTCAAAAAGACCTTGAACTTCAAAAAAAAACCTTAAAAAACTTCAAAAAACCTTCAAAAGGCCATGAATGTCAGTATGACCAGGTTTCACCCTAAGTAATAAAGTATTTCTGAGTTTTGATAGGATGAAATGCATAAGCAGTTACCTTTACTGGTGGAGTCCTTGGTAACCTATCATTTACTGGGTTCCTGCATTTGAAAACAAGCCTCCCCGTGCCAAACTGGGCACATCCATGAAGATGTTTCGTGTACACAGATTGGTGTGCAGATGGAAACAGACCTGGGACCAGGGTGGTGTCTCGATAAAACAGCCAGTGGGTCCACAAGTCACAGCAGGAAAAACCACAGCCTAGTGTGCGATCCTTTCAACCCCATACTGCATTTCATCAGAGGATCTTAGCAAATATACATTCAACTAACAGGTACTGTAATTTCTGGTTTAGGTGCAACAAATGTGCAGGATCTCCTCAGGATAGCACAGGGAATTCAAGGAATGGAAATCTGATGGGCTGCACCCACTGCCCCAGCCTGGGCACTGTGCTCCTTGCCTGGGAACAGATGGGTCCGGTCCCCATCTCACATAACCACTTCTTGCCTTAAAAATTATTTCCCCTGATTTCAGTGGCATTAAGGGCTACCCCTATGAGTAGAAGCTTATAGAATTAGACCATAATTCTAATTTTTAGGTTCAAAAGAATTACTAAAAGAAAACCATGTAAAAGATCAGTTTTAAACAGTGGCTGAGAGGAAATCAGAAAGAGACTACCCGCTCCTTAATAAAATGCTGCAGGCTATCTGTTATTCTGGTCACATTCACAACAGCTGCCAGATAAATGTTACTTCTTTGTCAAGCTGTTTTCTATGTCTAACTGAATTAACCCATGTTTTAGAGAATCTACCCCCAGCAATTAGCGGTGAGGTTTTGTTGCTTATTATGCCCCTGTTACAGATGCAGTAGCAATTGCAGGCCAACTCATTGCCCAGAGTTGGTGCAATTACTGAATGGAGTGCCACCTCATTTACTTCCCATAATGCCACCCACGCAATACACCGGAGACCCCTCCAAATGGGCTTTCTCTCTTAATTATTTTTTCAGACAGGGATTGAAGAGCTCTTCAGGAACAAACTTGTACCGACATTTTTCTTCCATGAGGACAAGGAGAGTCAGTCAGATCCTGTGACAGGTTTGAATCTTTGAATGAACACGTCTAGGTAGGAGTAAAGCAAAGCCCTGGTTTTCCATCATGTCATCCACAGACACAGCCATCCCTGGTGCTGTCCCGCTGTCTCAGGGCAGTGAGGAAGGGCTGTGCTTCACCCAGGCCAACCTCCATCCCCACGTTAGAAGACAGTTTACCCTCAGCCCTTTTTCAAGTTCCCTGCATTGCCATTAATGCTTTTCTAATAAAAAATGTAGTTGTTTATTCCATTTTCTATTTAACCAGGCTCAGCACCAAGTTAAATAACAGCTACTAGAAAAAACTAGCTGTTGCAAAACAAAGGCAAATAATACATATATGTGTACGTATATATGTATGTGTGTATATAGAGATATATATATATATAGATTAGATTAGCTGTTTCTTGATGCCATTTAATTTTATTTCCTTTACTGGGTAGTGTAAGCTTTTTTAGTCTCAAGAGTGTAAAATGATCACCAAGGCACGTACTGCATATACCACCAGTGCCTGGTTGAAGAGAGGAGACAGCATTTTTCTTTATTGATACTTCACATTGTTAGTTACACCCATGAAAGTGAGTTGGTGACAAAAGAGACCTTTTCATTTTCAAGATTATTGATTCCTACTACAGAAGTACATTCATTTCCTTTTCTGTTAAGTAATTCAGCACACAAAGTGTTGATCTCAGAGTTACTTTTATCATCTCACATCTGAAAATACTGATTTTAAAACAAAGTTAGTCTGTATGACGCTAAGTGGGAAACTATTGTTAGAGGTTTTAATTAGAGGTAAAGCAAACCCCACGTCAATTGGAGAGAAGCTCTGGGACTTTGCAAGCTTTATTATTATTTATGTCACAAAAGTGGGCATCACAAAAAAAGAGGAAAAAAGAAAAGCCCAAACAAAATCTCCATCTGTTTCTAAACTTCTGGTATTTCCTCATCTTTGTCCCATCCAAAAACCTCAACTTAAAATGCAATAAATGATTCAACATCAAATGAGCTAAATTTCTCAGCCTGAATGGAGATTTTTCTTTTGAGACTAAAGCTCAAAATTGTGATCTTTTAAAACTCCCTGAGTAGTTAGAATGAAGCTTTTCTTTTTGGGTTTGAAAAGAACTTCAAACCCATTCCACTTCCAATTGAAATGTCTTAACAGGCTCAGGAGAAACTCTGTTGTGATGGTATGAGTTGTTGTAAGCTAATGAATTATTTAACTAGCAGCTTTGATTTGTTATCCGATTTGCTATATCTGTAATTATTGCTCTGGTTTTTTTAAGAACTATCTTAAATAAAGTATTACCATTAAACAAACTATTTAGATTGAAAGACTACAGCATCATTAGTTACATTGTTCTAGATAACTCAGAGCCCAGTCTGAACAGCGATGTTGTCGTGCCATCTGTTTTGCATGAGGTATTATCCAGCACAACATTTCCTCATCGCAACTTTTATAAGCACCAAACATGGCATGGTAAAGGCCATATGAGGGGAGGCAAGTAAGTCTGTGCTTGCCTAATGAGATCCTTGGAACTAATGGGCTTCGAGAAGAATGAAATTAGTCACACAGGGTAATTGTGGCTCCACAATTCAGAGATGACGACAACATTTAAACAACAATAAAAGCTTATTTCTTCACTCCTTAGAGAGACAAAACTGCTGTGCCCGAGGACGCTGTTGCTGGACGTCCTCTTGAGCAGCCCCGTTCCCACAGCGGGGTTGAGCGTGACCCGTGCTGGTGCTGCCCGAGACCCATCCGGACGTGATCATTGTTCAGGTATATCCATGCCTGAGTTGGGGGGTCCAAGGGCAGCCCTCGCAATCTGCCTGCACGCGTCATTTCAGGAGCAAGGCCCTAATGAATAGGGAAGGATACTTAAAATTGAAAGGCAATAAAGCCAACTCTACCAAAGCCCCGTCTCTCCTCACCCGCACACCTCGGTGCCCAGCTGTACTGGGCACATAAAAGCAGACTGGGGTGCTTCTGTAGGGCCAGAAGCAGTGACATTGTCTGTTGTATCATAGTGACACTTGCAGTAAGTGTTTTTGCTGGGAGTGCTCAAAAGTAGAAGTCCTGACCTGGCATTCGGGCTCTCTGCATTGCTAAAGCCTTTTTCTTGGTTTTGGGGTTTTTTTTCCCATGATATCACCAGCAGTGCTACAAACAGTCCGAAGTAAAGCCATGTTGAGCTCATTGGTGTTTCAAATGATGTCCTGCTGCCAGTGCGTAAGGGACAGGGACAGACAGCCAAAGCCCATAGGACAGTGCATCTATGCTGAGGGGATCTGTGCTCTCCAGAGATGGTATGCAACACCCCGATGCTCGAGGGTGTTCAGCACTGCTCTAGGGCAATGCCTTTTTTCCAAAAGTTAGAAAAACAAACAAGTAAAACAGAAAAGCAGAGAATTGGAAGAGAAGAAAAAATTGTAGGTTTTGCAGTAGAAAATAAATAAATAAATGAAAGCCATGGAGATAGTTTCGTATTTCAGGGCACGAATTAGCTGTTTACCTGTAATTCAGCCCATAGTTATTATTACAGGTTCAACAGCTTGGACAGGGGGAATGGCCACACTTTCGCTGTAGCTTGAGTTGCAAATTCAGACATGTTAAGTGAAGCAACAACTAATTATTTTAGCACATCCTGATGAATTACATCCTACAAACCTACCTACTCAAAGATTGATATTAGGAGCTGCTAACATGCACTGCAGGGCAAGCCCAGTTGTGGTGACTGTGGCAATAGCGTGGCTCTAACTGTTAAATGTTGGTTGGCCCAACATTACCTTTCAGCTACACAAGCGACAACCTGTTATGAAGCATTCGGGAGTTGGCAAAACCCTGAGTTAACTCTGGCAGGCAAGGACAGGCTGTCCTTCTGCAGCGGGACCGTGCATTGACGCTGCTCAGACCTCTGCAGATGTCCCCCGTGTTAGCAGCATGGCTGTGGTGTGATGCAAGATTGAGCTTTTACCAGCCCAGAGTCAGCCAAACTCCAGGAACGTGATCCAAAGTTCCCTGGGACTCACAGCTTTTCCACCAACTTAATGAAGCTGGGGACCAGGGGCAGGAAAATGACGAGTAAGTTTAACTTTACGTCGGATTTGATTGCCTGAAAGTACCTCATTTGTGTAATTCTTTAAAGGATGTATACTGGAAACACTTTTTTCCCACCAGTGTGTTAATTAAACCCAACCTATATAATAGTTACATAATACAATAAACTTGTGTATGGCTTCAGAGTTTGTTTCATTAGTTTTCTATATAATCATTGCTTTTGAAAACAATGAATCTCATCACAAAAGAAGGGAGAGAGGGAAAAAAAGGTACATGATGTATGTTTGTGAATTCAGGAGTCTCTGGGAAGTTAATTTCTTCTAAAGGTTAGCCACATGCTCATGCTATTGATGGCAAAAGCAGAAGTGCAATTTCTTTTTGTGCTACTAACATCAGGTGCTATTTACTCTGGTGTGGTTATGGATCCGAGCTAATGCCTGCTTCTTGCTGTGAGTGGCATTGTGCACACTTGGTATCCCCCTTGCATAATAGCTTTAACTCTGCATTTGCCATGTTCTCACAAGGATGAGAGTTAAAGAGATGTTTCTAAAGAATGTAAATTTTTAAATTACTTACATTAGTCATCTGCTCTGCCTGTATGGATCATATTGCTTTGCTACACAGTGCACTGATGGTAATCACACACTTTGCAGCTACCCGCCTCCACTCATGCTGTTGTCCCATCCAAGCTCCCAGCACTTTGGTACCCACCAGCAGCCAACAGACAAGGTCTTTCTCACCACTCTAAGTCTTTAAGAGAATTGAAGCTACTGTCACTTGGGCTGGGAATCTCTAAAATCTGCTCTAGGCACAGGTCTATAACTGTAAAAAGAAATATAAATGAATATGTTTTACATGAATACATGGTACATTAATACAAAATTTGTTATTCCCTGAAGCCCAGTTTAACATCCCATTCCTATATTACCATCCATACTATTAATTTTCCTCTCTTGCTATGATCTATCTTTTTTCCTTTCTTACATCTCAAGAATTCAATTACTTCTAACGATAAGAGTCTAGGTTTTTTTACAAGTCTGTCTGAAATCAAAAGCATTGGGGAAGCTGAAAGATAACACGAATCTGAGATTTTTTCTTTCCAGGCCTCTTCCGCACAGCTTTGAACAATGACAGTCAAACCAAAGCCTCCAGAGATCTTCCAGTCTAAAGATCTGATCTAGGACTTCTCTTCCTTAACCTGCCACTCACGTTTTCCTCCTAATTAGGTCTTTATCAGCATTGCAGATTTGCCCATACAGTGGAACAAAATATTCTCAGTTACATTCAAATCTACCAGTGGAATTGTTTTAAATCATCAGAAAATCAAAGTGGCACAGAAGTCTCCTTCTAAAAAAATAACTGCCAAAAAGATGTGCATTTTTCTATGCAACATCTGACAAGACAATAAAGGGAGTATACTATCAGAGCAAGAAATAAATGTCTTCACAATAGAAGGAAACAACCCATGCCAAAGACTTACTATTGCCTTAAGGTCTCCTGCAAGCCCTCTTCTTCCTAGCGAGCAGACTACATCTCAAGGAGAGGCAGGTGCAAGCTCTCTGTCCCCCGGGCAGCAGAGAGGTGGCACCTGCGTGGAGCCTGAGCTGGGTCCTATATAATCCTCCCTGGGCAGCCAAAGAGCAAGCTTGTGGTGGGGAGATGGGGTTGTTTGTGAAGCAGCAGTGCTTGAGCAGCACAAGGATGTGGTGAGTGGGGTTTGGGATGGGGAGCTGGGTCTTTTCCTTGCTGGTTTCTCACTGGGTTTGCTTTTGCTTGCAGGTCGCTGCTCCTGTTTGGCTTTTTGCTGCCCTTAGCCCCTTGTGCTGATGGCCTGGGGGATCAGGATCTCTTGGGTAATGAGGCCTTTCTGGGCTGGTAGTGGTTTGGATGTGGGCTTTAGATTTGCTTGGAGCTCCTTCCCCTCTGTCTTGGTGTGGAAGAGGGCTCTAAAGTGGGGCTGGCAAGATGGAGGGCTTGCAGGGCGTGTGCCTCTGGGAGGGGGAAGGCAGAACTGATGGTCATCTTCCCTCTGCAGAGAGTGCAATCTGTCATAGGGATGGGATGGAAGTTGAGTTTTCCAGAGAGCTTGGCAACTCCTCCTGGCATGTGTATGTTGTTGGTATGTATTGCTACTTCCCTGCCCTGGCCCTTTCTGCTCTAGCCTGAAAGCAGGTACCTGCCTACTGGGCTAATCTTCCCCTTTCTCCCTAGATGTGAGTGGTGAGGAGATCGTGTCCTGTAACCACACTGTAGACTATGAGAGGCTGTTGCTCAGTGTCCTGTTTGTCAACTGCACTAGCCTGGAGGTAAAGGGGTCTTCATTCTGGAAGCTGCTGTGATGGAGTGTGGGGATTTTTTTCCTGGTCAGGACTGGGTTTAATAGGGTTTCTAGCTCTAACTTTCTTCAGGAGTGGAAATATTTATGCTTCTGATAATTTATAACAGCTCTATAAGAGCAGTTCATGCCAGAAGTTGAAAAAATACCAGAGTACTTGTTCTTTCAACTGTGGATTAAATCCCTTCAGACACTGCCATAAATGTTGTGTTCTCCTGTAAAGGAATTGAGCTACTTTTAAAGAGTATCTTGTAGGGAGATGGACCAGGTTCAAGAGCTTCAAAGCACTGCTCTATTTACACAATGTGTATTGATAGAGCCACTAACAACACATGCTATTGATAGCTGTTGAGGTAGAATAGTAAGTGGGAGGCCAACTGAAACTAGCCTCAAACAGAGGCTTTACTAGGCTTTATTGGTAACTGTTGCTTTTAAGTGTTTGAAATACCACAAGAGTCTTGGGTTTGGCATTTATTAACTCGCTTCTTGAACAGCTGACTTGCTGGCACTACAACCTGCTAGTCCTTGGAGCTTTTTTCTTGATTCCTGCAGTTCTCTCAGTATCTTCTGCTCTTCAGCCTAACCTTGTGACCCCATGCTTTCCTAGAGAACTCCTGTTCCATAGGGATTTTAAAAAAAAAATTCATCTTGTCCTTGCACTGTTTACAAACACCTAAAACAACTCTGAAGTTAAGAGTTTAGCCTCAGTGGCTTTTAGTTTCTCATGCTGTGGTGAGTACTGCTGCCTCTTTCTAATTAATGTCTCTTGTCTATAGCATGGTCAGCACCTGCTAAGGTTGAGGATGATGGTGAATGACACAATGGGAGAGGAGAAGAATGTAACTCACAGCACTCGCTGCCATAGTGTTCACACAGATGAAATCATGACTCCTTTCTTTGCTGGTGTGACAAACTGTACAAAAGACTTCATGGCAGTAAGTAGAGGAATAGGAGTGCTATAGATCCTGTTTAGAGGCTTGCAAGGCAGGATGGCTGTCTCCTGGAACTGTGTGGCTGGGATCAGCAGAAAGCTGGGGAAAGCTCCAGCCAGCTTCAGGGAGGCCTACTGGCTGCATGACCACTAGCCCTTTGAAGAGTTAGTTTGAAAATGGTTATTAATGATGCACATGGTTTGGCTTCAGCCCTATTGCAGGGGAAACCAGGGTGCTGGTGTCAGCTGTCTGCTTTGGAAAACTATAGTAAATACTTTTCTTAGGAAGTTGTAGGGTTGTGACCACTGTTTGTTCCTGTGGTCTAAACCTTGTGCTGTGTTTCAGGTTACTTTCCCAAGACTCATTCCAAGCTTCAGTGATGAGCATATGGTATGTGCCTTCTGTCTTGCAAAAGGGGGGTGGAGGAGTGCCTGGGTTTTGGACCTAAACTAAGCCTGATGTCTCCAAGCTGAAGTACTTCTCTCTGAAGTACTTGCAACTTGTCAGGAGGCTTAATTCCATGCTATCAATACAGGGAACTTGAGTGTAAAGCCTTTGATGTGGCAGCTCTGCAGGGTGAAGAATTATATAATGCCTTGCTGCTTCTGTGTGGTTGGCCTTTCCCTTCCTAAGCAAGGATCTCTTGCTTTGCCAGGTTCCAGCAGCTCCAATGACCTGGACTCTGTCAATAGATGATGGAACCAGAATACACCAGCTAAGCCTTGGGCAAGCCATGCAGCAAGGCTATAACTTTCTAGCCGATGGCCATGACCTGATCCTTCAGGTAGCCTTTACTGCCACTGGAGTTGTCTCCTACAAGGTAGGTGAACAAAGAGTTGGCACTGAGGAGATGGTGCTGCTTTAACAGAGGCTAGGTATCTCCCTCCTGTAGACCTGCAGAAAGCACTTGCAGGTCATGGCCAGAGCTGATGTCAAGCTGATGCAGTGCTGTGCTTAGCTGGTGTGTGCAAAGCTGTTTGACTTTGTGTAGCTGTCATTGAATTGCCCAGCCCTACAAAATGGGGAAGCACAGTGTGCATCTCGGACAGCAACACAGCTGATGGACATCTACATAAGCAGACTTCTAGCTGTAGCCTGTCTTGTGAACATTTGACTGGCAGTCTCATGAGCAGATCCTTTTTGAAAGGGTGTTGAGGTGGGAAGTAACTACTGTTGCTAACATGAATAGCAGCAGTTCTGAACCAGATGTAGTATATGGCCCTGTGGGGTTGATCTTATGATGGATCTTGAGCTAAGCACTCTAATAAAGATTTATCTTCTTTGTCAGCACAATGATAAGGTGCTCTACACTGTGGCACTCAAGCTCATGTATGGCCCTCCTGAACGTAGACTGACTGTGGAGTCAAGAATGCTTTGTGCACCAGGTAATGCGTAGAGAAAGGACCTGGCCTGCTTTTGCCCTGAGGAAACTGGTGTTATAATTAACAAAGATGTTGTTGCAGGTCCGGCAATCTGTAATGCAACACACATGACTGTTGCCATCCCAGCCTTCCCAGGGACCCTTATGGCTGTGGGTGCAGAGGATAAGACCATCCCCTTGGACCAGCTTCAGGAAAATGGAATTGCTCTGGACACAAAGACAGGGGTCAAGCTGCATATTAGCAGGGAAGTCCTGAAGTCCAGGGTGAGTTCTGATCCTCAAGTCACAGGAGCTGGTCTAATTCCAATTCCTTGGTGCTTACTGAGAATGAAAGCACAGCAGCTTTGACCTTGACTAAGCACCTGCCAAGTCAGCCATGTGCCCTGTGGCTGGCTGAGGGCAGTTGTGGTTAAGATGAATGTAAACTGACTCTATAATACATAGGCATCACTCAAAGGTAACTTGGGTTTCATGAAGTCTCTTGGCAAAAACAGCTGGAGGTGAAAATATTCCTCTTGGAGTAGGTTGGTATTTGGCATGCCTGGAGCAATGCAAGTTAACAAACCTAGCTGAGTGTGAAGAGCACCATGGCCTCAGGGCAAGTGAAACAGCTCTAGCACATGCATGTGTTAAACTGAGCTCTTGTAGTTATATTCCAGGAGAGCAACTTCTGTCTTTCAGCTACATGGGGAGAGCTGCTCAGGACTTCAGTCCTACATGTCCTCTTTGAAACTGGCTTTTCGCTTCCATGGGGAGACTGTGACAATGGTGATGCATCCAGAGTGCCCCTGTGACCAGCGTGCACCAATAGGTAAGTGAGTGTCTGCTGTGATGGACTCGGCCCATGTGCTGGTCAGATGGTAATCCTTCAGCATGGCTTGTTCTTCAACTAGTCCTTCACAGGAAAGGGCATCTCTAGCCAGAACACAACTGTTGGCAGACTGAGCTGTCACTGGCTGGCATGCCAATTTGTGTGAACCTCTTACAGCTGCTGTATGCACCCAGGATGGGTACATGGATTTTGAAATCCTTGCTGACAGTACTACACCACTATTAGACTTGGATACACTTAGGCTCAGAGATCCTGCATGCCGGCCAGCCTTCAAGTCTTCTTTGAATGACAGGGTTTGGTTTCATGTCCCACTGAATGGATGTGGGACCAGGTATTGGGTAAGTGTGTAACCAGGTTTGATGGGGAGGGCTTTGTGCATTGGGAATGCCCTCACTAATGCTGTTGTTTCTCTGCAGTCTGATGGGGAGAAGATTCATTATGAGAATGAGGTGAGGGCACTATGGGCAGACCTTCCACTGCGCAGGATCTCAAGGGACAGTGAACTCAGGTGTGTTTGGAAACCTCTGGGTAATACTTGGTCCTGGATATCCTATATATGAACATAAGACTTAGCTGCTCCTTCCCTGTTACAGGCTAACAGTCCTGTGCTCCTTCAGTAATGGTGATGCCTCCCTCACTATAAAGGTAGACAACCTCCCTCCTCTGGCTTCTTCAGTGAACCAAGGTCCCCTCTCCTTAGTTCTTCTAAGCTACCCAGGTAAAGCTGACTCTGGGCTCAGGTGGCTGGGAAGCAACTGGAGCTTGTGAAGGGGAGGATGTATGAGTGAACTCTTCTGGTGCATGGGCTTCTCATGACCTGATGTGCTTCCTTACTTCCTGCCCATGCTACTTGAGGCAGATGCCTTAAATCTGTGACTCTAGGACAAACTGCAGCTGGCAGACCAGCTGCTGTTAAGAGTTCCAGATCAGAGTTTCTTCAGGACTATTTGCACACTGATTTATCTAACAAGACTTTTGTCCTTGCAGAGGACTCATACAGGCAGCCATACCGTGATGACCAGTACCCAATTGTAAGGTACCTACGGCAGCCCATCTTCCTGGAAGTTCAGGTCCTGAACCGCAATGATCCCAACCTCCATCTGGTATTGGATGACTGTTGGGCAACAGCTTCACAAGATCCAAGCTCACTTCCCCAGTGGAATATTGTTGTTGATGGGTGAGTGCCCTGCTAGATAAATGGAAACACTTTTGACAGTGGGTGGGCGGATTCCCTAATTCTCCCCTGCCTCCCTATTAGGAACAGAGCCCCAAGTACAAAGGCTTCACTTGAGGTAGCCTTCCAGGTATATTGTACTGGTATGCTGGAACTTGTACAAAGATGGCAGCACCTCTACCTTGAACTCTTGGGTTTTTTTTTTAAGCAGGCTAACCTTCTCTACCCTGCTGTTCTGACTTGCTTCTTACCTATTGGCAGGTGTGAGTATGACCTGGACAGCTATAGGACTGTGTTTCATCCTGTGGGGCACAGTGTCAGCTATGCAAACTATCGCCAAAGGCTGGAAGTGAAGACTTTTGCCTTTACCTCTGGTGACAAAGCCCTCCCTGGCCTAGTAGGTGACATTCTCCTACTTATAGCAGTCAGTAGGAGCAGTTGTCCCAAAAATGAATGGACGTCTCATTCTCTGTTCTAGGTATACTTCCATTGCAGTGTTCTGATCTGTGACCGTTTTCAACCGGACTCCCCTTTGTGTATGACAAGATGCCCTAGGCCATCTAGAAGCAAACGAGGTAATGAGTAAGCAGATGTTAGGTTGTACTGATCCAAGACAACCTACTGTACCTCTACTATGGGGGGTTTACCTCTACCATGTTACTGTTGTAGAGAGTGGGATGCCAGGTGTGAACTCTGCAGTGGTGAGCTTGTGGGGTCCTGTCCTCCTTGTGCCAGAAGGATGGTCTGCAACCCAAGGTACTAAGCCTGTCTGGTAATAATATATGTTACCTGGGTTTAGTGAAGAGCTGTCTCAACAAACTATCTTTCTGCTTGCTTTTTAGGGAGCACTCTCTTGAGCAAGGAGGCATGGGCTGGCATTACAATGACTGCTGTTGGTGTTCTCTCTCTGGCCATGATGCTACTGTTTTTGGCTTTTCTTAAATGCCTAAAGAGAAGAGCATCTATGGTAAATGTAGCATGTTAATGTAGTTTTTACAAATAAACTTGGAGTAGAGATGTGACTGTAAAAGTCTTCAGGATGACTTGTGTAGCTGTGGAGTTGTTGCTGCATAGCATACAAGGAACTAGACTGGATAAAGATGTGTGTTTTGCTGAACTTTCAATGTCTTTGGTCAGAGTGCTCTAACAAACCAGAACTGAAACTTTTAAAAGATCAAGCTTTTTGGGTGAGACTCAAGTGACAATGGCAGCTTCCCTTATACTAGATGGTTTCTTCACCTCCTTAGTTCATGTTACAGGGCGACTGACAGGGTACTAATTAATTTCTTCTACTACTGTGAGAACTGGCTTCTTAGTATAAGATTCCATAGAGTTCTTCTGCCCTTTCCTAGGATTGTAGAAGAGGACTTAACTGAAGAAAAATACTAGTTTAGGGCAAAGTAGTGTTCCTTAACAACTGTGCAGTGATATTTAGGTCTGACGTTGGTAACTCAGCATCACCTAGATCCTTTATAGCAGTAACCAAATACTCTGTATAAATTTACTGCTAGTTTAGCTGGGGCTATATGAAAACCAGCAGTGTTTTGTGACACCTGCTCTGCAGAATCAAAGCCTGGCTGTGAATTGCACTTCATGCTAGTCACCTAGACTACAAAATCTCTAGATTCAATCTTGGGTGAACATAAGGCTTTAATGGGGGCAAATGACAGCTGCTCAGTGAATGTTTTGTGGTGCCTTAAGTAAAAGTACATGGAGATACATGTCCCAGGTAGTAGCTTCACTCTAATTGCTAAAGATCAGTCTGTGCAGCAGTACTCAATGCCACATTGCTCTTCAAGGTAAAGTCAGTCACAATTTCACTTGGTTCTGGCTTGTCATAATCAAGTGCCTGGGTTGCAGGGGTGAGGAGGGCCATGTGTAGGCTGTAGCCTGTAATCACCCTTAAGCTTACTGTTCGTGAAGGTGGAAACTGGCTATAAAGGACAAAGTTTCTTGCTGAGACTTTTAAGGACCAAGGCAGCTGCTACACTAACAAGTGATGTCAGTTTATCAAGGTTTCTGGACTTAAACTGCACATGTATGGGGCTCTGCTGTTGCTTTTCAGTTTAAAATGTGTTCAGGAAGTGCCCTCTGGCACAGGCTGATGTGCTCTAGCCCACAGAGGCTTGGAGACCTTTAGTTGCCTGAAACGCAAGCTCAGTTTCAATGTATAAAATGAACTTCCGCATAAGGGAAACATAGAGGTGGTTAAAGGGGACTTGGCTGATAGAGATGGGGAATATGGTGTGTTATCTGTATAGCTTTACGAATGCTGTTTCCAACAATAGCAAAGCCCTTTGAAGCAGTGATATTTTTTATTTGATTTCATGCCTTACTGCTACAGGCAGGGAGGACTAAATGTGGTGGAATAAGCTGTCCTAGAACAATTTAACTTTAGGTACTTGTATCTCTAGGACTAGAAAGTGACCATGTAAAACTAGACCCTTAATCTGCTTGTTTTGTGCCTTCAAACTTGTTTCAGTGCTCTAGCTCTGCATTCCTGAGGATCTGAAGTCTGTGTAATACAGCTTTTAAGTTTACTGGCTGATTTTTAACTACACTTGGGTCAAAAATCACAAGTTTCTTGAGGCTGAATGAAGCTCAGCGGTGGTATGTTAAACTCCTGGCTTTTCAGCTGTGGTCTGGGGCTGCCCTCCTGTACCTCTGGATTAAAAGCCCTGTTCCCCTTTGTTCTAGCATCAGTGTGCTGCTGTTGAGCACAGCTGCCCTTCTGCTGGCTGTGTTTCCCTTGCATTAGACTACTGTAGTTAATCAGAGTTATGCTTCAGGCAGCCAACAGCCCACCTGTGGCATGGGCACCTGAAGGAGATGGACCTGCAACTAGTGATAGCCTGCTCCAGTCCTTTCATACTGAACATCAGCTTCAGGATTTCTAATTGTTTCACTAAGCAGCTGGTGCTTGGTATCTGCTGCTAATTGGGTACTAAGCTCTTGAAAGAGACCCTCATGCTGCAAATGTGCCAGCTGATTGCTACCTTCTGTTGCAGCTAGCAGTTTCTGTCATTAGGCTATCTGCCTTCCTAGGTCTGGTCCTCATTTCCAGATGTGTTGCTGTTAGTAATGTATCTTAAAAGGTTTCTTTAATGCCTTATCTGTTTGTTCTATTCCCTGTAGACTAATTAGTGGCTTATTTTATAGCTTCCAGCAGTTGATAACAAAGCCATGAACGTATCTCTAATGTAGAAAAATCTCACACTCTCCAGAACAGATCTTGTGTTCTGTCACTTAAACAGCTTGTAAATGAGGTATCTGTATCATAACTGTCTAGGTAATAGTTTTCCCAACTGGCCCATTTAAAGAGAGCAGGAACAGTCCCCATTATCACCTTGCTCTCTATCTGTAAGCCTCAAAGCTTCCCTACAGTGAAAGGCAATACGATTACTAGTGTTTTTAGGGAAATGGGCACAGGGGGACCCTATTCATGCTTATTGATAAACAAATAAATGGATTTTAGGTTAAGAGTTGGGGGGTTAACTTGGGCTCCTTGAATCTTGATCTAATGTTTTTTCTGCTGGATTATACTGTGTTGCAGTAGTGGTCAGCCAGGGATAATGGGGTGCTTTGAAAACAGTTTAAAACCAAGGGCCTAAGAGGCTCATGAATAGGTTTGTTGCTCATCACTAACAAATTATTCCTGGTTCTACTACTCTTAGCCTCCCTGTCATCTTACATGATAAATATTTCAGGCCAATTATGAATTCTAGAAAAATGGGTTTTTTTTGTTTACTGGATCCACTTTTGGTTCATTGCCTTTACTTTTCTTGTGGCTTTCTACTACCTGTCAGGGTGGAGAGCATTCAGTGCAGCACTCTTACTCCAGTATTATTTGTCTATCATGTATTCCCTCTTTCATCTACTTATGAAACTGAATACTGCTAGTCCTCTTAAATCTCCTCACTGCAGATTTGGCTTTAATGATGACTAAAAACTGAATTTCCTGAGTGTCTTTGTTCTGAAATCTCCCATTGCTGTGTTACATTCCTGTTGAACTTTGCAGCCCACTTCCTTTTTGAAATGCTTATCAAATGCTTTTGTTCACAATCGTGATGCCATTAAATTTTTTTTAAAAAAATCCATGTTGTGCCAACATCTGCAGTATGGGTAGCTCTTCTAGCTGTCCTTGTAAATGTGAGCTCTGTGCTGCAGTTGGGGGTTAAAACCTGGGCTTTATTTAAAACAGTTAGCAACACACAGTAATGTTTTAAAACAAATGCTGGAAAAAAGACTTTCTTTACTATATGGTTTAGATAATTAGAAGAGGTCTTTGGAGGAATATTTACAGTGAAGCTGGAGCCTGCCTTTTTCTGCACACAGCAGGCTGAAGGATATTGGGGAAAACCACAAAGTGGAACGGACTCTTCCTGCTGCCAGAGTTGATGTTATGGAACTTCTGGCCACCAGAACTGTTCAATAGGAGCACTAGAAGTATGTAACCTTGGGGTCTTTGAAAACTGAGGGAGGAAAAAGAGGTGTGTTTTGAAAGGAAGAAAGGGTTGAGAGTAACAGGTAAAGCTGTTTTGTCTGTAATACTTAATTACTAAAGCAAAATAGTTGTGTTTGCTTGGAAGAGAAGCTACTTATACCTGTTATTTTCCCTGTCCCCCTGCTTAGGAGCACTTAAATTATAAAGAAAGAAGAACTGTGTAGCAATACATTTCAGTTATCTTTCTAATAGGTTTTCTTTACATGTAGGTCTTCCTAATCTGTACAAAAATTGGGAAACTCTTCTAATCTATTAGTGTGCCAAAAGAAGCTACAAAAATTTCCCATGTCACCTTTTGATGTTATTTGCACTATTAATAGTCTTTCTTATCAAAAGGTTAAACTCTAGGTTTGATATGTTGCCCTTCTGCCAAAGGAACATTTTCCAAATTCAAGTAAGCTTGAAGGGAATTACCATGTAAACTACATGCTGTTAGGTTGCAGGCAGCCAAACAGGGTTTAACAGAATGTTTAGCCTGCAGGCAGAGAAAACGGAGAGTTCTAATGCTGCCTCTGCATTAATGTCATCTCATTTGAAGACTGGTTGTGCCACACTAACTTCATTAGATTCCATTTGACCTGTGGTTTCCTTATGTTCTGCTAGGTTACAATTGATCTCTACTTTCTCTGGGACTTCATAATTGGGACAGCTCTGTTTAAACTGAATATTAACTTGCTATACCATTTCCTATCCCTGCTGTCATCACCAGTATTGGAGCTTCTGTGCTTAGTGCCTTCACTTGTACAGTTTCTTTTGCTTTTATTTTTATACCAAAATACTAATTTTCAGGGGAAACTCTGCTTCTGTAGCCATGTGAAGAATGTGACTTGCATTAGCAGTTACTCTTCTGCACTAAACCAAGTAGTGACAGAGTCCTAAAGTGCTGGGATTAATGAGGTTCAGCTGTACTTCTCTTTTAAAAACAAACTTTTGGAATTGTACCCAAAGCAAATACACTAGAAACCCTCAAATCTACAGCTGGTAGCAGAGCAAAAGCACTGAGTAACTAAAGATTTGTTGCACACTTCAGGCCTGCAAACATCTTGGATAGGCTTCATTTAGGGGACAGTAAAACTAACTAAGGCTTTTCTTCATGAAAGGTGATTGCACTCAGAACTTCAGTAGGGCAAGAAACATAGTAAGAGTATTTTGCTAAAAGGTCAGTGTATGTTTTAAAAATGTTACTGTAGCTGTTCACTGCAGCTTTCAGTATAGACCAAGACAGCAGTATCTGTAGATGTATGTACAAGTCCATTTCAAGCAATGCACTGTCATGCAATTATGCTTTTAATTTTGTATCCTGTACATGTTGCCTTACACAGTTAAGGCAATGAGGCATAAAAATACAATTGCATGTTGACAGAGTGAAAAGGGATGAAAGTGCTCTGTTGCACTATGAGTATAACAGCCTTAGGTTAAATGTTGTCTGGCAATTTTGTGTAAATAGGGAGAGTGATCATGACAAGTCCAGCTCTGTTCTCTGGGCATGCAGGGCTTCAGATGAAGTCAGTGGACAGGCTTTACTAATACTTATTGTCAAGTATGCTGTGCATAAATAGCACAGGGCTGGGGGCTCATCTGCCACTTCACTGAAGACTTATTAATGAGTTACTTTTTAATACAACAGATTTTCAGGGTAGACTTTCTAAATATTAATGTAAATTCCATGCAAGTAGAGCATGGAGTACTGATAACATGATCATTAGGAAAGACTTGCGATGTTAATCACAGTTAGTGTCAATAGAAGTGCCATGAAACTATGAATTTCCCACTGGAGCCATTTATTTGCAAGTCACTTCTACTATTTATCAGCCTGATAGGGGTTAGGGTTGAAATGATTACTTAAGCTATTGTCCAGCAAAACACCTACTATACTTAAGTCCTGTTGACTTAACGTTTGGATGGAATATGAAGTATTTATGCAAAAGCCAGACAAGTGGTGCTTGACAAAGTTTGTGTACTTGACAGCATATTGTACTTAACTATATGGGCTTTTAGCTCTTCTGAGCTAAACAAGGCTGATATCCTTAATATTTTCCCCCTTTCCATCTTTCTTCTTGTTCCTAAGTGTGGGAAAAACTGGTGCATGGTCAGGCAGAGAAGTGTTTCCTTGTCTGTCATTGCTGGATGGAGTTTGAACCTCTGCTTGTAAGTGGCTAGAAGTTACTAAACATATTGGCTGACGTGAATGTGCTGTGAAAGATAAATGCTAGCCAACATCCCCATAAATTAAAATATTTCTCATATAGCTTGCATATATGAATTTAGGTATTTGCACTAGTGAGGGTGTTTAAAACACCTTTGCTCCAACTCTCCTTAGAAAGACTTAGTATGTCTGGGGTCCCCCAGGATGTAGGTATTAGGGCTGCAGGAGTAGTTGCCCATTGAGGCATGTCTGTGTCTGAAGTAAGGGCTAGTGAACTAGATCCTTGGGTTTGGGTAGTCTGAGGACCTAGTTGGGAATGGTGCCACTGGGGTGGGAAAGGCTCCTGCCATTTCCCTGCTAGGCTGGTGCTGCTCTGCAGGAAGCCAAGAGAGCAGCTGAGAAAATGGGGCCTCTGCACCATCTCCCCAGCCTTTCTTGCCAAGGACTTAACTCTACTGTAGTGTTTAGGTTTTTTAATTATTAAACAACTGAAACCCAACCAATCTATACCTTCATTTGAGGGATGGCCTTAATGTCTCTGGTAAAAACACTTGGTCTGTGCTGACCTAGTTCTATTTTTTTCAGTGTATCCCTATCAAAAACCATGCTAATGTTGTGATAGCATAGCACTGAAAACAGCTCTTATTAAAAGGACGTGGTGAGAAGTGTTGAAATCACAGTGACTGATAAACATGCAAAGGTCAGGGCAGCAGGAGTGAAACTGCTCCATGTTTACCTGTTGGTAACTGAGCATTCAGAGCTTTAGCTCCAGATAAATGCTGATGACAGAATGAATTACATAACGAAAAAGCAATTTAAAATGCAGAAGGAAATGGTTCATGTGGAGCCAGACTCTGAGCTGGAATAAATTCACTTGCTTCAGTGTCTGAGTTTATTAAACCTGTTCCCTTCAACAAAAGATGAGAATATAAAGGAAACTCAGGGGAAAGGAATTAGATCCCTTCTGTTGTGTATATACATATGAGCTGGGGGCTAAAGCTTTTGAGTGTTGTCACTTGAGACAGATGTAATGGTTCTATCGCTCCGTCTTTGGAAGTGCCTCCTGAAAAGCTATTGGAGACAGCCTTGCCTCAGGGATTTCTGGCTATGTGGTTTTATAATAGTTGTTTGCTGAATTAACATGCTATTAAAATAAATGGTTCCTGGAAATCTAAAGAGGTAGAGATAAATATCTTCTGTGTTATGGAGTGCATGTAAACAGTCATAGGTATGTTTCTTCACTTGCAGTGCTGATGTTTAGTTATTTTACAGGAGCAGGAATAAATCAAGCCAGTGAAAGTTTTTAACTTTTAATTTATTAAAATTATAGTAGGCTGTGTGATCTAGCAACTGAGTATTCTTGATAAAGAATTTGGTCTGGCCTTTATCATCTTTTGAAACATAAAAGCCCTTTTTAAGCAGCTCTAATTTGATCTACCATAAAGAGGCAAATGTTCCTTTAAAACAAAAGTGTGTACAACCTTTGCTTTTGCCTGTCTTTCTGGATGTAGGTGCCTGCTATTAGTAGAATAGTGGTGTCTTTAAACTAAAGCCCAGTGATTTTTGGTTGCTATGTGCAGCAGAGAGGTTTGATTGTCAGAGAACGGGTGTTCAGTTATTGCTACTGTCAAGTCCTTTCACAATTGCTCGAGATGGGCACATGAAAACTGAGCCACCTACAATCAAGTTGAAAACCTGAGCAATATGCTTCAAGATCTGTATTTACTAAAGGCTTGCTGCCACCTGAGGAAATACACAACGATATGTATGTGCACATGATATACTGCTAATGGCAAGAAACCACTTGGGTTTTTTTATGTAGATAGGATCTAATCATTACTTTCCACTGCAAAGCAACTTGGTGACTTAATGACAGCTGCTGTTTTACTTGGGTTTCTGTTGTCCTCTAACAGGATGGTACAGAACTGTGTCTCAGTGATTGGGAATAAATCACTATGTTTAGTTTTAATTTAAATACATGTGGGAGTATTTACTGGACTTCTTGACAACTGCTGATTCTGGAAAATGGGCAGTTTTGTTGGCTTTGAAATGACAGAAAATTGTCTCACTCACTGTTAAACATGTCATGGAGCTGGTACAGTAGAAAGGAGATGAAAACATGATTGTCCTATTTAAAATTTGTGAAGTGTGTTTATGCTCCTGAACCATGTTTCAGGAGGGGGAAAAAAAGACCCAGAACAGTGTAAACACCTTCCTTCCTCCTTAGTGAGCTTAAAGCAAGAAATAAACTTGAAATTGCCTAAGTTTCAAATGATGGCAATGTCTCAGTCATGGGCAGAGGGTCACTGCTTGTCTGGGCTTTTGCACTTAAATATTTTAAGTATGTGGGGTAATCTAATAAAGGGCTTGAAAGCTTTTAATCCCTGAGGGAGAATATAATTCATAGCTGTTGGGGAAGATGTAAATAGGAACACCATGCCAAATAGAGCTTCTGCCCAAATGCTGCCATGACTGTCTTCAGGCCAAGTAATGATCCATCCCCTAGGACATGAGTGCATGGTGCTCACCTGCCTGTGCCTCTTCAGAAGAGAAGAGCAGCTGGCTTGTGGGGGCATACCTGAGTTATTGTGGGTCTTGCTACCTCCCAGAGCTGGACGCCAAATGCAGCAGTGGCTGCCCTGACTCAAGTGCATCTTCCTGAATGCTTTTGCTCCTGTTTGAGGAAGGCTGCCCTGCAGCTGTTGGCCTTACAGGGACCCCAAGCTGCCTCTGTAAATTTTGGCCCAGCAAGATATAGATGAAGGGGTTCAGATGACTATTGGCATAACCCAGGCTGATAGCCATGTTGTAGGTTTAGTAGAAAGGCAGGGTAGGGTAAGTCATGGTGAGCTGGGCAAGTTGCAGGCTGTGGAAAGGTGCTCAGCAACTGGAGAAGGCCACAAAAATAGCAATCACTGTATGGGTCAGTCTCTTGGTTTGAGCCCTGGTGCATCTTTGGCTCATCAGCATTTCTGAGGACCTGGCCATCTTGAGCAGGATCCTTCTGTAAGCCACTGTGATGAGGGCAAAAGGGATGGCAAAGACCAGGAAGAATTAGTAGAGACTGTATCAATAAATGTCCCTCTGGGGGTCTGGCAAATGAATCCCACAGCCTAGTAGACCTCCAGGCAAAGGGATGAACTGAGCATACATCCACACAGGTGTAATGCTGAGGAAGGGAAGGGCCCAGAGCATGCAGCTGATAAGGATTGTCACAGGGGCCTTCCTGGAGGGCGTGGAGGTGAAGGTTTGGCCAGTGGCTAGGTAGTGGTTGACAGACATAGCAGTGAGGATGTAGGTGCTAGTGAACTGGCTGTTGGCATCCAGGGCAGTGATGATGGTGTACATTGTCTCCCCAAAGTGCCAGGCTCTGTTCCCCAGCAGCTGGTGGATGAGGAAGGGCATGTCTGGGAGGAAGAGCAGGTCCACCAGGGAGAGGCTGATGATGAAGATGTCTGGGACACTACTGCTGGGGCCAGAGTTCTTTTAAGACTGTACAGATAACCAAACTGTTACCAATAATGCACAAGAGGGTGGGCATGATGAAGCTGCCATAGCTTGTCCTGCTGGGGTCACCTGCAGAGACATGTGTAGGCAGGAAAAAATCAGCTGTGCCAGGACTACTGGTGAGGACATGTGTTGTGGATATTCTGGCTTCTAACAGACAATGAGTGCTCTGAATGCAAATGATAACAGATTTCTTGGGCACATGTAAGATGATGAAGTGCTTTGTGTGTGTGGTTGTGTCTAACTAAACACACAGGCACTTTCTCAGTAGCTTTCACAAATGTATACATTAAAACATGTGTCTCTAATCAAATGTGCATACACCCACTCTTCCCTTTGTATGTATACACATATTAACATTAGAATGAAAGAACACCAGTGTGTATATCGTTCTGTGTATGTGCATTTAGACCCTTTCAAATGCATACATATATAATGAATGCTTCAATACATATATTCATTATCTCTGATACATATCTTGCTCAACTGTATGGATAATACCTATATACAGGCTTTCTTCAAAACTATTTCACATAAGTGATTTTTTTTTCTTCACTCCCTGCCTACACCTATTACAGTTTATATGTACTAATGTATATTTTTACTTAGCTGTTTATTGCACTTACCAAGCAGAGAAAAGTTTTGAACAGCCTTGGAGCTGTTGGGGATGCAGCTGTTCAAGCTCTCAGTGTGATTTGTTTTGAAATCCATCCTTCAGGAAAAATTGGTCCCTATCAGCAGCTTGAAGATGTTAGTGTTTCATGTTGAAGGAATAAAAGTTGCATGTTCCTTGGAGATCTGTGGGGCTGCTCAGAAAGCCATTGCTCTAAGCATCAGCAGTGGCTGTTAATGCAGATTAAAAAGCAGCTCCTCTGCTCCCTGTACCACCACCAGGCAAAAGTGATGCCAGGATGTAATGAGGCAGCTCCTGTCACCAAGCTGGCAGCAGAGTTCTGGAAATACGCTTGCAGGGAGAGCAGAATTTCATTTTAGTGCTAAAGGCAGTGATTGGGATCCACTGATAGACTAAGTAATGAACTTGTGCTCTGGAGAGGCAAATGGGGCCTATAAGTAAATAAAATCCTCTAAATAAAATGATGGGTAACCAGCACTGAGAGGACTCTGCTTTTAGGGTCTAACCGAGTATAAATATCTCCATATAATTCTGCAAAGAACCATGTTAACCTAAAGTCAAGTTTGCAGCAAGATTTGCAAGTATAGATTGGGGTTAATCTCTTTAGATTCTGAAGCAAGATCATCCTAAAAGTGAAAAGGTACAAGCCGTGTAAGTATGCGGAAAGCTAGTATTTTCTGGCTGTGCCTGGTAAGTTGCAGCACAGATGATAGACAGCATCATTATTTCCTTCCTCTGAAGTGCTTTCTCCAATTCATTTTGAGCTCTCAAGCACAGTAACAGAGTTATGTATGTTTCATGTTAGGCAGGCTGATAGAAGAGAACAGGAGATAAACAAGGGATTTATTTTCTAGGTGTATTTGAAATTACAGCAGTTCTGCATGTAAAAAAGGCAAAATGCTGGAAACAAATAAATGAGGTGGTGAGTGTGTTATAATCAGTCACACTAATCATTGCCTTACTTCCCTCAACCATTAGCCTGCTCTTAGCAGCCAGTAAACTCCTAGATTGAAGGCATTACTGCCTAGAAAAAGATATGGAAAGTAAGATTAGACTCAAACTGTATCCTGATGATGGGGGCCAGTAGTCTGGTGAACGGCAGGATTCTGTAATGACTAGAATGCTACCTCAAGGCTTACCTTTTGCTAGTTGTAAGGATCTCTAGCACTTAGAAATAGTTATTTCAGCATTTATATCACAGCTCTTAAAAGCAGGTACCAGCCCATTTGCACAAGGGATAATGTACTCCATTTACCATCCAGTGCAAAATGCCTCCTCCATCTGAATGCCCCCAACATACTACCTAGTTGGAGTCCCTTCATTTGCAAACACCAGTATATTTCAATTTTTTGCAATCCAGTGTATGCACTGGGGAATTTGCTTTTAGGTTGTATTACCTATGGCTGTGACATGCATCACTGTGCAGCACCACATGGTTGTTAAGAACAGCAGTATATTTCCCCCACCCCCACCCCCCCCCCCAATCCTCACCTGCTGTAAACTGGCAGAGCTCTACTGTAATTGACAGCAGCTGCAGCTTCGATCCTGAAGTGGTGATACCAGCTATGTAAAAAACTATGTACATACATTCATGTTAAATCTTTTTCCACATTTCAGATGGATTTCTCCAGGCTGTATGTCATGTAAACAGTATCACAGCACTAGATTTTCTTACAAGGAAAGTAGAGAAAGTACTTTTCCTATTTCTTTTTTTTTTAATTTCCTACCACTTCTATACTACCAACTGGAAGTTAAAAAAAAAAAGTAATAAAGCTTTGAAGCACCTGAAAAAAACCCAAACCATTTTTATCTACTTAGTAAACTATGAAAGAAATCTCCTGTTATCGTCTCCATTCTGTAAATCCTTCATATTTAACTGGAATTTAGTAAATACTAGAGCACTTTATGAACTAGCATCAGGTCTTGTCTGTCTCCTGCAGACAGGAACTGGGAGTAAGGCTGAGGATGATTTCACTCGACTGCTGAAGGGTGGGGCCAGCTTATCACTACAGCTGAAAATGTTACTACCAATACCATGTGGAACACATTACGTCTCAGATAATCTGACTCCATGTTGGAGTCAAACAGCACGTTGTTTTCATGCAAAACTCAAGTATTACACTAATTTAGTCCTTAGGGTTCTGCATTTCCATGAGAAGGGGAGTAATCTACAGTTTATGGCTCAGCAATATTGGCGAGAGAGAGTATGTTAACATTAACCAAGGAGAAAAATTCCAAGTGTACCCCTTCCTACAAGTAGGTCAGGAAAAGTTGTTTTTACTGTAGAATAAACAGAATAACAGGACAACCTGGTGTACTGGGTTTCTGTGGCAAGGTTTTGGTAGCGGGGGGGGTTTTGCAGGGGTGGATTCTGATGAAAAGTTGCTAGAAGCTTCCCCTTTGTCTGACAGAGCCAATACC
>VYZV01011275.1:36032-148892 GCA_013401275.1 Pandion haliaetus | reverse complement strand
ATTGTACTAAAAAGGCTTTTCTTCACATTCAGGGTACATGCCACTGTTCATGATACAAGACTTTGGCAATGTATTGATTGCATTTTTTTACACAAAAAAATCCTTGCACAGTGAAACTCCTTGTGGTTTTTCCACGGAGTTAAATTAATGCCTCCGAGAAAATTAGCAGACTGAAAGCAACGGAGACAGAAGTCTTTAAACTTACATGCTGTAATGTGAAGAGTAATAACAAACCACCAGCTTGAATCTGTGCTGGTCTGATAGGGGCCACTCTAAGGTGAGAGGAGAGTTTTATATTATCATGCTGAAATTATGAGCAATCAGGAGAATGAAGATAATGTTTGAGCATTACTGTACAAACTGTACTGTACAAAGTGGAACAGTGGCCAGTCACACCTGCTAAAAAAATTTCCAAACACAATCCTTTTGTAGTGTTTTTAGGAAAAATAAATTAACTGGTTCTTTGGAGTGTAAAAGAGGAGGTGCCTCTTGTTACGTTTGTTTTTTTGTTTTAGTTAGGGATAAGAAGGGGAAAGAAAGAGGATAATAGAGGGATAATAATGGATAAAAAAGGGAAAAAATAGGTGGAGGAGAAAATCCCAGAAGCTTCAATTTCTGACTTTTCAAAACCAAAATGGATGTTAGGATTTGGGAATTTTTCCCTTCTTTTTTTCCTTTCTTCTTGTCCCCCAGACCCTATAGAGTAATTTCTTTTGGACTTCTGCATTAATGACTCAGTTCTCTGGTATCTAAATCCCACCACATTCTGGGTTGAAGCTTTACTGTTGTTCATAGCATCCTTCCCTTAGGTATCCCTGGTAGCTAATAGAGAATTAGCTTTTACATGAACACATATATGAAGAAAGTCTCCTTGCTCTGTCCTTCTACCTCTTTATCAAACTTTTGGAACTGAACTTTAGACTGTTACCCTTCCTGACTAATTCAGGAGAAGTTGGCAGGCAGTTTAGAAGTTACTGGAGGGTTTCATAGACAGACTTATAAACCTACAACAGTGTGACCTTCGCAACCTAATTTCTGTAGGAACTGAGGCTAAAAAAAAAGAAACTCAAAAGACATTTCCAAATTTCCCGTAGGAAGAATGACCTTTTATGTTGATCCTAATTAAGCCCATTAACTCAGGTGAAAAGTTCCCCAAACTAGCTTGTCTGTTTTGAGGGTATGATCATAGTGAACCTTCAAATTCTAGAAATGGCTCTGCTCCAGCAAAGCACTTAAGCATGCTTAATCAGGTACCCCATTATACAGCATGCACATTATTACTGAATGAACTGTGTAAATGAAAGCCTTAAAATGCTTCACATGAATAAAAATGCAGACAAATTTTCCCTGTGGGGATTCATCCCATGCAGGAGATATCTGCAGCTTTGCATTTTAATCAGTGAGCGGTCTGATCCTGCTCCCACTGAAGTCAGTGGCAAAACCCAGCTGCTGAAGTGGAGGCAGGATCTGATACTAACAGTGCAAAATATGAAAGGGTAAAATTTATTCCAAGTGGGTGTTCAGATGATGACCCATTTCTTGCATCAGGCTACTGTTCACCATAGCACCAGAGATGATACTGCCATTAACATTTTCCTATCTGCAAATCAGTACAGAGCATAACACCCAGTTACCGCTCTTGCATGTTTGCATTTCTTCCTCCTGGTATTTCAAGCTAATAGAGAAAGAAAGCCCCAGGGCAAAGCACAATTGATGAGATAATTGACTTCACAAGAGGACTATGAAAGAGTGGGCCAAATTCAGCTCGGATTTAAGTATTCCGATCTCTGCTTATGTCTGAAATAATCTGATCTAGTCCATCTGCTGTCAAAGAGGAGTAGTGGCATGACAACAGAGCTCCTTCATGACCACTTTGTTCTCTACCTGTCCAATATTCCCCTCTTTACTAGGCTCCCAGGGAGAGCGTCAGTGTGTGCTGCTGAAAAGGATAACCTCATGGCTAGAGCCTGAAGTGTTCATGATACCCTGCATTTGATTCTTGCCCCATGCAGTGATTTCTTGACTATGTCTGTGTTACTGGAAAACAAGTCTGTCTCTTGCCATCCTTCCATACAACCAATTGCCTTTATGGGCTCTGCAGCATGTCTGTGGCTCTTTGCTGCTAGCATAGGCCCAGGGTGCCTGGCAGTGGTTTAGGTGGTGAGTGTGCTTGGCATATGCTGTCCTGGACTCACTGCCCTCGATTAGCCCTCATCCCAGGACGGGAATCTGGTCTTCAGAGTGCCTAGGAAATGTCCTTGGAAAATGGTACAACACCCCTGTGGAGGTTATTGCACAAGATCTTCAGGGAGATACTTAGTGTACTCTGGTCCTCAGTTTTGTTCTCTGCGAGAGTAATTCTTTCTTCACTGGGCAGTTTCAGAAGGCAAAATGTCTTAGTGATGAGAAGTGTTCAGGTACTCCAAGCAGTCTCTCCAGGTATATACTTTCATTGACATCATTGCACGTCTTACAGCTATGAGAAAGAAATACGATAGCAGAGTAATCGACTGTGAATGTGCAGTAAAATGTATAATAATTAAATTCAGAAAAGGAGCATGCTTTTCTAGGTTAAAATATTTCTGGAAATACAATGGCCAAAGTAAACCACCAGCCAAAGTATATTGAAAAGCCTGTTGTTGTTTGAACTTTGGAGAGGGAAGCAGGTATTCCATTGATCAGGAGGTCCAAGAGGAGTCAGTTAATATACATCAAAAGAGGTCAGAGTAGAGCTTTGTGTGTTTGTAGCACAGAGTTGTATGAAAATGTTTTCATATCTAAATCTGGAGCTAGCTGTTGAAAATCTTCTGTGAAGGTATTTACGTTATTGGTGGTTTGGCTGAAGCATGTTCTGGCCAATTAAATGGAGTTATTTTGTGCCGTCCTAATTGTAAGTTAGACAGGTGGTTTGTGCATGAAACATTTAATTTTCTCAGGGCTCTGTCAGACTTTAGATGATACTATAGATACTATTCTATACAAAGATAGCAGGTGATGTAAGGGAAAATGATGGATGCACTGATAGGGGAACCGAAGGGCGGCATCACAGATCTGAATGGGCTGAGGTGCTGTGAGGATGGATAAGAAAAAAATCTGCAAGAATGATGAAATCCCATTTTGTTAACCACCACTCCAGCCTGGAGTTCACTCTTAGCTTTTGGTATTAAGCTAAACCAGTATTTGTTGCCATTACTGCCTAGTAAGTCTGCATCGTTAGGAAGGTACTAAAACTATTTTTTTCTCATTTGTGCAGCATTTCTCAATAGATGTGCTCATATGCCCAAGGCAAGTATACTTTGTCCCCTTAAATTGAAAGCAACTGTTCAAAATTTTTTATTTTTGTGTGTAATACCTAATGGCTTCATTAATAGATACCTTATTACACATTGACCTGATTCTCTTCCACACTTCTGAACTTTTAAATCACTTTTAATCAGAAATAAATACACAACTGTGAGTGGAATGGTGTCTCTGTACTACAGAAAGAGCTCTTAAATCCCACAAGTGTGTGTATGTGTGTTTGGTTTAGGGTTGGGATTTTTTTTGACTCTTCTTTGCTGAGTTTGCTGGCAGCTAGTCTCTGGGGAAGGAAAGTATAATTACAGTGCAGAAGTGTTTTATGTTTTTCTCCCCTGGATTATGCTAGAAATAAGAAACTGTAGTAGAGATTTTACGGAATTGTTAACAGACAAACTAAGAAAGAGAATTGATAGAACAGATTGTACGGGGTGGGGAAGATGATGAAGTTTAAAAAGAAAAGTTGAGCAAATTGCCTTTATTCTGTGGTCTGAAAAATCACCTAATAAAACATTGTTTTATTGCATAGGTGCACTAATAATTTCTGGTTTTAACAGTTACACCACATACACTTTTCAGGCAATTTTATAGAGTGTGTTCTCTAAGGTGGCTCATGAAAATCACCTTCACAGTCCATTTGTTTAGATTCTGCAGTGTGCTTGAATGGTAGCCGACGACCTCTGTAAAGGATGCAGATTGCCAAAATCTATCACTTAAGACTAATAATACCCAGGAAAATGGGGAGAGTGGTTTATTTCTTCACCAGGCTCATTATATTGGGCAGTCTCTGGGTTTAGATCTAGACTTTCCTTTCCCACAAAGGCCTCCAAGGAGCCCCATTGTTGATCCCGGCATGTTACCAGTGTTACACATGGTGATTTATGAAGTGCAAGTCTGGAGCTATCTATTATATGCTCTTAAATATATTTCCATGTTATCCTGCTCCTCTAACCTGCACTGTCTGCTCGTTCATAGTCTCTTTGAACTGCATGGATTAGGCACACTGCGCCTCTCCTCACACCAAAGTAAAGGACCAACTAGAGCCAGGGAAGCACTTTGTGAGTTGTTCTAGCTTGCTGTTAACCTCAGATAGTGAACACCAGAAACTGTTGTGATAGTCTCACCGTCATGCTTCATTGTATGTATAGAAGGAAATGAGCAACTCGCGCTACTGACTTAAAATCTCTCCTTCTCTAAGCCAAGTGGCAATGTTCTCCAGTTAATCAAGGAAAGGTCTACTCTGACACACAATCCTTCTCCTGTCAAAGAGCATTTTGCTCTTCATGTCACTTTTGTGACATCTGATCCCTTCGAATAAGGAGGGCTGGTTGCCGGCTATGGTGTAGTGTTGTCAGACAAGGTTTTTATAAAAGCAAGGAACTAGTAGGTTCAAGAGAGTGCCAAAAAGGAGAGGATGAAAAGCAGTTTAGCAATAGCAGCAGCATTCTAGGTCAAATGGGCTTTGCAGAGGTCAGAGAGGCTTTTGTCGGTCATTGAAGAAAGGATTGTGGGAATGAAATTGGGATAATAAAGTCCAATATGTTAATTTTCCCCTGTCTGAAAAACTGTGTGGCATTAGTTCAGAAGTTTTTCTTTGCTTGTTTGGCAGGTGGTAAAAATAAAGGTCTGAAATGGGAGAGGGTAGCAGACATTTACTGGAAGTGGTAGTTTCCTCTGAGTCTTTGAAGAGCCAGCAGACAGTCTTACCTCGCGTTGTTTTGAGAGAGAGAGACTTCACAATAAGTTTCAGCATAGGTTTGAAAGGAAAATCAAACATCAGTGCACAGACCTTCACAGCTGCTTGTACATGGAAAAAACAGTGGAGGAACTGGAATACACTTCATTTCCCGCTCCCTGGCTTGATCCTATCTTGTATTGCCTTTGGTGTAGAAAACACCATTGCCAAAAAAGCTTTTATAAAAGTTACAATACTTTTGTGTTGTGATATCAACTAACACCAGACAGGTTTAACCTCAAGGGAAGTGCTTAACTACCTCAGTTTCATAAGGCAGGTTAAATGAGTCCACATGCATTTATTTTTCAACCGTAGGAGAGTAGATCTAGGTAGCTAAGTTAACTGTGATTAGCTTGCAGTCGACTGTGGAAATGCTGAAGATTCACGGGGTGTATCTAATAATACTCCATATATACCTTTCTGATGATATGTCTGGTGAGACGTCTTTTGTGAGTCTTCTAATTTTTGTTATTGGCTAGCGTGTAAAGGAATGGCTTTACTTCTGTTTGCAGGTTTTGTGCAGTCAGGATGACTGCAGTTAAAGAACCTGTTGGAAAACATGAGCGTGGGGCATAAGACTAGGAAGGAGACTGAAAATATCTCATTATGTGAGAACTGGGAGTCACATGCAGGACTGTGTGAGTCAGCAACGTGCTCTTACGGTGATGGAGCAGGAACCACAGACTGGGTTGCACTAGCAAGAGCATAATGAGCAGATCAAGGGAAATTATTACCCCCCCTTTACTTGGCTGCCGTGAAGCTACATATGTGTCCGTTGTCCAAAAGTGGGTTCAGTTTTGAGTTCTGTGCACAAGTTACTGACAAACCAGAGCAGAGGCAGCAGAGTCTGACAGAAGGCATCGAAGATGTACATGGAGGTGCTGAGGCAGCAGGGCTTGCTCAGCCTGCAGAAGGGAAGGTTAAGGAGAAGTTGAATGCTGTCTTGCATTTGAAGGAAAAGGAAGAGCAAGCCAGACTCTTCTCTGAGATTCACTGCAAAAGGGTAAGACTGCAACAGTGACAAGTTGCAGCTAGAAAGCTTTCAATTTGGCAGAAAAAAACGTTCTTCATGAGAAGCATTAAACGTTGCCCAGGGAATTTTTTGTGATTTCCCAGAGAGGCTGTGGAGTCTCCATGCTTGGAGATTTTTCAAAACTCAGCTGCTTGAGGTCCTGAGCAACCTCATCTAAACTGGAAGTTAGCCTTGCTTCGAGGCAGACATTGAACTAGGTGACTTCCAGAGGTTCTTTCCAAATTAAATCATTCTGTGCTTCTATGACCTAAATGAGCTGAGCCAACATTAAGCTGCCCTACATCCTCATTTTGGAGAAGGGCTGGAGCTTCAGAGCATGGTTCCTTCCCTCAGCATTTCCTGTCCTCACCTTCAGTTTCTGCAAGGCAGTTACAGGAGCTGGGCACAAAGGAGTGCCTCAGAACTTGATCCGTTTCCCCACTCCCCCCCATGCTGTTGTTAATGTATAACCGTGGTCATTTCTTTTCTCTTTGTTTCTTTTGATTTTAAAAAAATGAAAGTATGCGTGCAGTCTCAACTATGCTAAGAAGCATATTGGATTAAAACAGTCTTAACTGCGATAAAGAGAAGTCCGCCCATTCTGTCTTGTGCTTTAAGTGCTCACTGAGTGGTTTTTAACACCTATCTCTACATACAAGTTTTTGATCAATGAGTAAAATGTAAACAGAACACATTGTACCTGTGTGAAAACTTTTAAGCTAATCCTGTATTGTCCATTTTCACAATCTCTGTTAATCCTTGCCATCATAAATGTTTTCTTTTACTATTTCTCCACCAGCCTTCTTTCCAGTGTATGAAAAAACATACACTTTCTTAATGCTGGTATTTTGTGATGGTCTACTGCCTGTACAAGTAATTAGAAAAGTGTTTCTTTCTCTTGCTAAAAATTTTAAGTACTGTCAGTGAAATAATTATATTGTAATTTGGGGATCATTATAAGAATTAATATTCTTTAATATCATGACATTTGTAATATTTTTTACAACTTCATTGTAATTGATCATTTGAACTACAGCAAAGCAATTTTAGTCCATGATAATAAAGTTTTTTGACGGTGGAACAAGTGATGAAAGAAGCTGGAAAATAATTACCAACCTCTTAGAAAGAACTCAGAGGAATTAGAGGAGTTCTGCATCTTTCAAACCTTTATGAAGTTCAGGTTGTTCACCATGTGAGGGTTAAATCAACTCTTACCTCTTTAAAAATGCTTTTGGATATACTGTTTCTGTCATTATTGACTGTGACAGTAAACCACCAGCAGTGCTGTAAAACCAACAGGTCGCAGCACTTAGTCAACAGTTGTAGTCTGAGAAGACTTAGGACCTGTGCCCATTGGACTCAGAGTGATGGCTTGGCTTTGGTAAGTCTGGGTAGGGTATGTGTCTTTTGAACACTTAGGTCTGATTCTAATCTCGTTCAAAGTCGGTGGTGGTTGTTTTCATAGTAGTAATCAAAGTCAGTATTTTACCCATGGTAGTCTTCACCTATTGAATGAAATCTTCAGTTCTGAAAGTGCTTATTAGCATTTAAACTAGGTGAGGTTTATCTGTCTCCCCATCACTGGCATTCTGTATGAGTAATGTGTACATGTACGCGTTATCAAACTGCACAAGTGCAGATATGACTCCTCTAAACTCAGAGTTCAGTGTTTTCCTAATTACTTACAGCCTATTGAGATGAAAGGGACAAGATCTCTTTGTGTTAAACAAGAAGCTCGCATTCTTTACTGATGAGCTACTCTCCTCTTTCCCTCTTGATGATCACGGGCAACATTTTTGCAAACAGACATCCCAGTCCCACCCCCAAGAAAGCCTTGTAACTTGTGGTTGACCTAATTGTGCAGTGACAGCGCTGCTTCTGCTAAGCAGAGGAGATCCCTGGTATGGCACTCACGTGGGTTTTGCACAGTCTGCAACCTGGAGCAGGACGTAGGTAAGAGGTAATGCAGGACATTGGAAGACACTCTGTAATTCCACTTGTGAGTGAGATGTCCCACAGTTATTTCAGTATGACTTGGAGACTGCAGTCCAAGTTTTACACTACTTTCAATATCACACCCCACCTGAAGCCAGTGAACAGGGTCACATGTTACTGAAGAAAAAGGTCTTGGCATTTTTATATATTTGGAAAGGCAGACAGTCTTCTGAAGTACAGCAGTGTTTCAGTAATTCATTACCTGTGGCAATTGTTATTTGTGCGTTCAGTCCTGAAGTACTTGCTGAATATTCCATCTTAACCTGGATGTGTCTACATGAGGTCTTGAAGATCAGAGCCCATACTGAAATCTTCTTAGTGTCGTGACAGAGAAGAGGAACAAATGTTGAGATTTTTTCTTTATCGTCCAACAAATAACCTCAGTTGCTGCCATCATTGTGACCACACTGTGCTTAGTGTGTGGTGGTTTTCTGCATGTGCACTCCCTCTGAGAAAAAATACACAAAAATCACATCTACCACTGCGCATTACAGTTCTCTGTGTACAGTTAGGAAGTTTGAAAAGGTATTTTCTGACTCCTGGAGTCAAGACCACTCTAAAGTTGAGGTAGGCTTTTTTCATGTCATGTATCATTACCGAGTAATGCCCATCCATCTTCAGTTTGCACCAGTGGAAACTTAATCAAGCGTGTAGAAGGAAGAATAGGTTCTTACTTAATCCATCCAAGGATGGCTTAACTTTAAAACAGGGGTGTTTAGTGCTGCTCTTAGCTGAAACAAGGTTGTCAACATGACACAGAACTGCAGCAGTTGTGTTTTATGTGTGTGCTTTCATGTTGAGAGGAGTAGCCGTGGCAATCACAATGGTTTGCCTCAGCCAGCAACTCTATTCAGTGTCATGTGTTAACTGTATTAAAAATTAATGGATCTTCTCAGTGAAGCTAAAAGACTAGGGGAGCGCTTTGACAAACTGGTAGGCTTGAAGAAAGGGGGACATTTTGGTTGTTCAGGAACATGAGGAATTTAATCGTTGAAATGAAAGATGTCTTTCTGTAGTTTGTGCTTCAGGATAAAACTGCTGTTGAATGAGGAGGTTCTTACACTGGACTGGATGATTCAGCTGCCGAGATCCAGACGTAACAGATAGGGATCAATCTGCACGTGGACCCCGATAAGAAGAGAATTGGTTTTCGTTTTGTTTGTCAACATGTGGGAAGAATGGGCTGGGGGTTGGAGATCTGCCGTAGAGCAGCTTGCTGAATCACATTAAGGGGGACTCGAGTGTTGTTACTACAGTAGGCGAGCAGGGCTGTGTGACCAAAAGGATCTAAATCCCTGAGCAGAAAGATGCAGGAAATAGTTGCAGGCAGGCAAGAAGAGGATGAGGAAATGAGAGAGACAGCTGGGGAGGAAAAGCCTGCCATCCTCCTTTTAGGAACTGGAAGTAGATACTTTGCTATAAATTGCTGTGTCAGCTATAGAGTGGAGGTCATTTGTGGCATCCTAGTGACAACAGATGTGGCCTGTGTTATGTAGAAGTCTCTTTGCATCAAGGTATACTGCATTGTGCATTACTTCAAAATCTTCCCATGTGCTTCCACTCTTCAACTTCCTCTCTTTAAAATTATTTCTTTGCTATCCTGCTGTGTTCTGCTTTTAACATACTGTAGCTTGTAATAATGCTTTGGTGGTGGGTTGTTAGTGGGGGTTCTTTTCATTTGAAAGCCAAGCAGGCCATATACTCTCACCTGTTCATTTACTGTCTGGTTTTGTGGGGTTTTATTAGGTAGTGTTTAATGTCAAATTATTCGTATTTCTCCTTGATGTTGGTGTTTTCCTAACTGTAGTTCTGTCATAAGCATACTCTAATCCATTCAGTGACACATACTTAGTTCCTGCAATTGCCACTTTTAGATGGAACAATCTCTTGGATTAAATCTGGAACCTGGAGCTAATGTTATAGAAAATAAGGTCAAAGAAATCAAGTAACATTACTTCCAAAGACGCAATAGAGTCTTTGGATCATCTTCCATCATTAATATCGATGCTTGACAGCACTTACAACTTTAATCATGATTTGTAACCCTCTGAATTTTATTACTTCTGCTGTCAGAAATCAATTTCAGTACTTAATGGCATCTTGTAACCTCAGTCAAGGGGAATGTTGGTTTGATTTTTAGTTTAGTTTTACTCAAAGCTTCACTGCTAAGCTACACCATTACAAAATTATTTCTATGACATTTTTTGACGAAGTTGTTTTCAGTTCTCTGACTTAAAATACTTTTGTGTATACAGCATAATACAGAAGTATTTCTCTCCATTTATCATTTTTATTGAGCTGTAGCTTCATGCATGCTTCAAAAAGTTGTAGATTCTGACCCTAAAAACCAGTGAGGTGTATGTTTAATCTTAGTCATGCTTGTAGACCTGGGACTTCTCATATAATTAACAACCACCACAAGTGTCTGCAGGATCAGACCATAAACTATTCTTTAATCTTCCTTTTGCTTACTGAGGTTGAAGAAAAGAATGGAGCACACTTATAATTCCAAATTAAACATTTAGATTAGTCTTTATTGATTCCTTTTGATCAAAAGAATTGTGTTTGGGCTTGATTCTGTCTTTAGTCACTCAATTATTTTGGTCATTGAAATTATTGACCTTGTTGGGAGTTCCCCTTTAACGGCATAATTGTAGGATGGAGTCTAGAGTAGTACATTTCTTAAGGGAAGTAACAAAATTGTATTTTTCACAAAAAAAAAACCCAAACAAATGAAACCCCAAGTAGCTCATAGGAACCTAACTAAAACAGAGTACGAAAAACTGTACTGTGTTTAATCTTTCAAAATTTGCAACTTTGATAGAGTTAAACATGCAAAGGGCATATCCCTTGATCTTTATAAAATGACTAAATGCTAGAAAAAGTTCTGCTTTAAGCGTGGTAGTGTCTACTTTTCTGTACACTTACTAGTAGATTTTGTATGCTTTGAAAAAAAGACGATTGTTACTCTCCCACTTAATGCATAGGAAATTGAAGGGTGGTAAAATAAAGTGACACCCAGCGGGCTAGCATTAGATCTAGTTTACCAATTCAGTGTCCTGACTGGGAAATGCTGCCCATTTTTACCTATGTATAGACTTCTTACTGGAAATGTCATGATCTGTTTGGCAGCATGGAAGAGGAATAATGAGATTATGTTGTCAGAAGCAATAACAGGAGTGATTTCTTGTACCACATCATTTAAACTTTGGTCTAATTCTCCAAGAAACTGTCCCGGGAAAGTTGTTTCTTCATAGAAGCAAGGAAACTGATTTGCTGTGAAAGTTATAAAACCCAAACTCCGCAGGACAGGCATAGCAAAGCACCTTTCTAAAAGCAAAGAAGGACAAAACTTCTGTCACTTTTTCAAATCTTTATCCTATATTCAAATATTGAGCTCCATCCTACTGTTTCTAATGTATTTCATGTGGGTTTTTCCAGTTACAAAGGAATATCTCTCTGTGTTTGATTTATGTACTGATGACTTTCAGCTAACTTTCCTTGCTATATTTCATTCAGAGAGCCTGCTGCCTGCACATGATAATGTTTATGTAGCGGATGACATGGTTCTGGAGCTGTCAGAGGTGGAAGAAACAGCATCAGAAAGCAGCTGTTTTACATCTGAGGACACCACAGAAGATTCGGGTGTTGTGAGCTCCCCATCTGACATTGTATCTTTGGATTCACAAAATGACAGTACGAAGTTGAGAGACATCAAGCTGGTCAATGGCTACATGGAATCAGCTGAGGTGGATGCAATGCATGGTACAGAGACTTGCCCCATAAAGAACGCCTGCTGCAATAGCTTGGGATCTGACAGTGCTGCACAGAGGTAAAAATTTATTTGCAACCAGCTCTTGGAAAATACCTTGCATGTCCTCCTTGTAGGGAATCCTTTAAGAAAACTGACTTCTACTTTCTTCTGCTCTTTCATAAACCAGTACCAACGCCAAGTGACTCCTCCCAGTGAAAAGCTCACTGCCAAATCCCCTCCAGTGACATACTTGTAGCAACAGGCAAAGGTCACTTTTCTGTTTGAACTCGTAGTTACATTTCTTGCAAAAGACCGCTGCCCTCCAGAGTTAATTTCTCCAAGAAGTCTGAAATAATTTTACAGTTTGGTTTATTTTGTAGTTCTGATAGCATATGAAGTGCTTAAAATGTTACTATATATTGATCTATAACATGCGGGTCATAAAATGGAAAAAATTCAAGCCAGGTGGAAAAGGATTGTATTCAGTGAACTTTGAGGATTGGTTTGTGGGTGTGTGCTTGTATATATATGTTCACCTAATGCTAACCTCCATTGGCGTTATACCTTGGGGTTTGTTTTTTTTTCAGCATATTTCCTTTTTTTTCCTTTTTCTTTGCATAAACAAACATTTTCCTGCAGCTTTTGCAAGAAAATACGAGAACCTGGAATTTAAGTAGAAACTGCCTTCAAGAACAAGTGACTCTGACACTGTTTGCCAAAGCTCACATAGTTGGTGGCAGGGCTGCAAAGGAAGCCCAAAATTTACAGGACTTTGCAAATACAAACTGGCCAAATAGGAAGCTATGCCTCCAGCAAGGAGGGTGGCCTGGTAATGCTGACAGGGATCTGCTCTGTGCTGCAGAGTCATGGGACAGGGGCCAGAAATTCCTCTGAATTCTCAGTTGACACAAAGTCTGCGCTTTCTGGTCTCTCTCCATTCAGCTGCTAATCTGTAGCCCCTTCATAAGAGCATGTATCATGACCTAGTTATTTCCTTCCACACATTTCTGAGGGAGAACTTCATCTTGGATCATGCAGTGGGTGATAAATTAGGCCAAAGTCAGTATTTAACCTATTGGAATGATCTCAGGGCTTTTCTTTATCCATCAATATCAATGGGGACAAGGTCAAGCCTCACTTAGATACTTGCTCAACGATACATTCTTCTCATGATTTATCCTTTCACAGTTTGTTAGGTCCTGATGCAGTCTCTATTTGGAGGATTAGATAGTCTAGTATAGTAACTGTGATTACCATTCCAGACCTGATCCAAAAAAGCAACCCATTAATTTCAGTAGACTTAGATTGGGCCTTGTAAGATAACTAAGCAATCTCAAGTTTCCTCAAAATGCAGAATCTAAACTGGTTAGGAAGACACACAGGCACATTGACTGGGGGGGGAAGAAGTTACCATAGTGTTGAGCAAAGACATCAAAGCAAAGCCCTGTAAGGACAGTGCTAATCATCGAAAAATATTTTGGACTTTTTCTAGTTTTGCAATCAAATAAAAGATTGACTACAGGTCATCGAGTGACACATTCCCTCTTGGAAGTCAGTATTCTCTCCATCTTTCACTTCAGCCAAAGATATATATTCTGTACATTGCATTTAGGTTTACCTTTGCCACACAAACATACAACATTTTTAATAGTTGGAAAGAGTGCTCATGAAAGAGACAACGGGACATTTCATAAGCTGGCTGGCAGGACTGCTTCTCAGGGGTCTTCCTGAGCCAGAGGAGTGGAAGCTGGAAGGATGGTGGGGTGTACTGCCCATTGCAGTCAGGGAGGTGATTACTCCCCCCTGCGCAGCTGCTGTGAGGCCAGTGCTGTAGCACTGCATCCAGTCTTGGGTCCCCAGTTCGAGACAAAGATGGGCAGACTGGAGAGGGTCTACAGGGGAGCCACTGAGAGGTCTGGGGCACTGGAGTGCACGAGGTACGAGGGGGAGAGGAGGCAACTGGGTCACCTTGCAAGAGTGATCTGAATAAGGAGGGACCTGATTGCAGTCTTCCCCTAAACAAAAGGAGGACTATGAGGCTTCTCAGGGATGGATAGGCAGTGAAAGGACAAGAGGCAACCGTCAGCAGCTGCTGTAAAGGAAATAAAAATTGAATATAGGGAAGAAATTCCTCAAAACGGAAGCGGTTAAGTGGTGGAAGAGGTTGCCCAGAGGGGTCAAGGAATCTCCATGCCTAGAGGTGCTCAGAACTCAGCCAGGCAAAGCCTTGGGCAGCCTGGTCTGGCTTTGAAAAGAACCCTGCTTGGAGTAGGAGGTTGGGCTAGGCTTTTACCTTAATCTTTTCTGTGATTTTATGGTGCTAAATATTCTGTGTTTATCTAATACGTCCATAATTTTAAAAGAGTAGTTTTAGACTGAAATAGGAGACAGTTATTGTTTGGGGACAGTGTTTATTTTGCATAAATTCTATTTATTTTTTAGGCTCTGAGACAGCAAAATTACTTCAGGTCAACTTCAGGGAACAGCAAAAACTTAACTTTTGTGATTTATTTTAATCTTCTGTCAGCAACCACGTAGATTGCCACAGCAGAGATGCTGATAGTAATATCTTTTAAACTTTTATACCCTGAATGTGCCAGTAATACTTGAAGGTAAATCCAATTCCACTCCTAACCCATGTTTGTAAACAAACCAGCTTTGAAAACTGTGCTCGTCTAAATCCTTTTGAGGTCAACTTGCTAAGTTTTCAAAAGCCACTTCCTAAGTGTAGAGGGAAGGAAAAAAATGGGTGTTTTTTAAACCTATTTGTATGAAATTCTTGTTTTAGTGGGCTGTAAATCAATTCTGAGTACAATTCTGAGTACAGCTACATTTGGAGAACATCAGTTTCAACTTCCACTGTCAGAATAGCTGCCACCCCACTAACAAAATCTGTTAGGAGCTCTGATATTGTATGTAGTTCTTGTGATGAACAGGCTATTTTCAGGACCAAACCAGCCTCCTAAATTCCCAGAGAAGTCAAAGTGCAGTTCATGTCAATAATTGGTACCAAGCTATACAGAGTTTTAAATACGTTTCATAAGCTACAAAACTTAAAGGAAAATTTTACGTGGAGTTTATTCATTCCTTCTATCTTCTTCTAGTCTGTGTACCAAGATCTAACTCAATTCTAAAAGGAAGATAAGAACAAAGAAATTGGGAGAACCACTACTGTAAAGTAGCAGTGGTTAGCAGCAGTGACTCGGAGTCCTCCTTGAATCTGAGCTCCATTGAAGCCAGAAAACTTACTTAGTGACTAATTTGGCCGAGGCTTGAGAAAAGAAGGTTAATAAGAGTAATGGAAATATTATCTTGTCATTTTAAATTTTAAAGCTGTCTAAAACTCAGGCTTTTCACCTAGTGAAATAACTAATTCCTAAGAATTTAAATGCTGTATACTGAAATCATTTTATACTCTGTGGGCTGTGAAAAGTACCCTTAACGTGGAAGCAAATTATATTTGGAGTGTGAAGGGCTGTAAAGTCCAAGTGGCATTTTGCACATGCACTATGAAGAATTGCAGTGAAGAGCAGAATCAAGTCCACAGTTCTTACCTAGGTTTGGTCCAGAGGCTTAGCCTGTGCTCCAAGAGATCAAGAGTATTTTGCCATGTTACTTACTTTGGTTAATTGTATGTGTAGTTTTTCATTCATTTTTCTCAGAGTTTCTGGAATTGTTTACTGAGTGGCCTGGGTGGTCTCTGTGTAGCTTAAATGCCTGATAGCATTAGAATATCACAGCAGGGTCTGCACCTCATCTGCTGCTGAAGACAAGGAAAGTTGTGAGCGTTTAAGGGTACAGTCTTCAACATGCAATAGGTTTGTCTGCACATAGCAGCATAATAGTATGGCCGGGTAAGAAATGGCACATATTATGGGCTTTGCACACACAGAAATGACAACCACAGCAGACCTCAAATATCATTCAGTTCCCAGAGCACAAAATTTCTAAAAGAAGGTCCCTGGATTCCAGGGTTTCCAAGCTGGGGTCTTTTCTCCGTGGTTTTGTTTTCCAGTGCGTGGGAGCAACTTGCAAGTGCGCTCTTTTGGGTTTTTTTGTTTTGTTTTCGGATTCTTGTTCAAGCAATCTTAATCCAAGTACACATATTAATTAGCATGTAGAATATCACATCAAATGTCAAAACACTCTAGTTCTACCCTTGGCTCTGCCTCTAACCTGTTAAACCATCTCTGTCTCTCCGCCTCTGATATCCCCTTCAGCCACTGACTCTTTTTTTACAGTAAAACCATAACGCAGCTATCATATCTCACGATATGTTTGTACGGTGCCTGGTGGAGCAGAATCCAGACCTCAGCTGGAGGTGCCACGGGCTAACCCCATATAAATAATTGACGACATGCAGCGTTTGGCTGTTAGTGTTTTAATATTAACTGCTGACTCTTAACACTGTACTGCATAGTCCTCTTTCCTCATATCCTTCCTCACAGTTGATTTCTTTGTGTTACGTATCTGTTCACCAAATTTTAATATATAGTGTTAAATGAGTAACAAGAAAACCACAGAGAAGCTGAAATGTTGCTTATGTAGCAGTAAGTACATCTCATGATCTCACAGTGTTGCAACTCTGTCCTCCCATACCCCCTCCTTTCCCATCCCTTGTGTGGTGTCATCACGCAAGCTCCTAGGGGCAGGGATCAGACAATTTTATAATCCTATAAAGCATCATGCACACCTACTGTCTGAAGCTTTATAAATAATTACACATTAAAAATTATGTTAAAATAATATTATTAGGGGTGCTAGGTCACACGCTCAAAGTTAGGTAACATTAATATTAAGGCTGCCGTGTAACCTTAGATTCCCCCTTTTAACCTTAATTCCCCCTCCCCATTTTGTGCAGCGTGATAAAGTCTCTAGTTTAAGTGATCATACTCTATTTTGTTTTATTTTCTTTCTAAATTTCAGAGCTCAATTAATAAAGCAGGTATACCACTGTTCACTCTCAGTTAAAATTCTCTTGTGGAGACAGGACTATTTAATTTCCTTTTGCTCTTTTTGTCTTACTCATCACAGTAGTATCCATGTGCTATGCAGACTTAAAATTCATTTCTCTGCACAGTACTCACTTGAGATAAAAAGATGGCATTACCCTATTTTAGAGAAGGAGAGCTGATGCACAGAGAGTCAAGGCAGACTAGTGACCAGTTAGACCACATGACCCCTTTTTTTCAGAGGACTGAGCGTTAAATAGCATTTCATATGTCAGAATGAAGCTCTCCTTTTCCTCCAGACTCTACTCTTGGAAGACATTTAACCATTTTGGCTGAAATAAAATAATAGAATGATCACGGGCATGATATAAATTGTCGAATTTGGACTGCCACCTAGCAAAGATGTTCTAATTTCTCAAAGTTACAAGCAATTAAAATCAGGGGTTTAAAAGGGATCTTAAAAGCGAGTGGTTCCACCAGCCTCTCCAAGCAGGAGAAATTCTTTAAAATACAAAACTTTTTTTTAATTTTGAAAAGGTTTTAAATGTATTGAAGTATTTAACAAATAAAAGTATTTTAAAATGTAAAGGGAACTTGGCAGTTATAAAGCTAAATAAATACAGACTTGTCTGGGACAAAAAGATAAAATACCTTCCAAAGGTCTGAAAGGGATTTTCCCTTCCCTTGAGTTTTTGTTTCAGTAGCCATGAGAGAATAATATTTTTCCACGTACAGCTAGTGGAGGGCATAGGGTGGGGGAGGAATTCCCTTGGAAGAATATGTTACCTTTGGCTCTGGTTGGGGTAGCTGAAGCTACTGGGAGGAGAAGAGTTCTCTTCGCTACCAACCCAAGAAATACTTGCTGTTTGCTACAAAACTGTTAGGGTTTTCATGAGTTAGTTTAAAACAAAAGCTTGAAAGGACAGGGGTGGGTGAACTTGTTCTGCTTAATTTTCAGCCCATTCAAATTCAAATGTTACAAGGTTTTGTATTCCAATTGGGAAGGACAGGAGGGAAAGAGAAGACAGTAGCTGGAGAGAATTCAGCGATTAAGCTGGTCGGAGGAAGAAAAAATATAGGAGTGAGTGGCAGAAGGTAGGCAGGAGGGAAAGAGAAAAACTATAATGAAAAATAGCAGTGTTTATGTATGTATTGTATATACCTCTGTGCACAAACACATTCCGTATAATTACATGTCACTTGTAACCATCTCTGGGAAATATGGGCGAGTTTTATTCTGTTATTTCTCTATAGAATAGGCTTAATTTTAGCTGGGTAGGCACGTGTTTTACTTTTTTGAAAACAGAAATGTAGTCTTAAGGGGGAGGTAGGTAGAGAAAGGGTTAAAGCAACAGTGGGAACTTCAGGAATGAAAAATGACTTAATTAAGACCCAGATGTCTGACAGATTTGCAAGCCTCTGCTTCTTACATAGTTTTGCTAATTTCCTTCCTTATCTCTGGCTTTCCCTTTCCCCTTGTTCCAGAAAACTCTTTAAATTTGGATACTTTCATGCAGTTTTTTGCTGGCAAGATCTTCACGGAGGGAATGATATTATGGTTAACTAATAGATATTCACAGTCATTACAGAGCAAGAATCCAGATTAGCCTTTCTGTTAAACTCATCCACTGGAAAAATGCTGTATGCTTTGGAGCTGTAGAGTATTTTACATGTTAGGAAGCAGCTTGGGTTGCTGAAGGTGTGGTGCTGGCTTCTAGGAGAGAAAGCCTCTGGTCCTTGCTCTGTTTCTTACTTTTCTGTGTAAGCAAAGAGAAGTTATGTAACTTCACTGTGCCATCTTTTAACTTGCAATGTTATATTGCACAGGTGATGTGGCGGTATTAAGATTCAAATTGTGCAGGTCCACTTTCCTGACTATTTCTGGCAATGCAGTCTGCCTGTGGGCTTTCCAGTTGAGAAGCTGTTGCCAGAGGCCTGTGCAAGGAGTGGGGAGCGGGGGCATGCTTCCAGCTTTATAGCAACTACAAGCTGCTGCTTATGCAGCAGGACCTTGGAACTGACATATGTCGGGGGACTCTGGAAGCTTAAATCACCCTGGTATGTAACAAGCTTAGAGATTTCTAGCATTAAAACACAAAATGATACTAAGCAAACGCATTTTCATTTGCTTTCTGTTTAGATTTTTTGATCAGTCACCATGGAGGAGGACTGTAAAAGGACCATAAACCCAGATGCTGCTGAAAAGTTACTTCATTTTCCTCCTCATCTATATTTGCAAGTTCTTATTTTTAATTGGATGGTGTTATATCTGAAGTCACTACTGGACCTGTGTGTTCTAGGATTGGAGAATAGTTTTAATTCAATCTCTGATGATCTTTATTCATCACAGGTACAAATGCTGTCTAAAGACCTTTGTAAGTTTGATGCAGTCCTACAGGACTAGAAATGGAACATAAACTAAAAAACTTAGAATGGAAATTATACCTGTACCTTGCTCTCAAAAAGTATGTGCAGCTTTTTTTTTATGGCTCATTGAAGAACATAAAAAGGGAGCTTAGCTGGCATTCAACAGAACAGGACCATGTGCTTTTTCCTTTTCCTAGTTGCCTCCCACTTTCAGAAATCTTGCATTGAAGACAAGGGATGTCTTTGCTATGTAACCAGTCCTAAGTTGGTGGCCTAATCTACAGATTTTGCATTTTAACAAGCTTTGGTGATTCGAACATTAAAACTTTATGTTCAAGTAGGCAGCAGAAATGGAAAATATCACTGCTCAGGTCATAGCTTAGGTGACCATAAAGTCCACAACTTACACTAGCTGCTCTCCTGCTCATGTTATATTCCTTCCTTGGAAGGAAATAGAAGAAAGTCATCTAGCCTAAGAAATGCAAAGAATGGAAAAATGGTCCCTAAGATTTTGTAAACTCTTCATTAACCTGGAAAATAGTTACCTCCACTTTTGAAGAGTACTCTGCTGCATCACTCACAAAAACAAACATATAAACACCTTGAGTTTACTTAATGCCATCTTTCTGGCCTGGTTGAGTAGAGAGCTGTATTCAAAAAGCTTCAGCCATACTTTCTACACCTTAAAGTTGTTCAGCATCAGTCTGTTCTTTAACAGCCACCTTGGTATACTCAAGGTAGAAGCATTTCTCTTTCCAGCATTTGTGTAAGAGGAGAATATTGTGAATTCATTCTGAAGAGGACAAATCTGGATACATACAGATGGGTTAATGTAATTCCCCAGTATCAAACTGAGAAGACTTATCAGAGCTGGGAAAGGAGCCCAGATGCTCCAAAGCCCAGTCTGGAGTAACCACATCAGCTTTCCATGTCGGTCAGTCCCTGTTAGCTGCCTAAGCCATGTGAGAAGCTGAATGCTCTTGATGTCCATTGAACTGTCTCACAGTGGTCACTATGTCCCTGCATGTGCTACTGCATGGTGTGCCTGTCTGGATTTGACTCTTATTTTCAATGGCTCTGGCTTCCCTCCCCAGCTGGTAACAAATTCACAGGAGCCATGTTCTCAAGTCTTTTGATGTAGTAAACGTAGTGCAAAACGAGTGAGACTTTCAGGTCATACTCAATTAACCTGGGAGATGTCTACTGCTGTTTCTTCTTGCCTGCTGCCACTCCAGCAGGACATGGCTCTCCCTATCTTCCATAGTATGTCTGCCAGCCCCAGACAGTTGTCTTGAACATCATGCAGGATTTCAGAAGGCACCAAGTGCGGAGTTTAGATAACTGAATCTCTACCTTAGTCCCTTCTTTGCAGCTTATGTAGGTCTGTATTGTATTTAAGCAGTTACGGTGGGAGTTGTGGTCTCTACCTCTGGTACCATACATGAGGCTCACCAGAACTCCTGAGAAGTGCTCAAAGAGGCTCGGGTCAGTTTTATCATTTGCAGACCCCCAGGTAGAGCGGCTCTAACTATAACAAAATGGCAGCTTCTGCCATTGCAAATCCATTGTCTTACCACTGGTTTGGGTTCTTTCTAATGCAGCATTTCCAGCTAGGTTTATCAGAGAATTTTCTCTTTCTTAGAATGTAAACTTTCTCATAAATGTCTGTCTCCCATGGCAGTAATTTGTTGAAATGCTACTGTAAGTTTCATTTTGTCTCCAACTGCGCAAATGACCGCCAAGGAGTATTTATGCATTGTAGCCTTAGCTCAGTGGAACACTAAAGGCTGTAGTTTAGTAGTCACTTGGCTCCGTTCTGTGCTCCTGCGCAAATCTCTGCTAATCTACCTAAGTAATAAGGGCACAGGCTTCCAGGAACCGTGCTCATTTGCCATTTCGAGCTTGGGCTAAATGCTCACAAGTGCTGTATTTTTAGCACCCCACATTTTACCAGAATGGCAGCACAGAGGTTATCAAGTTCTTCCCTAAGTCAAAAAATGCATGTGAGAAAATACCACTGGTAATGTTTATTCAGAATGTAAAACGTGGTATTGGAATAAGTCATATTTTTCTTGGATTCTGGCCAAAACAGAGCTGTCAACAAAAGAAAAGTGTATAGGGTTAGAAGGGAGGAAGGCTATGAAAAAAAAAATTAGAGGCCCTTTTGCTTTCCTTTCCCAAATACTGTTGTGAGAAAGAGTCTTCTTAGGCATATTTATGAATCATGTGAGCTACTGGAAACTGCCAGACCTTCACCTCACAAAACACGTATCACATTTTAAATTCCCGATGCTAAGAATTTTAAGTAAAGCCCTGTGATTAATCTTCTGGCTTGCTTTGTAGGTGAGTTTGGAGATGAATTGAACAATGGCTCTTTTAGGAATTTGGAAATGCAAAATAAAAGATCTGCTTTTTCTGAAGCTCCCTCTGTAAGAGCAAATAAGAATCCTTTCATTTTCACTGCATTGTTCTCATTCCTTCAGAAAAATTCTGTGAATTGGATGTTATTATCCCAGTTGTCTGGATAAGGAGATTGAAGCAGAGATTGAGAGGCAAATTGTGTATAGTCCCTGCATAAGTGCACAGGGGATAATGAAACGAGATCTCTGCTGACTGTTGTGCCCATCGAGAAGACAATTTTTGCTATAAGGAGTCATTGAAAGATTCCCCTTGATTGACATGAGAAAAGAGCTGGTCAGTGCAGTGGACCTACACTGCATGTCTGGAGCCTGGGAACCCCTGTTCCAGTCCCAGATTTTGGCTATTTTGTAGAACAGTCAGGTAATAGACAGAAAGATACTATCAGGTACCAAAAAGGTGGTGAGCTGGCATGGCCTTCATGAAATCAGGTCTCGTTCTCTGATAGATACAGATTTACACATTTTTCTTCCAAGGTTTTGGAAACAACTTCTTCACAGTAGCTTAGAGAAAGAGTCTCAACGTGTGTCAGTAGTTTTCTCCTAGCTATGTACAACTACCCCGCAAGACCAGCTTTGTAAACAAGAAAACAATATTTGCCTTCCATGCTGGATAGACTTGTTGCTTAGCTGGTGCACAGTTTGAATGATTCTCCCATCGAAAGTGCTCTCTCTGAGTTCGCAAATAAGTTGTTTGAAAATGCCCTCAGAAGAGAGCAAGTATTTAATAATTTTATAAAACTTTCTACTGCAAAATCAATATGAAATGCAGTCAGTTCATTCCTTCTGCCACCTTCAAGTTGAGAATTTTGTTTGCCAGTCTTCTTTCCCAATCCAAATGCTGCAGGAAGTTTAAATCTTTTTGTCAGATGGCTCAGATGAGCAATCTCATTGATTTGTGGGCGTGTGTGCTTCAGGTTGCAGTAGGACTGCAGTCTTGCAGCGCCAGTTGCCTCTGCTGGAGACCTTGACTGATTTGTGCCACCTTTCTCTTAATCCATCAGGGGGAAAACAGTTTATCATGAGTCTTGCAGTGTGGGTGCTGAGCCTGAGCATCATCAGTTCACATTGGCTTCTGGGGATGTTCAGGACCTGTCAAAGCTCAGGTCAATGGCAAATGTTGGAAGAAATTGTATTCCAGTTGCAGAGCACTGTGTCTCTTCCTCTGTTTAAACAACCAATACAGATTTCTGTCTTAGACTCCAGTTTAGGAAACCACTTAGGCACGTACGTAGCCTTGCCATCTTGAATTCATCCCATCTGTATGTTCAGATACACAAGGATGTGTATCTGAAAAAAGTTCTGGAAGTTTCTTTGCAGGTGTATTTTGCTGTTTTCATTGATCCCGCATACACGAAGTCAGCTTTTTAAGTGCAATGCAGTTTAGGTGTGAGTAGAAGAGTCAGGCTCCAGGACTACTGCAAAAGTCAAAAAGAAAGAAGAGGTGAATGCTAGATAAATAAATAAATAAATAATGAAGTAAAGTAAAATAAAAAACCCGATGCTTCAACATGTGCTTTCAGTTGCTCCTGGTATGAACAAGGAAAAATCAAACAATAAAATAGCAAAAAAAGAAGCTACATCATTAGACATAATTTAAGTCAATGTCAGGAAACATCCCTGAATTTTTATTCAGATTATTATCTTAAAAGGTAGCAGAAAAATGGCATTTTCAGTGTTTGGTAAACTACCAAAAAATGTCATCTGTTACTGTATCTGTGCTGTTAAGAGTTTGATCTTGAAAAGGGCAAATCTGCTTCACCAGACCAGAGTTAGTTTAAGTGTGGCTAGAATGGAAAATTATTTTTTCAACAGGCTGATCACAAGGGCAAAACTTAAGATACAGTGTCACAGACAACAATGTCTTAAATTCAGTTGAGGAACAGGTAGCTAGAAAAAATGAATTGCCCAATGTGAAATCCTAGCTTCAGTGATTTGGATAGAAAAGCTCTGCTGGTCAAGACTTTTCTTCCTAAGAAATAGAAGGTCTGTTGTGTAACAGGTTGCCATCCACATTTTTTTCATTTTAGTTAATTTTTGTTAGGATTTTTCTTAGTTTCATCTTCTTTTTCTTTTTTTCTCTTAATAAGCCAAGACAAAACTTGGCACTCATTCTGACTTCAGGCTTGTTTAGATCATTGTACAGCAACATCAAAAACCATGGAGTTATTTTCTGGCAAAATCAGGCCCCTTGATACATTTCATTAGAAACAGCTCTCAAGGGATTAGTTTCCTCTTCCTCCTCCCCTCCCTCCCTTCAGGATGCAGGGTGATTGTCTAACAGTACTTAGCTGCATTTATTTTTCATTACCATGCAATTTTTATTTAATTAAGGTGCAGATATATTGGCACAGTGGGTGCACACGATGGCTAGTGGTCTGCTTTAAAATTGTATGGATATGCAAAAACTTTGCCTTGGCATATGCTGCTTTTCGGCAGCCCAGCTGAAATGCGTACTTCACAGTGAAGCCAGACCATTTCTTTGCGACAGGCTTTATTGACCCTAATCTTTTGATCGCCAGCACACTGAGTATGCTCAGGCACCGCAGAGATCCTTCCTAGATGTGGATGTGTCAGTATGGTGGTGTGTGTCTCTAAGGCTGCTTATTTGTCATACTTTGGGGAATAAGTTTCAGAACCCCAGTGGAACCAAAGGGGCTGAAATGATAGTGTATTGCAGAGCAACAGTGCAAAGTGAAAAAAGAGGGAGACCCAACCTTTTTCTCCTCTTTCATTTAGCAGGAGAGATGAAGAAATGGCTTTGGCTAAGCATGAGAATGAGGATATAATAATTGCCGCACAACTCCAGCAGACTTTGGCTGGCCTGGATGAAGATTTAGAAGGTAGGGAAGTGTGTTACCTCTGAAGTACAAAAGAGAGAGGCAGATCCGGGAGATGCAGAGTCAAACTGTACTCTGAGACATCTGCACATTTCTCACTAAGGTCACTGGGAACAACTCACGGGTCTGAGGCAGAACGTGGCCCACTCAAAGTGGCTGCTCTCTGTTTTCTTCTGGGGCAGCTGCTCTTTATAGACTCACACTGAGTGTTTTTCAAGCTGCTTATCAGATTGTCATTGTATTTCGGTGTCTGCCACCAAAAAAAGATGAACGGCAGTTTATGGATGCATTTTATGGGCCAAGTTTGGTATAAGTTCATTGACTTCAGTGAAGCTAAATCAGTTGTGAATTTAGCTCTGTGTTTAAATGAACAATGCCTCTATTTTGTATTTTATCATAATGCAGTGGAGAAGGGGGGGGGACATTTTTGTAACCAATGCCTTCTCTGCATTAGCAGATGTATTTTAAAGTTAAAAATCAAAAAACATTAAAAGAAACAGTGGGAAGAAATAAAATGTCATATTGTGCTTCTCTTTCCTACTGTGAATAAAAATATTTCTCTATTAATGGTTTGTCACCAAGTGATGTTGAATGCTTTTTAAAAACTTCCCATCTTTATTTCAGTACTTCTGCAGTGGACTTGATTCTGATTTAATTTCTGTGAGTTCTCGTAACACTGCAATTTATTAGCTTCTGTGTTGTAACTCTTGATATATACCAGCAAATTTGAGAGTTAAGCTTCTTGCACAGTGACGCTTCTGGAGTCACTGGTAATGCAGGGTGAGAAGAATGGAGAAAAAATACAAGTACTGTTTCTTTGTTTCCTTGCTCAAGGAAATCCTTCAGCTGGGCTGTTATTACTAACTAGGTCTGGGAAACATAATTTGGAGTTGCTCGCTGTTTCTCAGAAATGTTTCTCCTTTGGAGTCATGTGGTGAAATGTTTATCACTGAGAGAAGTTAGTCAAAGATAAGGTATGAACAATAGATTAAATTCTGCTTTCAGCTGCATTTGTATGTTTCCCACTGGCTGAAGCAGGAGGACTGCAGGAATATTTGGCTGATTCTAATCAGCAACCAGACAATAAAAAGGACCCAGATCTCTCCTTTTTTGTAATGCAGACATAAATATATTCCTGTTAGTTTTAGTGTAACTAAAATACCTGATCCACTTAAGCTTGTACTGGCTGTTTGCATAATTTAAAGTCATACTGCCAACATACTGCCTATATGTAATGTTGTATGTGTATTTTGCAGCACTGGATGGTATAAGTAACTCTGACTCCGAGTACATCAATGAAGCATTGAGCTCACATATAAGAAAAGTTGAGGCTGCCCAAGATGTTACCGTTTCTGTTCCAGTAACAGTCATAGATGATGCTCCAGAGGATAGCACCTCTAACTCAGCTGGAGATCAAGAGACAGAGACAAATATCTCAGCTGACTCTGTTAGTACAGGAGACTTGAAAAATAAAAACAACAATGCAGCTTCCTTTGATAAGGGACACACAGATAGTAGAGCTGTATGTATATCCAAGGACCTAATACCTCAGCAACCATCTGAAAATGAATTCAGTCACTTGCCTGTGGAACAGAGGAGGGATATGTTTGAATCTCTCACATCTTCCTTTGAAAAAAGAAATGAAAAGAACTTAAGACTCGACCCCCCCCCCAAACATGTTGTGAAGTCTGAGGAATGTAAATCCAGGCTGACTCCATCTCATTCCAAGGCCACAGCTGAAATCAGTACAGCAAAAGAGAAGATAAATCCATTTAATGAATGTAGTAACAGGGAAAGGTCTCTGAAAAAGAGTAAATCAGAATTAGAAATCAAATGGCCACCAGCAAAAAAACTTGAAGTAGAAGATATCCCATCAACACCCACATGGTGTCATCGTGCCCAGAATTCAGGAACAAACTATGAGCCTAAAATGGGTTTGACAACCTTTAAAGTTGTCCCTCCCAAACCTGAAGTAAAACATTTTGATAGAGGAGTTTCACTCTCCACAGGTGCCATTAAGATAGATGAACTAGGCAACCTTATAGGCCCAAATGCTGGTGTCAGTAAGCACATACCAGGTACCTCTGCTGATGAAAGTGAGGAAATTCATCTTGAAAAAGTGAAGGCATTCTGGAGATCAAGTTCTATGGAAAAGCAAAGTGATGACTCTGCTGAGCATCTTCCGAAAAAGTCTGGAGTCGCCACAAACTCCAAGCCCTCTACTATAAAACATGAACACAAACCTGTCTGTCTTGCAGCTCCAAAACCTGTAGCACCGCAAACTGTTACTACCCAGGCAGCTGAAAGACAGTCTGAGAACGAAAGGACCAAACCACCTCTTCCAGTTACACAGTCTCAGGTAGCACCATTAGTGGCCCCAACCATTAATAAGGACAAGCTGGAGCTTCCATTTGTAAAGCCACATAGGAGAACTTCAAGTCAGTATGTTGCTTCTGCCATTGCAAGACACATCAATGTAACTACCTTTAATTCTGACTCTACAGAATATCATGAGAAAGATGAAAATAAGCAAGGGGCAGGAGAGGTTAAAACTGAAGCAGAAGTTTCACCAAAAAGATGTATTATTGTGGCCAAATACAGCCCTGTGGAAACAGAATCCGCAGAAACCAGAGGAACGCTTTCAAGTATTTTTACTTGCAGTCAAAAAGCATCCCACAGGTTTACACCTGGTGATAATTCTGGCGTGGAAAACAAAGTAGTTAACATCAGGGCACCAAATCAAGCAACTCCTCTGAGTTTCTATAAAAAGAATGCCAGTGTCCCACTTACTAAATCCTCTTCAAAGGATAACAACAGTGCAGAAGATGATCATGGTTTAAAGAGCAAACAAGGTATAGCAGAGAAAAAGACGCATCTTCTGTTTGACCAGAAATGTGAGCCTTTGACCCATACTAATTCAGCCTCATCTCTCAAGTCGCCTGATCTCCAAGGAGTCCCATCCTCTTTCAGCTCATCTTTGCGAGTCACTACATGGCCTCCTGTTAATGGTGTACAAGTTAGTCCACTTAAAGCTTCAGCCGAGCTAAATGGTGCAGCAGCAACAAACGCACAGTCAGAACAGGAGGAGAAACCTGATGATTCGGATATTAATGCCACCAGTGAACTGGATGTTAATGTGCAGACCAATATCTTTGGACCAAAGAAGAAGTTCAAACCTGTCATCCAAAAACCAATTCCAAAAGACACATCGCTGCACAGTGCCCTAATGGAAGCCATTCAAGCAGGAGGGGGAAAGGAGAAACTCAGAAAGGTAAAGTGGAGGCTTTTTTTAGCCTGTTCCGACTGCAGAGCCCTGCATTCACACTGTGAAGACATCAGAGGTAATTCTAACTGGTACAGTTGCTGGTGAGCTGGAGTACACAAGGCATTTGAAAAATTTATAATGGCAAAATACAGAACAACCCACTGCTTATTCTGCACATCCTCTATATTATGCAACACCATTGCTGCTGCACTAGCTAGAAGAGGCAGAGGGTACAGAGATACAGCATAAAGGAGGGGTAATTAAGGTTAGCCTAAGAGCCGAACCTGCATTTCAGTGTTATGTAAAAACAGAAACACATAGGGTGGAGAAAACGTGTAAATACGTGCAATGAAAGAAAACTGCATTTTGTATTACTAGGTGATACTAGTTTGCCACTGACTTCATGCTCAGAGAATATGAGGCTGCATCTGTAAGTACAGCATTACTATCTAGACATAGCCTCACCGTTCAGTGTGAGTAAGGGTTGTAAAAGCAGACCCAAAAGAAGACAGACTGATTAGTCTCCACAGCTTGCGTTCTGGTACAAGTGCCAACAGTATTTTTGATAGTGTTTCCAAACCATCTCTAAGTAAATATCTAATAACAATTTATTCTTTTCATACTCTAGGTTTCAGACAGTGCACTAAATGGCAGTCACAGGAAACCCTCATATGCTGAGCCAGAGAATGAGCGCTCAGCTCTGCTAGCAGCAATTAGAGGCCACAGTGGCATCTCAAAGCTGAAAAAGGTAAGAAGTCAAGATGGTAAGTGATCTTTTTAAGTGCAGTCAGTTCCTACTGGGTGTTTTGAATAAACCCAGATATGCCAAAAACTAAACGTTGTGCCACAAAGAGAAAAGTTAAGGGGGAAATAATGTGACACAAGACCTGATCTGACTTACGCAGATAGAGAGTGGGTCCAATCCTATCCTCTGCTATAAAACTTAACACTTTCAAATGGTGTGCTTGTAGCTGAGAAAGTAGCACACAGAAAGCCAAACGAATTACAGGGAGTGTACATAGGAGACATCAGATGTTCACCATTTTCACATTTAGGTGGGATTTTTTTGTACTTTAGGAGCATGCAGTTAGATTAATGTATTTGCATTACCTACCATATGCATCAAATCCCAGTTACCTGAAAACACGCTAGGGGTTCTTCATGCATGCTGTTTATCTGTTAACATGAGCTGGTGCATGCAAGTTGTATGCAAGTAATTGGTTTTGATGGAACATCAACTTTCAGCACAGCAGGATGATTCCTTCTGTCTGAAAGATTTACCTAATCTTTAAATCTTCTCTTATTCCTAATAGCCAGAACCTGCATTGTTCTAGCCTTAGTTTTCACTCAGCTCACTAATCCAGCCAAGGATGTGTATTTGGCAAGTAGGTTCCCATTTCCCTCATGCAATGACTCAGGCCATTAGCACATACCCAGATAGCTGGCATTAGATAGAAAGAATCTCTTGTCTGTGTTAGGGACTTACTTTGTCCTTCAGATATCTTACTGCCCTTGCTGCAAGTAGGGTACAGCTTCCTCTGAGCTTGAGAGCAAGTTGTGCTAGGCAGCAGCCAGCTTCACACATACTTAACCGCTTTCTGCATTCCTTGGGAATAAATGTAAATTTGTGTAAAAGAGGCTCTGACAATGAAGTGGTGGTGTGTTATCACAGAGACTTTTTTGATTACTTTCCTCCAGCAGAGAAGCTTTTGCCATCATTTTAAAGGAAGTTGCCTAGAAACCATACGCTGCTTTTTCATACCCTGTCACCTGTGCTAGTTAAAGCACTTTGTTTGTAAGTGTACAGGGCGAGATACAGATGTGCTATGATGAAAGGGCTGTTCCTTTCATGTTAGCTCAAATGTTCATGTTTTATCTGACGTGGCATTATTCCCATACATGTTTGTGTTTCTGTACAGTGAAGGAATAGAATATAGGAGCTCTCTGAATGTGGATTATTTGATGGGAGATGAATCCTTTCATTTTTCACTAGAGAAGTTTTGTGCCTCAGTTTCTCTGAGAAAGGAATGCTAATGCATCTGTTTGAAAACCTCCCATTTGGCACATGATACTAAATTTCCTAATAATCGGTAAATCATTGTAATTGCTAACAATTTATCATGATTATTACTAGTAATGTTGTTAACAGCAAAAATACTTGTTGAGACAATTAACAGAAAAGCTGGCTCGGTCTGAAAGATTGCCTCCTCTCCCTGCATTCATTTAAAGTAGGATGAGTTTCCAAGCTGGTAATTCGTGCAGAAATTTTGGTTTCAGAAATTCCACAGAAACACGCTTGGAAGAGCGATCAATTGATTTTGTTCTCAGTGCTTTCACATGGTTCTCTCTGGTCCTATTTTATTTTATTTTAGTATGGCTGAAAACTTGAGGTTTAATGGCATTTTTTTCAATGAAGCCATGTCTGGGAGCTCAAATCTAGAAGAGCCTTTCTGTCATCTGAGATTATTTCTGTGCAGCCCAGACTGCAGAAAGTAACAAGATTCCTAGGTGGCTACTGCAGCCTTAATATATCTTCCTGATTCCAAAACCCTTGTGGTTGTTTCCAAATGAATACCAAGTCCAACTCTCTTTCTTACCTTACGTGCCAAGAAGAGTTACAGGATGCTGGAGCTCGCAGTAAATAAAGATTTCATTTCTGAGACAGTCAATGCCAAATCCTTTATTCTGGTAATCAGCCCAGCTGAGTGATGTCAGTGAGTAGTAACAGATGTTCAACCCCATGAGCAAACAAAAGTTCTGTGTGTTTTACATCATTCAAGCAAAGTGGAATCGGGGTACTGAAAGTTCATCAAATGTCAAATAATTACAGTTTAGTCATGCTTGATATTAATCACCTTCTTTCATGAGCAGATCTCCTCCTTGGCCTCCGAAGAGCTGCAGAGTTTTAGGAAGGCAGAACTGTCCTTGCAGAAGGCAGAAGACCCTCAGGAGGAGCAGCTTTGTATCCCACCCGCCCCTGCCCAGCCGCCAGCACCACCTCCCGCTCAGCTGGCAGCAGCAGCTCCTAAATTCTCTGCCACGGCTACAGGTGACCCTGGGGAGGCACGGCAAGCCCTAATGGAGGCCATTCGCTCTGGTGCTGGAGCAGCAAAGTTAAAAAAGGTAAATATACTTTTATATTTTATTGTGGATGAAGCAACCTGTGCTTGCTGGGCTTTGAGAGCCATTTATAAGCTGCTCTAGCCACACATTTCTTTCTTCTGTCAGAGGAAGGCACATGCACTGTTTTCTCTAACTGAATTAAAGATCGGGAGTGTATTTCAAACCTTTGAACAGCTATTAAAATGTATTATTAAGACTAAAACATGCCTGTGCATATATGCAGTGTATGAATAGTCAATACTTTTTTTTAAAAGAGAACATCAAGAGCATGAATGTCATTTCAGAAAGCATTTTCATGCCCTTTTCATTCTTGTGAATCTGAGATAATACTGGATGTCCTTTAAACAAGGTGAACCTAAGAAAGATCAGATATGAGACCCTGAAGCAAATTTAGAAATAAGTATTCTCTCCTAATTTCAGTAGTGTGTCCTAGACCTTGATTCCAAACACTTACACCTTTGTTGCACATGCTGAGAGCTGTCAGTAAAACTGTGGAGTCATTTTAATGTCTACCTGAACTTTATTAACTGGATGATGTGTGTTTCACTTCTGTGGCCAGCTGTGGGTCAGTCAACTCCCAGATAGCTAAATGCTCAGTTGCCTGGGTGTGATTTTTGGACTAACTTCACTTATCTCTTTGATCAAAATTTGTCCTTCCTAACCTCGAGTTACACTGCATTTCTTGGTAAAGAGAAGCAGATCAATTGGCTTTAGTGGAGTCATCCCAATATTACAGTGCAGTATCCAAGAACAGACTTTGATCCAAGGACTTTAGGGACTGTACAAAAGCAGATGTACTTTTCCCAACACATGATTTAGCTGATGCCAACCATAAATGTGTAAATAGGCTTTAACCTTGCTTACTTATCCTCTTTAAAATAATCCAAAAAATACAATCAAATTTTAACATTAAAAAATAGCCAAAAAAGTCTTTTTTCTGACAAACCAGAAATTCCACAGAATCTTACAAATGGCACAAACAAATCAGCGTTTCAGGGAACTTTACATCAGCATGCAAACAGAAATCTGGATGTGCAGTTATTGTGCATGTGAAAAATTACATATGTATTATGCATACTATTATGAGGAGTGGCTGAGGTCACTTGGTTTGTTCAGCTTAGAGAAGTCTGAGGGGTGAGCCCATTGCAGTCTACACCTTCCTCAAGGTGGGCAGCGGAGGGGAGATGCTGATCTCCTCTCTCAGGTGACCAGGGACAGGACACAAGGAAATGGAATGAAGCTGTGTCAGGGGAAGTTCAGATGGGATGATAGGAAAAGGTTTTTCACTGAGAGGGTGGCTGGTCACTGGAACAGGCTCCCCTGGGAAGTAGACAAGGCACCAAGCCTGTCAGAGTTCAAGGAGCAGCTGGACGACGCTCTTAGTCATATGGTTTAGTTTTAGGTAGTCCTGCAAGGAGCCGGGAGTTGGACTCGATGGTCCTTATGGGTCCCTTCCAACTTGAGATACTCTATGATTCTAAGACTACAAATTATGAAGAAATAATACTCCAGATCAGGCTGTTATTTCCCCACTTCACCAATTTACAGAAAAAAACGGGATTTGGATGTTCAAGAATACTTCGTGCAGTTGTTTTCTAGATCTTTCCAAATTCCTTTTTCTTCCAACTACATTACTCTTGCAGAAGTCTCTGAGGGGACCCATAGCTCTACTCATTAAAACAAGTCTTTATCATATCCTTGGGGATTTATTTCAAAACAGTTGGGTAGCCAGTGCAGGCCATGAAAGGAAGCTGGATATACTGATACATTCTGCTAAATGCTGTGCCTGTCTTTCATTTTCAAGACAGAGTAATTTTTGGTAGTTTTGACACTGAAATGACAGAAGAGTACATCTCTCATTATATAGGTCTTTTATGAAAATAAAAGAGAGCAGTGTTTTGTCCAAGACAGAGTATGATTTTCTTATTACTGTGCTGTCCTTTCAGGTATTGGATATGCAAGCTAAGTCTTGTATATGCCAAAGACACTGTATCACTTTGACATCTGCGATCTCATGCCCTTGATAACTGATGAAAGTAAAAATGTTGTCAGGTTTCTCAAAGACTCTATCCAGTGGGTATTAATACCTCTTCTAGCTTGCTGCATTAAATGAAAGTCGAATTCTGATCCTTCCCTGCAGTTGGACATCTTGTGACAGCAAAAGTTGAACCCATAAAGGAGAGAGAATACAATAGCTGCATATCAGCGGTTTCTTCTTTTACAGCTGAAGAACATGTCTCCAAGGAACACTAAGTTTTTTGTAGACAGTGGCTGGCAGGTGGTTTTGTGCCAGGGCTGAAGCAAACTTTTTTCTTTGTTTTGCCTCCTCTGTCAAAGATCTATGATCTTGAGATTTGGAGATGTGAGCACAGAGCCACTTTCAGCTTTGCTTTCTGGAAGATTTTGGTGGCAGCAGCTAGAGAGCAGATTAGGTAGTTCAGTTCAGTAATTGCATCTGTTTCTCTTCCATTGTCTTCTCAAAAGTTTTCTGGGACAAGGGCTTCTGATGGTGAAGTTATTTATTTAGCTAGTATTGTGGGGAACTGGGAAGAATCTGCATTGCTTAGTTATGTATGACTCAGTTTGTGCTTATTTATGAGGGGTTATTTGCAATGGAAGTAGATCAAACAGGGCTGTCAGGGGAACCAAACGTAAAAAGCAACCAATTGCCTAGATAAGGAGCATCCCAGCAAATATTTGAGCTCTATTAATATCTGTGAAAAGGCAACTCCTCCACTCCACCCCTGATTACACAGCTGTTTGCTAAAGTCATGAACTTTAAGGTTAAAAGATCCACTGTGCAGGAAGGGAGGAGAGACATTGCTGCAGCCTGATCTTGCCTTGCTGAGAGTCAGGGTCTGCGCAACATAGGCTGTAATTGGATCAGCCAAAACAAACCAGAGCAAAAACAGGTAGTTGAGGGAAATGCCAAGTATAGGTAAGACAGTATGCACATAGGTCTCCTGGCTGTTCCTTAATCCATTTCTTGGAGTACTGTGCCCGCTTTGGTAAATAAATCATACTTTGTTTTGAAGAAACAGCTTCTGTTTTATTGCACACTGTTGCTGTCCACAGACACCTGAAGGAAAATTCTTGTGGGTGCCAAGCCCAGTTGGGCTTGCTCAGTAAAATGGTAAATCCCCAGTGCAGTGCAGTGCAGGGACCTGCCAGGAAGCAGTTACACTGCAGATCCTACCCAAAGGGAATGGAGACGCAGACCTGTTACTGGAAAGGGATGAACTTACCAAACTGGGAAAGACCTGACAACGTGCAAGAAGTAACCTTTTTCTTCAGTTTTTAAAATGGTCTGTTGAGGAAGCTGGCGGGTGTTTAACACGTCCAAAGTATAACAGCAAGTCAGGGAGATGACATCAAGTAAAGCCACCAACTGGGATGGCTGACCTAGTGCCTTTGGTGGTTCATTGCCTTGAGAAGTGAATGTGTCTCACTAGTGAGGAGCCTGCTTCCTGGCCATGGGGTCTGCCTCCTGCCCAAAGGGGAATCAGTTGATGTAGGAAATAAACAGCTGATCTTGACCAAATTTTGGCTAATTATGCTGAGCAAAACTCAGGTCATAGATCTGTACCGTTTGAGCTTCTGGTGTTAAAAGTGAACTAGTGTTTTCCTTAAATTGTATCAAGCAACTTTTGTCATAATTTCAAATACGTAAGATCTTTTATGTCTAGTTTTTAACTTTCTATCTCAGAAAATGCAAAATAACTTAGCTAGATTTCTGCAATTGTGTGTTTTTGTGTCTGTGTAACTTGCCTTGGGATTTACCATGATTACCTGTGGAAATAAACATAACTATGCATGCAAATAACCGTTAGATATCTAGCTGTAGGTATAGTTGCAGCACAAGCCCATGCAGGATCAAAAATCTTACCCAACAAAGAGAAGCTATAAAAGTTGCCTTAGCTTATATGCCATCTATTCATTTTAGGTAGAGTTGTACCCAGGGATTTGGTAGAAATATTGCAGAGGAATGTGCCTGCACGAGGCAAGTTGTATATCTGAAGAACAGGCTTTTGCTCGTGGTAAAATGATTGCTGTAGACTTTTTAATGCTATGTGCATGAGAGGTTCTACAGATTGCACATTTTCCAATAAAGATTGGAATCGCATCTAAGCAGCCTTTTCTGTTTGCTTGCTGCAATTTTAAAAATTAATTTGGCCCCATCACAGTATCCACAAGCAGTCATGCCAGTGTTCGGCATCAGCATTTAGTCACATGAACTCTTGATACGTGCAGTGTATCATTCTGTTGGCAATCAAAGGAGCCAGGTAAGGTAATTACTGCACCCATTACAGTGAGTCCCTGGTGTACACTGGGATAATATGAAGTTGGTTGCTGACAAGTAATGCATTGATCTGAATTATGGCACATGGAGTATCTTGTAGGAAGCATGGCCTAGTTCCATACCTTTATGTCAAGTAGTGGACTATTCTTCTCACATAATGAAAGATACATAATTGTGAATGAAGAAATACTATTTCTTATCATCAGTGTGTGTGGGTGCAATGATAGAGATTACAGACTCAAAGCCACAGTTGATGTTGGCTTTGGTGTGCTGGAAATGGGGCAGGAGGCCCCACTAAAAGGTTGGCCAATCTTGATATACCGGTAGTCAAATGAGCCTATAAAGTGATTCTAGTTCCCATGCACAGTGAGAGGCGTCATTTGCATGCTGTTAGTCTATTTGAATTGAAAGATAAAATTTAATTTGAACTCTTCACCTTGCTAATAATTTATACTGTGACCTATTTTTTTTCCTCAAGAATAAAGCTTCTGCCATGGATACTAAGGCCAAAATGGAAGATTTAGACTTGATGAAACACATTATTCCTATTTAGCTTTTGTGGTGACCTTAATGTATATCTCTCTGATAGAATCAGAGCTCAGTAACTTTGATTTTGGAAAAGCACCCTAGCATACATATTCAAAATAAAGCATATGCTTAGATGACCTGAGGACTAGGAAGGAAGATGCGCATTTGTTTAAGTATTTTCCTGAATCAAAGCCTTTGGGAGTTTTCTTCATTCAATCAGGAAGCAAAGTACTCATCAATTGTTTTTATGACCAGTGACAGCTAACCGATATTGAACAGATTTTGACTGTCAGATATTGCATACTCACAGCCTGGGTTTCTGTTCATTCCACAAAATGAAGGAAGTTCACAGAAAAATACATCACCTATGTTCCACTAATTGCATGTAATTGCAGCCGTAATACCTAAGGATATACGAGGTGTGGTTTTTTTAGGGAAGGATAACACCTTTCAGTAGACCGACTGATACAGTCAGAAAAAAGCAGATAAGCTTTAAGTAGTCTCAAGGAGCTGATGAAGAAACCAGGCTTGAAAATAGCCCCACAGGAGAATGTTTGGTTAACAATGTCAACAGTTGCAGGTTTAAAAATATCTTGAATGATGATGTGCTTTTCTTTGTTATAGGTCCCTCTGCTTGTTTGAATCATGTATAAAGAACAGGTAATTGGAAAATCTAACCCCGTATGCACCCATAATCATCATTCAAGATCTGAAGTGGCAAAAAACATCAAGAAGTTTAGTTTATTCTCTTGTCTGCAAGCCAAAATAAGTTGTAGTTAATTTTCTGTGTGTTCCTGTATAATGGTTCTAAGGGGAAAATATGTTGCTCTGCTGTAAAGCTTCTGTGCCAAGGAATTGTTTTTTGCCTCTGAATATTTAAGGTTGCCAATAAACTATTCTTGTTGGCAGGTTAATAAGAATATAAACACTGTGAAGTCCTGTGTTAATACTTAATTGTGTTTATGGGTAAAATTAAAAGACTTTGCTAGCTATCTGAAAAATAATACTCATTTCAAGTTGTTAAAAATATGTAACTATTTCAGACTATTTACTTGCTTCTTACTTGATTTGGAAAAGGGCTGTAAGTGATTAGGATGAAAACCAGAATAAAGATCTATAAAAAAAAATCACAAGAAAAAAGTTATGGTACATTATGAAGAACCTAAATTGCATATGCTGGAGTCATTGTTTTTTAAAATTAGATGGACTTTATGTCTCTGGTGGAGCTCTGAGAAAGCAGGCAATCAATAACGAATGTGAGACAGTGTCTATTGAAAAGTTACTTATGGGATATGATGTACAGAATGCTAATACGCGGAGATATACTGAACCCTGGTAACATTCGTGGCACTTTAAAAATAAGGAGACACCTCAAAGGATCTCTATTTGCAGCAGACTGTGAAGGTCATAAGTAAGATTCAGAGTACTGCATAGAGGTCCAAGATTTCGAATTAATTTCTGCACTGCAAAATGAAGTGAAGCTGGTTTGTATCAGTAACCAGGACTTTTGTCATCTCTTGTCCAGGTCACGCATAAATTGGCCCTTTGTTTCCAAGTTGTATGGCTGTTGTATGTTGTCTCACAGGTATTTATAACAGCATCTTTTTCAAATGTTAACTACTTCGGTAGTTGTTGTTGTACATATTTTGAAAATATTTCGTTAAATTGATTAACTTAAAAAGGACAAATGAAAATGCTGTTTCACATTTCCTGTGTTGTAATGAGACTGAAGAAGAGGAAGTTTGTACGTTTACGTTTTTATAGTCACAGACTGGAGTGGTGGCAGATTCGGGGGTTTTTTGGAGCTGAAAATTAAAATGTATAGCTATGTAATGTTGAAAGAATGAGAATATATAGCCATCTGCATTTAATGTGACTATATATTATGTATTCTAAAATACTGATGTCTGTTAGTGCCACAAATAAAAACAAAATCAAAACCTGACATGGCTTGAAAGACTCTTTTTGCCAAATGTTTTCCATTTACAGAAAGAAATTAGAACTAGAGATGAACTTAAGCAAACCAGTATACTGTGTTTGATAGGTCTAATATAAAATGTCTCAAGCCAGGAAAGAGCTCACAACTAATAATCTAGGAACGCAGTAGAAATCGCCAACTAGAATCAAGATGTCAGTTACATTTCAGTAATAATGTAGTACTGATAATGATCCATTTCCTCATTAGGGAAGCTAATATATTCAGCATTAAGGTGCTCTTGTCACTCCCTGGGATAAATGAGATTACCTTTGTTGACTGGTTAGCCTTCTTTTGCCTTAAAAGTCTTCTCAGTGTGCTTTAGGCCAAAAATAGTAACATGTTAAAAATGCTATCACAGGAAAGGATTTGGTCACTCATAAGCTTGAATGCTGCAGATAATCCCACCAGCAGCAAATACAGCTTCCTTGGTTAGGTGCTGTAAGACAAAATTCAGTGCAGGTCTCCTGCTTCTTGTTCTTAGTGTTGCCTGAAGGCCCCGCGTCTGTAGCCTCCCTCTTACTAATGCCCCTTTAGGGTAGTAAGGTGTATGGGTACTTACTTTTCAGTGTAAGGGATCCAAAACTGGATTTTGACTTAGTAAGATCCTCCAGGCTTTGCAATGCAAAGGTTCTGGTTCTGGGTGCTTGGCACTTTATAGAACTAAAGTTTATAAAAGAGTTATTCATGGATAAACTTCTGGGTATTGAATTCCCATGGGTAAAAACAGCTGCAAGATGAGATGTCACCTTCACTGTGACAGCAAAAAAATTACAAAAAATCCTGCTGGCTCAGTCACAGCTTGAGCTAAAAATGGAGGGGGAGTTCAGCTGTTTGCAGTGGGAAGCTAGACTGGGTGTTCATTCTCTTCTCTTGTTTATGGGAGTTGTGTACACTGCTATATTGTCATCCAGGTGCTGTTGAATTCCTGGTAGCAGCTTAATTTAGCCCTGAGTGGATGGAAATTTTACTATAAACCCATTTATAATTATAAGTCTAATTATAGGTATGACCCTTCCATATAATAACTTTATATTAATGCTTTTAGTAGTCTTCATTTGGGAAGTAATCATGCATCAGCATTTTAGTGTCTATCAGGCAAGCACGTTTGAGGCTCTTCACCCCCTCATCCCTTCTTTTACCCTGCTTCACAGCTTGGAAACTGGGTTCTTACTGGATGAAATTAATTCAGGAGATGCGCTGCAGCACAAGCTGGCGTTCAGTCCGTGGAACCAGGCTGGAGCTCACCCTAAGTTAAAAGAAAAACCCCAAAATGTGTCTGGTAAAGACATCGTGACGCCAGCACCAAGTATTTTCATCTGTATAGCTGCTCTTACTGGTCCACACTGTTTGCTAGTGCAGACACAGCCTATGTCTAGAGGTATACATGCCACCTAGGTCAGTCGCTGGCATGTCTTTCGTGGCACTGGTAGCTGGACAATCTGCAGACTGGTCTCTTTCTGAAGGACTGAAAGAAGGACAGTGAGCTCCTCTTTTCCCCAGTGTATCGCTCAGTCTGGATTTTCCCCATACTCTTACCTCAGTTCAACCAGAGGGAAAGATATATGCCCGATTCATCTGGTCCTTTGTCTTGTCTTTTTGAGTACGATGTTGAAATGAGGTGAAAAATGGTATCGCCAGGGAAATTGAATGGAGAATTTGGATTTGGTACCTTTATTCCTTGTACAGGTATAAATCAATGTTCAGGGCTTAGAGAAATCTAGTCTCCTGTCTCGAAATTTTTAGGTCTCCCCTTTTTTACGTTTTTATTAACTTTTTTTTTTTTTACTGAGCTCAGAGTGTTATTCAACCATAAAGCCAGCATTAAATCGCTCTGATTAGATATTTAATTTTAAATAATACTGGCTGTCTGCATGAGCTATTTGACTTACAGAACTTCATTATAGATTCTTTTTCATGTACAGACAGCTTGCTAATGTTGGTCCTGCAAAGTATTGGACCAAAAGACCTTTTGATGTGCACATCAATCTACAGAGTTTTGAACATGGCAGAATTCAACTTCCCCAGCTCATACAAGTGGTTTGCACAATTTATGCTACGTTTACCACAGCCAAAAATCACCATTTCATCAGTGTGTAGGAAAAAGGAAAAGAATGAGAATGAAACGATGGAAAATGCCACCCCAAGATAGTTTGCAATGTTTTCCCTCTAACCTCTCCAGAAAAGAAAGAAGCAGTTCTGTTGTTCGCTGCTGCTTAGCATTAAACACGTGGTTTCATTTAAATGCGAAGGTCTGCATAAATCTTGATTTGAGTCAGTTTGAATGAAATGTTCATAAATTGGTTCTTTTTTCGTGCAGTGTGAAAAGTAGTTGTCTTCTACAACAGTTAATTAGCAACTTTTACACATTTAGAATATTTATTTGTGTACTGTTTCTCTACTTATCTCTAATTCTCTGTTGAGTTACACGTGCATTATGTGTACCAATGTGCTTTGCCTCTGAGACCTGTTAAGATTTATGAGACTATTCCTATTCTTACTCCATTTGTTGCTGTTGAGCACACACAGTAAAATACGCTATACCCCTGCTATACCTGTAGCTGCCATAATGGTTACATTTCCCCACTTGTAGAAAATGACATTTGCAATGACAGAGTTCATTTTTTAAAGATAAAATGAAACAAAGGCATTCCTGATTTTTCAGTAATGTTCACCTGGATTTGGTGCAACATTGTTCCGATCTGCTTTTTTTTTTTTTTTTGCTGAGTAGGGTGTGGAGTTTGATTCATTGCTGATGTCTTCATTTGGCTGGAGAAGGTTTCCATGCAGTTGAATTCGCAGGGTTGTCCATCAAAGTATGCTAAGATGGATGAAACCTTCTAAGAGCAAAAAGGTGCTTATTTTTTCATCGTTGTTACTAAATATGAAGTATTTGTTAAATTTGGTTAAGTACTAGCAGGCTACATGATGATGCACCAGATAGAAAAGTCACTCTCCTGTGTTTGTCTACCAATTTGAGGACTATTTGGTTCTTGTTTAAACAGTTTTCTGATCTGTTGCGATATTGAAGACTCTTTTTAAAGAGAGACAAAATAGAACTACTTAACAGGAATATTGTGTTTTTCACACTTAAGGAGTTTAAGAACAAGCTCACTTCCATTGTTTGTTCCCTCCCATCGCTCACTCTGATGTACGGAGCGCGCGCACACTTCATCGTTTAAGGAAGTCAGGAATAGTTAAAAAAGCATTTTTACCACGGATCCTTTTCCATTTTTAACAGCAGCTTTTTTTGTCCTGTAAAATAGGAACTTTCAGAAAGGCAGGGTCTAAGTTTTGACACAGTCACAACAGCTATACACAGTCCACTGCTGGAAACAATGTCAGATCCAGTTTCAGATAATGCTGTCTTCAGCTAATTTCTTTTCCATTCGTTTTTTTTCTTCTTTAGTTTTGTGTCTATAGACTGATAAAAACATGTACATGCCATGTCTCTTTTCTGAGGTCATTATTGTGCTTGAAGCCCTAAAGGTTTCCCCCTGAACAAAGCATAGTGGTGTTGCAGTTGAACATCAGACTGAAAGAGGACATTATTCATACACAAACACCACTGTCCAGTTTGCAATTCAGGAGTTGAAAAAGGAAACCTTATTGAAAGAACAAGACTGTGGAACATCTTTGTCCTCTACATCGTAACCTGTGTTTACTGCAATAGGAACAAAGCAAACACAGTGCAAATGTGCATGGGTTTCCTTTGTCTCATTTCATGCATTCAACAGAGGAGTTTCTGTCAGAAGCGCTGGGATCTGTCCCTTGTAGTGCTTGGCACAGGGAAGTGGGTCATGACTTGAGGGTTCTGGTTTGGGTGGCACCACTGATTGGTTGCGTCACTTTTTTTTTTTTTTTTTGCCTTGCAATAAACCAAAATGTGGTTTGATTTAGCCAGTACTCAAGATGGCGAACCGAGTGCTTCCACTACAGTGATGAGCAAAGGCTCCGCAGGTGAATGAATGGCAGTTGAGGTGGAGAGTGATTTGGGATTCAGCCTGTGTGCAGCTACAGTACCCAGATCCCCGTGGCCAGTAGCCCGTGCAGTTTTATGTCCTTCTTAAACCAGAGGTAATGGTAAAGGGAGAGGGAAATGCATGCGTCTGCCCTCTGACAAAACCTGGGAGTGAGGCACATGTAACCCAAAGAGCTGCAGCCCTCCCTTCCACAGCAACACCTAACACTGCAAACAATGTACAAGAGGCACCTCAGTAAGCAGTAGGTGATACGTCTGGATTTTGGAAGTCACCGAAGAGACCGAGACTGCAAGTATCTCTGCTAATACAGCTACATGGTTGGTTAACGTGCTCAAGACCAGACTCGACCATCCCCACTGTAGACCCTTTGCTGATAAAATCCAGCCCTCAGTCCTTCAGTCAGCCATGGTGGTGGGTGTACCCAGCTCATTCCCTAACCAGCCGAGGTTGAGCACAGAGCAGTCGTTTGGCTGCCTGCACACTGCGTGTCCCCTCATTCATTAGCCTCACTGCCCATGTTCCAGACTTTCCAGCTTATGGAAGGAACTGTTGGAGGCAATTTGCAGATAGCCAGTGCTGCAGAAGTGCAAAGAGATATATTTTTATGTGTTGATGAATAATTTAGCAACAATGCTGTGTTAGGTAAAATTACTGCTTTACTGCTGCTGGGGCCAGTATTTGTACAAAGTGTTCTTCTAAGCCCAGTTATACAAGTTAAAGCTTGCTAGTTTTATGCTATGCATCTGTCATTAGAGAGAATTTTTCCAGGTTCAAACTGGGAATCAGAGCAGGTCTTTCATTCCAGGAGAGGGCCGTTCCCCTTCTCATTCTCATTTATAGTCCTGATCATCTTACATGTTTTCCAAACAGTTTTGCACTACGTTGCATATTAGTGCTGGTTTTCGCCACAGAGAAGGATGCCGGGTAGTGTTTTTCCACATAAACGCCATGGCAATCATCCATTCTCATAGACCTTTGCTTTATATTAAGGAGCAAGCTAAGACCCATTTCCATGCAGAGTGGTCCCCCTACCCTGTGGCTGAAGCCTGTGCACTTATGTGGGCAGGGAGCACAGAATACAGACAGATTTAGATAGATCTTGTTTTGGCTTCAGGTTGGAAATTGTTCCTTTGAGATTCTACCTCTTCTACGCTCAGAGCGGGATTAAAAGGTGAAAACAAAATGAAAACAAAGAGCAGTATTATTGCCACCCAAAAGCATGCCTGTAAGGATAAAGTGAGATTGAAAAGCTGCGGTAATTCAACACCAGCACGCGTCCAGAAAAGGAGAAACTCACAGGTTTCCTTAAGACTCTGCATCTCAGCTACTGCTTCTGCTGTATTCTACAAGTGTTGCCAAGAGATGCTTAGTTGAGAATGCAAATATGTTCAAGGCTGAAGGATCAAAGAGCAATTAAATTAAAAACTGCTGACAGGTCAATCTTAATAGTCATTTCCATGCTGAAATAAGTCAATAAATCTTAGCTTGCAATAAATCTTACCACATAAAGGTGGGCTTGCATAACAGGAAAATGTAGTAAAATATAGCAATATATTTTATGCAAATGCTTTTTAAAAGTAATGAGTAGCATGTTTTATTCATCTTGTCCTGGCATCAAAGCGGTCAAGAAGACATTGGACTTCTGGAATGGGTTAATCCTTCGCAGCAGCAGTATGCTGAGCAGGCAGAATGTCTTCTATTTATATTACTATTTACTTGTTTTTGTAAATACAAGCCTTAATTGAGCTCCTAAGCCCTGCTGTGTTTGGTACTGTGCAAACACAACATGAGTGACTGTCCCTGCCCCAAAGACCTTTACAAACTAGAAAAGTCAGAGGAGGATGGGAGCAAAGCAGTCGGGTGACTTGGCTGAGGTCGCCCAAGATGTTAGTGGTGGAGGCAAAACTGGAGCTCGGGACTCCTGTGCCATACTTTGGCCCTGTTCTCCAAGTCATGCAGTTTCCTGGCCTATATAATAAATACAGTAAGTACGGGTCAAATAAGAAAAAAACTCAAAAGCTCATGGTACGGTTCAAGCTTCGGAGAGGCAGGGAAAGCATCTATTCAGCTGGCTTTCGTACCAGACACCTTAATGTACCGTTGCGTTTTTATTTGTTCTCCCAAATGCACAAAGTAGGAATTACTAGATAATATTCCTAGGTACTTGTATCTATAACTAGACACATCTCCAACAAACATATAATACAAGAGGGAGTTGGAATCCAGCTGCTAAATTTAAAACAGACTTTCTGCATGGCAGAAGTTCCCTGATTGTTAAATAGCCTATATCTCCATTACGGCTTCCTGCCCACCTGTAGCTATACTGCCCGCTATCCCCAAGGGAAGACCTGAGAGGAAAAAGTTCCTGATACTGCCGCTTCAACAGCACCCGAGCGCTGTAACAAGGCCCTTTCTATTAGCCCCTGTATAAACACAGGACGGCAGCCCAGGCAGGAAGCTCCGGGTGGAGGGAGCACAGATCGTTGTAAATCATTTGCACGTTCTAAATCACTGGGCACGATCTGTGAAGAGTAGATCTTGTGTTACATGCTGCGCTTGGGAGGCAATGGAGACTATTTCAGGCTAATAAAATTCCCAACAAGTGACCTGGCACAGGAGAAGTCCTGTTCTCAAGGAAAAGCCTTACATCAGCACAGGCTCACAGCTCGCCCTTCTTTTCACAGTGGAAAGACTGGGGATTTTACTCCCGATCCTAAAACAAGTCAAAAGTTAGTGAGCACAGTACTTGCACAAGCAAAGAAAGGGCTGGGGGACAGCCTGTACTTCCCCACACACACTTTTTTTTTTTTTTTTTGCACTGAATCAGAAGAGCTGTTCTTAGGTTTGTGTGGTCTCCGGCAAGATGCAGTACCTCACTTCCAGAGTGTTTTTCCTGGCGCTAACAGACCGCACAGAGCCCAACCCAGGGCAATAACGTGCTGCATGTTCCCAAAACTGGGAACAAAAGGTGAGGATTTCTTGTTTTCCTCAGGATGCTGATCTCATGTTACATTACTGAGGGTGCAATGTGAATGAGATTTCAAAGCTGATTTCAACCAGGGCCCTTCGTGTACCTTTTCGTTTAATCAAAGAAAGTTTTCCACCATTACCAAAAATGGAAAAAAAGTGCATTTGCCTCATATGCCCAGGACAGTGAATTGTCACCAATAATCAAAGGTGGCATTAGAAAAAATAGGTTGACATTCCAGGGGAGGTTTCTCCCAAGAGCAGGCAATGTTATTCTGCACAGCAGCAAACCAGTCCAGCACTGGAGTCTGCCAGCAAAATACCAAAAGCAAGGCGTAAACCTGGTTTTGTAAGAAATACGTCCCAGCTCTACCTGACCTGTGCCTAGGAGCAGATTTTATTTTTAAGTGTGTGAGGCAGAATTATCGGAGATGAAGACTCATGAGTCAGACCCGCAAAATCATGAGACCGGTCTCCAGCATGATGAGGGTTGCATTTTTCTGTTTTTAAGGGAACAGCTTCTGCCATGTGGTTTGGTCTGCCTGATTTCTGAAGCTCCTTTGTCTGTCCATGGGGGTGTGGGTACAACTGTCAGCGCCGTCCTCTCCTGCCTCGTCTCCCCAGCTGTGCTATGGGGCCAGGCAGGGAAACCCAAACCGGCCCCAAAGGCAGCGGGTCCGGGAGAAGGGACGTTGTGTCAGCACAGCGTTCGGCCAGCCCTGGTGAGCATAGCTCCTTGCTCGGCCCCCGTCCATGCTAGTATCTCCACACAGGGTGTTAATTGCTGCTTAGAAGGGAAAAGAAACAGAATAAGAAGGATTAAAGTACAACATTCCCTGCAAGCACTGTCATCATGCCGGGAAGCGTCCTTGCCTGTCAGCTGAATATTTGACCCACATTTGCGAGTGAGCACTGAAAGGTAGTCCAAGCCAGTGCTGAAAAAAATGCCCAGCCAGATTACTTATTAAGATGTTTTTTATAGTATTGAGAGGAAAAATAGGAGCCTGTCTAAAGTTTTTGCTCAGGCCTGGTCAACTCATAGGTTTTGTACTGGTGCAACTACTTCCATTAGAGGTGTGATATTTTTTACTGAAATAGATAAACCAATATAACCACTAGTGGGGGACGCTGTTGTACTGGCACAAAGGTGCTTTATACCAGTACAGCTTATTCGCCTGCTTGTATGGAAATAGAAATTTCGGCATAAATAAGCATCTTTATACTGGTATAACTGTTTCTACCCTAGGGAAATTATACCATTTTTACTATACCAGTATAGTTCCAATTTTGTGTGCAGCCAAGCCTTTTCAGTGGTACACCTTCTGTGTAGAAAAGCCCTCACGGTGACCAGTGCCTTGCTGTGCCAAAAAGCTGCAGAAAGTCAATGAGATTACTCAAGTATTAGTTATTCCACTGGATCAGGCTATCAAAATCTGGTGGAGCAGGAGGGGTGCATTCGTTTACTTGTGTTGGCTGGTGAGATGGTCCGTGTATCTGGCATTGACTGGCAATGGTTTTGCTAGTATCTAGAGGCAGTGGACAGATAAAATGAGAGTCAATTTTTTGTAATACATTACAACAGGAAGAGTTACTCTTACAATGTCTGCCTAAGTTTGTTTTACAGAAGAAGAATAAAGCTTTGGTTGCAGAAGGATGTCACCGAGTGTCTGCTTTGGAAATGAGCATCTTCCTCTTGCTCACACATGGGTATCTCCAATTCACCTTAGCACATGTAGAAGCAGAAAGCCATTATCCTGTGAGAGAATAGCCTATTCAGTTGTCATCACTCACAGACAGTATATGCTAAGCAAAAAAAGGAGAAATACAACTTTAAGGGTAGTCAGCAGTTATGCTAAGCTTTTCACCTTAAAATGCCTTGCAAACTCTAGTTATATTTAAACTCCTATCACTAGAGTACGTATGTGCGAGTCTATCTGTGTGGGTGCTCTATCCTTTTTTATATGCTCTGCATAAACATACAAGGAAGATGGACAACACTTGGCAGGCCAGTATATCTACCTTGAAAATAAGTGGACTGTACATAGTAGTGGTTGGAAAACAGTTGCACTCCTGCCATCAAGGACTCCTGGAGGCGGGGGACACGACACTGTCTCACAGCCTCTAGTTGCACTAAAAATGGAGTCAGCCTCTCCATTTATGTGCTATGAAAGGTAACTTGAAGAATGGGGTGGAAATGATTTTTAAATACCTGCTGACAGTGTGGTTACTTATGCTATTATTGATAGAGTATACAAGTTGGTGATCCAAGTCCTTTCCCACTATATACAAATTCACAGTTTTCCTGTCTTTGCCTTTAATAATTTAGAGGTCATTTTGGTAGTGTGAAAAAGAGATTAATTCACCTGCTGTCCTGATAGCCATTATGAGAAAATCACAAAGTCAGAGCAGTGGCTTGATTTTTATGACTGAATTCTTCTGCAGACACAGGTCTATTACTCAGCTGCAGAGCATTGTGGCCCTTGAAGCCAAGTTGCAGGGGTGAAGGTCACTGCTCTGCCAGTATTAACCACATTGCAGTTCCATGAAGTTTTAATCAGCAAATACTGGGCAAATATAGCTCTGGTACTGTACTGTTAAATATAATGGAATTTGCCCCACAGATGACTGTAGGTCCTCGTTAAATCAGCTCTGCCTATTTACCTTTCAGCTGCAGCTGAAACTTATGAAATGTGCCGTAATCCAGCTTTTCCCACATCAGAGGCTTGAAGAAGCCACTTTCCTGTAGCATTGTATATAAAGAGGTAACATTTCTTCATTTGCCTTGCATATCAAAATTCAAGGCAATCATTCATTCATTCTACAGCATAAATAATACATGTACCCAACCAAACACAAAAGGCTGTGCATCTGTCTGCTTTTCCTCCACACTTTAATAAGATAATCTGAATTTCAAGGTGAAATGTGCAGTCTCATATTTAAACCATTAGGTCCCTGTGTGGTATTTCATCTCATTTTTGCAAGGTTGGGGTGGCCAAAGTGGTCAAAGAAAGAAAGATGATAAAGACTTTATCAGCAGAACAAATATAACTGGTTCATGTTGAAGAAGAAATAGGTGACCCACAGAGGGTAAAGACTTGCCCGAGATTTGCGAGGGAGCTGTAAATCAGTGGTTTCAGATCACCGTGAGGTGCAACTCCCCTGTGGTACAGTGTCCCATAGTAATGAGCCCTCAGCTCCGCTGTTGGGCCTTTCCTGTGTTTCAATGTGTTTTGCTGAAAGGGTATCAGTCCAACTTCCAAAATGCATGTGGCAGTTTTGGGGAAACTGGAACAATCACCCAAAGGAAACAAAAATTTCACAATCTCCGTATGTGGCCAGGAGCTAAAACCTCCTGGTTTCTGAACAGAGGATGGTCCTGAGACCCAGCAAGCCTGGGTTACATTTTTGCCTCCTCAACGACTTCCTCAGTGACCCTGGGCAAGTCACTTCATTCTTGCATACCCCGTTTTCCAGTCTTTTGTTTGTACAGGATATCCCCTCTGCTGGCCTCCCCTGTCCCGTCTGTTTCAAAAGAAACCTGGCAGAGGATGAGAAGGTATCATCTGAACTGCTGTGCACTTGTTAAGCACTGGGGAGGTCCAAGTCTTGGGCAGCAGTTGTGATCCTCCTGAACATATCAATATTATAATAAGGCGGCAATTAACCCATCTATGGTAGCTTCCCTGGATGTGAAACTGCAGATATTTATGATAGGTTGCCGATTCATAAAGGTGTTGTAGGTAATGTTTGTGAGGCGCTTTTGTTGATTAAAGGTGCTAAGTTGTCTTTACTGCCGGAAGATCTCAGCAAGTGTTCGTATAAATGCACTGGGCACAGGACTATCTAAGTAAATGCTACAACTCTTAGCTTTAACACAAGCAGGAGCAGGACCTCGATCACAACCCAAAAAAGAGTGAGACAAAAATCTGTCAGGCAAAGTGCAATATATTCTCATGTCATCTTTATGTAAACATTTAGCCAAAAAAAGGTCACTTATAAATCCAGATAGGCCCAGACAACTGAACTCTAAAGCTAGTTTACAGAAAAGGTTTCCAAAGGCCACATGGCCTTGTATGAGATTAAGAATGGATAAAAATGTTACCTTGGACCACAACAACCTGGGCAATACCAGGACCACTCTCAGCAATGACAGTTTAGGCACAGAACAGCTGCAGAAGTACATGATTAGAGCAGGTAGAATGGGTAATGCTACCAAAAGTGCATGCCTTGCCCCCTAGTTACACCCACAGTAAATTTTGCCCAGCTAGTTAAGTCTTCTATGATGCCCAAAGCTGTTCTCCCTCTTCTGTGATGTCCCCTACAGGACCCTTCGGGAAGAAGAGAGATCACAAATAGAGGACCTTTAAGGGATGCTAACTGGGCTGTGGTGGAGGTCTACTGACTGCAACTGCAAGACAACTTTAACCGAAGTAAGCTCATTCAGTAATAGCCCAGTTTGGGCTAGTTGTGGTTTTTTGGGCGAGTCGCTTGTCACTTCCACCATGTCAAGCTACTCCAGGCACCTGGCAGCACTGAGCACAATGTGCTTCACTCCCACCATCTTGCAGGCAGCCCCATTTCCAGCTGTGATGCTGGAGGGAAGAGCAGACCTTGGTAGCTGGGATGGAGCTCATGGCATCACTGCTTGGGGAAGAGGTCAGAGATTTTTCAGAATTTCATGTCTCCTCACAGCCAGCACAGCCAGACCATGGTGGTCAACAGACCGCTGACCACAGAGCAGTCACTGGCCCATGCTGGAGATTATTCATGAGAGGAATAGGTTGTTTCCCCCTCCAATTATCTTTTTATTGCTGAAAGCAAAAAAGAAACAAAAATCCTTTAATGATATGTTTTTTCAAGTCCATGGGTTCAAGATAAACTAACAGGCTTAAGAAAAAAATGCCCACAGAGGACAAAGTGAAGAATTATGACTCTTCAAAACACCGCATATTCTTTCCTACTGCTTTTTCTCTCTAAGCTGCTGAAAGAAGGTAGGCTGACAGACATGTTCCTGAACAACCCTTTGTACATACATATCTAGAAATTGAATGAGTTATATTGACTGCCTTATATCTAAATTAATCATAACCCAGATGGAATGGGGAAGACGTTACACACTCACGCACACACACAAGCAGAAGTCATACCTCCTGAGGATGTTAAAAAGGAAACCTGTGAAGTGATGGATGAAAAAATAAGAGTCATCTCTACATTTATTTAAATATGCATCCTCTGCAGTGCTTATCTGAACCCTGAGCTCTTAGAGGCACTGATAAGAAAGACAGACCTATTAAAGCCTCATTTGAAAATCTCCAGAACATGCATGCAGCCTGTGTCAGCTGAAACCCTGCTGTCCCCAGAGCCCCCAGGCTCACGCAGAAGCATTAGCAATGTCTAAAAAAGTGTGGTGTGTTGCTTCTCTGTGCCTCACCCCTTCCAGGCTCCCCCCCCTCCATAACCAGTGAGAGTCCATGGCTCCGCTCTCTCCTCTGCAAATACTGCTCACACATCAATAAATATTTTCTTGTCTTCAGATCTTGACTCCCAGCCCAACTTCATCCCCGGGTCTTGCGCCACACATTTTAAGCCAAAGACTGAGGTTTTCCTTAGAAACTCCCTCCTGAGGCTCCCCTGCTCTTCCTGGCAAGCGACCAGCTCAGCTGCCAGGATGACCCTGGCTCCTTCTGGAAAACAACTGTATGAGCCTGGCTTTCTTCCTCCCAGAGGCAGCAGGTCTTTCCAGCTGCCTGGATGGCTCGGGCTTCCTAGAGGGATTTTCTGATGCTCCAGCAAGTCTCATGGAGGGAAGGAGGAGCCGCAAAGAGAGCAAGGTCAGGGAGCCTCCTTTCCAAAGCAGCCCAGTGCAGTGTGCCTCCTGGAGCGTGGCAGGGCCTTTCAGGGTGGCCTCAGAGCTGCTCTCACTGTCCCACAGCAAGTGGATTCACTGGTGATGGCCTTAAGCCCTTTTTACACACGCGGTCCTGGAGCCAGCTGGGATCTGGGCTGGTTTCTGGAGTAATTATGGTCCTAAGGCATCATTTGACAGAAGGCAGTGAAAGGAGCACAGCGAGGACCTGCTTATACTTGGTCTCATCTAGGCACAGTCCCAGTAGCTGGGGCTTAGTGAAGGAACAACCGTAAGTGCACTCCGTGACCTGGAGCCTCCTTTCTCCTACCCTACCACAGGCTGATTAGTAAAAACCCCACCATGACTAGTTTGACTCACAAATCAGCTCTCCTGAGAGTGTAAATCTTGCCCTTGGATCGTAGATAAAAGTTTGCCGGTGACACAGCTCGCATTTTGCTCCAGTTGTATATGGATGGTTTGTGAGCTGTCATTCCCTTTTGCCAGGTCTTGCCTATGTGTTTGTCATCAGCTTGTGAACTTCCTAAAGCAAAATTTCCCATGGGGATGTACAACTGCAAAGGGTCTTTCCACTCTGCTGCTGCAAGCCACACTTACTGTTACCCAAATCACAGATCATCACTTTCCTAGCACTAAGGTTTGGAGCCTTAATAGCAGCTGAAAGGCTGTTTCAGTCCTTCCTTCCCTTTTTAAAGCCTAGTCAACATGTGTTCATGGGCAGTTTATATCTCTTCTAACCTTTGCAAATGTTGGAGAAATGCTGCAAAACTTGCAAGTTGAAAAAAGGGCTAAACATTGACTTTCATTGACTTCATCTTCAACCACAGTGAGCTCTCAGGTGTGGCCCTGCCTCTCCTCTGCAAGTTCAAACCTTATCCCTACGGCAGGCAGCTGCTGCAGCAGGACCCAAGGGGTGTTTTCTCCCTTACACCAAGAGCTGAGCTCGCTTGCAGCCGTGTAGCTGAAGAGCGTATTTGCGCAGCAGAATAGCTGGTAGCTATTGTGGTAGAAATGGGCTCTGTAGTCTGCTCAGCCTTACAGGTAAGTACCTGCCTGCTTAACAAGCTGTTGTTTTGGAGCAATTTTTAGGATCATCTTGTATTACAAGAGTCCAGGCTTAAAAGCTTTGATGTCTCTGTGATAGAAACTTCTGATCAAGATGGGTTTTTTCCCCTCCATTATTACGCTAAAAGTGCATGAAGAAGTCCTAAAAGGTTTGCTTAGTTTTTTTGACCTGTAAGGTAGTTTTATGATAGCCTTGTTCATGCCTGCTGAGATGACTAATGAAGCGGATTGGGAGATTTCTCTACCATTTGCTGAAGAGGCAAGGTCATATATTTTTTTAAGAAATCTTCTCTCTCAACTTCTGGGAGTTCAGTGAGTATAGACAAAGAGCTGGGCCCATTTGGGTTCACCTGCATGATTGCTTTGCTAGTGGTAGTGGTACTCCACAGGCTCTCCTGCTACAGGGCGTAGGCGGTTGGCTTTCCCCAAGTCTTCCGTGTCCACATCAAGTGAGACAGCAAGAAGCATGCCTGAAAGTCTGAGCTGGAAGAAGAAAAAAAAAAAAGAGAGAGAGAATCTCAATTTCTGAGCTAAAGTTAAAAGAAAATACATAAATAGCTTGCCTATCTTTTGTGAGATGAGAGAAGCGGTTGGGCAGGTAGACTGGATATTTTGTAATGGTTCTCTTGAAGGCCTTAAAGGAGTTGAATAAAAGGCACAATCTCATATCTTTCTTTCTTTTCTAAGTATACTGAATATAATAAGTGGTTTTATCTGATTAAAGAAGAAAAATCCTGACAGAAGGGGAAAAGATGTATCATTTTCAGATGGAATGCTCCCTGCTGGTTTTTGTAGCCCCCGCACCAGGCTGTAAGCCTTTGGACATGATAAACTCTGTGACCTCCTCATGGGAATTAAAGGTGGTTTGATTTTTTTTTTTTTTTCTTTTCCTTTTTTTTCCTTACTGCTCCAAGTGGTATGAAGTTTGGCGGGAGACATTAAAAGATGTTAAATTACTAAGTTACCAGAGCACACTTTCCTTCTTAGAAAGACTGCTTCACTTTTTTTTTTCAGCTTGGTAATTTGTTGCTGCTGTCTGGAAAAAGGTCAGGCTTGCTCACATTGTACAGCACTTCTTTTAGATTTCTGGGTATTTTCTTAGATGGGAAAAGGCTCAGTGCTGTCACCCTCCATGCTATACAGGTTCTGTCTTGCACTGAATATTGGAAAAGCTTCTGTAGTTGCATTAATAGGATTGAAGTCCATTTGTATAGGAAAATTGCTCCGTAGAGCGTTTGCAGAGGTGATTGCTGTATTAAATAGAAATGACATCTTAATTTCTGGTCACGGACAAATCCTCTTCTTCTAGAGTAAAGGCAGCCCCTGCTGATTCAGCATTTGTAGCCTTCTTGTTCTGGCCTGAACACAACGGCCTGAACTTCTCTAATATACTCCATCAATTATACATATGACAGTGGCTAAGCTAAAGCAGGAGCTCTTTCTAGGTGGACGCAGCAGTGTGATAGCTTGGGTCCTTTCCTTCTAATACTGAACAAGGAATTGTATCAGGGGGAGGAAAACTGTGGTAACGCCAAACTTGCTGGTTCCCTGCAGCACTGCAGTACCAGAGCTTTCCTGACTTTTTTCCAGCTATCCTTTACACTTCTTTATAACTCATTTCTGCAAGTCAGGCTTTTTAGCATATCTTCAGCACACTCCATCCATGGCCATGCTGGTTATAGCATGGGACTTGGAGCACGGTGGGATTTTTCCACAAGCTCTTGCCTTGCCCCAGCAAAGCCCTGACAGCTTGCTCTCTCAGCCAACTTCTCCACTCAGTGCAGCAGCCTATCAGTCTTTGAAGCAGCTCTGCACGAGGAGCACTGCCTCCTGCAAAGACCCAGTGTCCATAGCCACCTTGCTGCCTCCCTTTACGGGGATATGCTGTTTGCTCCACAGCTAGCTGTAGTTTAGAAAGGTGGAGAGAGCAGGATTATGTCTCAAGACATCTTGAGGAAGAGGCAGAGACATGAACAACGGCTCCTTATATGTTCCTGTAAGGACCTTGGTCAGGAGCTTACAACCAGGTCTGGGGAGGAAGCAGGTTCTGGGCCAGAAGTGGATGACCACTTTGACCCCACCAGGTCACTCTATGTCTGTGATAGCATGCCATGGTGTTAACCAAGCTGTTCTGGACATAACCATCATTGAAAGCCTCTGGGGCCTTGCATCTTCTAAGCCATCCTCAGCTGGTAGCTGTCTGTGACATCCCAGATGCCAGCACTACAGGTAGGAGGCCCAGTGTGCCCAGCTGCCTGTGGGCCAGGGATATGACACAGGACACCCACCAGCATCTCCCCGGGTCCTGCGATTACTGTGCTTGGAAGGACATCACTTATTTTACCCCACAGTCCCACTGATCAGCGCAGGTTGCTCCACTACTCCCAAGTGCCTTAGTGCCCACCTCCACAGTAGCTCAGATGCACTCCAAACGACTGTCATGTGTCTGGTCAAGTAAGCTATAACGTGGCTGAAGGCCAGCAGATGCTGCTGACAGGGCCAGCTAGCTGGCCAGTGCTGCCAGGATTGCCGTGGCTTGCTGTGTACTTTCCAGCCTGGGTCAGCACTGCGGGACGCCCCGTCAGTCCCACGGCTCTGGGGAGATCATGCGGTCCAAAAAGGGTTTTGCCCAACCTGACATGAATTTTCAGCACAGTTTGATCCTAGGAGATGTGACCTTATGAGGGAAGAGCTGGATAACCGTGTGCCTCTTCTCCTGTCACTCCATCCTGCCTCCAGACACTGCATCACTCCTTACAGCCGTGCTACTCTTTGGTCTAGGGTATATTGACTCTTTCTTCCACCTCCTTCAGACAGTGTCCCCCATCCACCTGCCCTTCCCACCTCAGCAGCCTGTGTCTGCTCCTTCTGTAACACCTTGGACTGGTCCACCCCTGCCAGCCAAGCCATCAGGGATGCCTGCCCCATGTAAAGAAGTGCAACAAAACCTCCTGGCTTTTTCCTGGAGTCTCTGGCACTTAGCTGCAATGAAAGGGGCTCTTGCCACTTTCTTACGCCCAATACTCAAGGAAAAGTGCTTCCCCCTGTGTGACCTCCAGCACTCGGGGACACGCTCCCTTGCATAGCCACAACTCCTGCCACACACACACGTGCCATGCCCCTGCACAGCCACCCTCAGCTCTCCGTCCTCCCTCTCCATACAAGCCTCTGGGCCTGCTGCAGGGGTCTGTCCTCAAGTCCACCCACACCACTGGTCCTGCCCAGGGCTGCCCTGGTGCCTGGGTCACCTCTCATCTCACAGCATGCCCTGACTCCTATCATCCCACTTTCCCTAGGAGTGCTGGAACAGGGTTTCCACTGACTCTGGATGAATACTTGTATTTCTTGCATGATTCAATCACATCAGGAAAATACTTGAGCTTTTGAAATGAGATTGAGGTATGCTTCATCTCATCAGCCCCAGTAAATAAAAAGTACATTGGGAGCTATTCTCCCAAAATAATGAGCTTAATTTAAACCTTTACTATTTTAAAAGTATATATTTTAGGTTCTCTGTTTCTTTCCTAGTTTTGGAGTCCTTTCAGTGTAATTGGGAAGACTCAGAACTACCATTTCAAAAATGAAAGTTGGGCTTCAAATGATATCACTACATCCAGGCAATGGGCTGAGAATAGAAAAAGAAAAAAAACCAACAAACCCATAATGCAAAACTCGTGATGAGATCCTGAGCTGTCAACATCAAATACTTCAAGCTAATTAGAAGACCGGACATGTCTAGCCCAAATGGATATTTGATTTACTGCATACCAATACAAATATATACTCATGGGTTGTTTAATCACTGCTTCTGAAGCAAGGTAGAGACAGTGGTAACTGCAGGCAGGCACACTGGGTGGTGGGGGCGGGGATGGGAACCCCTTTCTTTTTGTTGACTTTCAACAGAGAGGTCACCGGGGAGCACGATGGGAGTCGGGAAATGTTGTGCCCATCATCTTTCACTGGCCCTTCTCGCATCTTTGATAACCAGATAACCACGGGGCTGAGGTTTTTGCAGCACTCCTGTCCTAAAGCATTTTGGGTGGGCATTGGTGCTGGGTGTAGCCTGCGTGTGGGGACAAGGACTGGTGGTTGGGCTGGCGTTCCCTTGCATGGAGCATCTGCCCAAACATAATTCTCATGGTGGGACCACACAGTTTGCAAGCAGCAATGGAAAAAGTCACCACACAAGAAACTCAGTGCTCGGTGGCATTTGCATCTGCTTGGTTTTAAACCCAGCTCTGCTTTACTGCCCCTTCTTCAAGACCATGAAGAGCAGGGAGATGCTCTGGCCTAGGTGAGGCATTTCTGCCTCAGAAGGAGGTTGGAAGCATAGCCAGGGGCTGGGCATGTGGTGTGGGAGAGGGCTCAGGGTCAGGGACGGGGGCTAAATGAAGTAGGAAGAAGGTTTTCCACCCCCCAAGAGAGTCAAGTGAGAACTTGAACCCCCACGTGACCTGAGGAAGAGTGAAGTGATGCTGGGCTGGGACAGGACGGGGAAGTTACTGGTTATGCCCCAGCCCTGAGTGAGCCCCACTTTCTTCCCTGGGGAAACACAGGAAGGGGATGGGAAAGGGACAGGCAGTTTTGGCACTGGATCTGTGCGGCACCAGCCCTCTGTCCCTGGCAGTAGTGCCTTGCGGAGGAAGCAGACAGGACCCCTGGTCCAATGGGGCAATGGGAGAATCAGGGGGAAGCGGTGGCAGGGGAATGTTTCCAGTGAGGGCCGTGGGAGGGAGGCAAGCCCCAGCGAAGCACTATTTTCAGTCCATACTGTCAGGCAGGATTTGTTCAGGGACAATATATTTCCCCATCCTGACAGCTCTGGCAGACAATGTAAGTGTGGCTGATCCAAAGCCCTGCTCAGGGGCTTGCTTCCTAATTAGGAAGAGAACTTAGGAAGAGTTCTTGAATTTTTGTTGTTGTTTACCAACACCCTGGTGGTGACCTTGGTAGGGCAAAGGATTTCTGCAACCTGGAGACCTTTGCTAAAAACCTGCCAGAAGGCGGCTGATGGAGAAAGTATTCGTGGTACGAATGGTCGCACAAAGACTCTGTTTGCACACAAAGGGATGCATAGTCTCAGAGCTGACAAACGAGACAAAAAAGCACTGATTTTTGAAGACGCAGCTAAAGCAGAATAGTGAATCTTATAGAAGAAGTAGCCATACTCAGAGTGCAGGAACGGGAGAGACTCAAGCAAATGAGCAGGCAAATGTAAGTAAAATACAATTCTTTTAAGGAAGGTTCTTTATACATAACCAATAATTAACTTGTGGAACTTACTGCCCCAGCTGCTATTATTGAGGTCGGCAAAGAAATAAGATTTAAAAAGGCCCATGAATAATAAAAAACACCAAGCATTACACTCAGTAGAATAACAAATTACAAGGGATATAAATCACCATGGTTTAGATCATAAATAACAATAAATTGCCCAGTGATTAGAAGGCAACTTTTGCTAGGGGCAGGTTCCTTAGTAATTGCTCATTTTAGCACTTTTTGCCCTTTTTTTCCTCTGAGCGTGTGGTGCTGGCCACTGCCTCAACAAGAGAAATGGGTTTAGATGGCAAGCAGGCATTTTCTGTTCACGGTGTATCATAGTGAAGAAATTCAGCCTCTTCTCTTAGATAAGAACTATTTAAGAGGGGGTTACAATAGCAGCTGAAAACCTGCAGTAAGCTATTGTAAACTCTAATGTTGGGAAAAAGCTTAAAATAAATAAATTTTTAATTATTCTAGTAGTTTTAAGCCTTCCCAGGTTAGTTCCTAGTTTTTGTCATAATTTTGTTTGTTTATTTGTTTCGGGCTTTTTTAAGTAAGTCATAAAACAATTTCAAGATAAATGCTGTGCTTAGACTACCATATTTTTGTGGCACCTACTTTTGGCTGCTCTGTCAGACAAGCTGATTTATAGATTGGATAAATGCATGTTGCTTCAGCTGACACACCACAAAGCCTAAGTTCGAGCTATTCAGATTCCAGCTCCTTGCTAACAGAGATTAATACAGTTCTCTGAGTTAACATCTAATTTCTGGGCTGCCAAAGAGAAGTAATTTGAAGCAGCTAAGAGACAGTCGTGGAGCTGAGCTGGGTACAAATTGAATCAAGGCTTTCAGAGCTCCTCTTGCTGAAGGGTTTCTCCTTGGCTTGCTTCCTAGCAGGATACAGGGCAATGTTACTGGCACAGGTGCTCTACAAAGAGACTTTGTGCTGCTTTCCTGTGTTGAGGTTTTCCATATGCTTTCTCCATACTCAGTAATTAAGGAGGGCTCATGTGGCACCACCTCGCTGCCCTTGGGATGAGGAACGTGTGCTCGGGTCAGAGGTTTTGTAGCTTAGGTCTATCTGTATAGACCAGTGACTATTCTGGTACCACTCAGCTCTGCAGGGCATCTCTATGAGTATTTTGGCCTTTCAGTGTGCATAGACCACAGTTCTTCGTATCAACAGGTTTTTTTCCTCTAACGATTCATTACTGCCTTCATCTTATTTTGAAGAAAAGGCGATTGCTTTACTTTTTTGTCTCCCCCCACCCAAGCACACCCTGAAACGCAACACTTCACCCTTCTGAGTATCTCTAACCCTTTCCTCAAGCTCAGCTTGCCACCAGAGCAAGGCAGGGCCGGCTGAAACCAAGCTTGGTCATCTCCCCTTCACTGGGCAGCCAAATTGTTGATATGGTGAAAAACAGACTCCTGCATGACAGCAAAGCTGCTCCTAAATGGTGTCTGCCCATTCTCTCCATAGGAAAGCATGATCAGTCCTGTCCCAGAGAGAGACTAATAATACAGTCTCCACTGTTTTGGACCAGCTGCTTTCCTAAAATTAAATGCATTGAAGTGCCTGGCGTTTCTTCTGAGGAAGTGTTTATAAACGTTAGGCAAGGACTTTGCACCACTGCTTATCATTTTGCAGGATGTGCTAATAAGGCAGTCCTCAACAGAGCACATATATCACTCATACCGCACAAGCAAAACTAGTGGCAACTTTTGTCTCCTCAGAGGGGAAAAAAGTGAAAAACCTGATGGGTTTAGATTCAGATAGCAAAGAAACTAGAAAAGATGTGCTTACACTAAAGGCAGCCTGCATCTTAACTCTGTACTGAGGACATGATTTTCAGGTTTTTCTGTAGTGTTTTTTGTATCTGCCCTTTTTCATACACAAACACACACACATATTTACTTTTTGGAAAGGTGGGATACTCACGATCCTTTAATGACTTTTTGCAATTCAGGCCAATGTGGTACAGTACTCTCCTAGTGCAGCGCTGGCCAAAGTCAGCAGCTGGCTCCTGAGGTCTGGGTGGGAAGGGGACGCACAGGGGAACGGCTGTGCTCAGCATGGTGACCTCCCAGTGCCACCTTATGAATGGACAGCATGTGGCCACGTAGTATTTACCTGTGAACACAAATGTTTAGCAAGAGGCTTTGGTTTGTTTTATGTAATGTTTCTGTCTCACCACAGGGGACTTATCAGCATTTACCTGATTATTCAGTGTCAAATGGTTCTGCTAACTTTATTCAGCTGGGTTCTTCTCAGGGAAGGACGGCTGTTCCCATCCACTGAGTCCTTGACACAGCAGTTAAGTCAGCATGATCAAGCCTTTTTTTCTGGGCCTCCAGATAGTGACAAATTAGATGAAAAATAATAGAGCCTTGAGACCAAAGGGACAAGATAATTATTGAGGTTAATGATGTCTTGGATTGAATGGACACAATTTCGGCAGATCACAGGAGGAGTTTATGGTACTCGGGGATGAGACTCTGAGCCCACTAAGACAACTGGGCATTCCTCCCATGACTGTATTATCTGGCCTACTGCGTGTAGCACGTAAATCCACTGCTGGTTTTCTGTGCGAGGAATCCCATGTGGGACCAAAAAGGCTTGTGGCAGTCATTTCCCTGGCCCACTCCTCCTCTTCCAGGATCCTCAGCTTTCGGTGGCGCTGGCGAAGCATGCGGAGCTGCGGCGTGCACGTGTGCGAGCGAGTGCGCCTACGCGCTTGGGAGAAGGCGTGCGGAGAGTGTACAGAGGTTCTGTCCCAAACGCTTCCAGGACCCTCTTCCCTCCTCTGCCACTGCTTTTCGCTGCAGCTCAAGAAAATCTGCCTTTTCACTGTTGGCTGAAAGTTATTAGGAATATTGCAGCATATGGCACTGCAAGCTAACTTAGAGAACACATAGAGACAAAACACCATCCACAAATCAAGTGAAGGGGGTGGTTTTAAATGATACAATTAAATACTTTTTTTTTTCCTCTTTTTAAATGAGTTTTTCTCCATGGCAGAGTTTTGTTGGAAAAGGACTCACTTCAGCTGTTGATTGCAAACAGATTACCCCAAAAATGCTCGTTTGTTTGTTTGTAGACAGAACCTCATTCCCCCACTAGAGAACAGGTAAACTGGCAAACTGCTCACGATGACTATTTGCTCATCCTCATTTAAGTCCTGTAATTGATACGCTAAATGACGTGACATGTTTCTATTCCCTTGGTGCTGTGATTAGAAGACTGTATCTCTTTTAAACAGAAGAATAATGAAATAATGACTAGTGAATAATAAATCCTTGTTTGCATGCTAATATTCTGTTGAATATCAGGTGTGGTATAAAAAGTGGCTATTCCCCAAACAATTTGCTCAAACAAAACCCTTGTTCTGAATTCAAACACTATTTCTGCCATATCCAGTCATCTGTAGCTGGAGGCTTCACAGAGAAAGTGTGTTTCAAGGAATGATTTAAATGAAAATGGGCGGCTGCTTGGATCATAAAAGAGGGAACGAGTTCCAAGAATGAGAAACAGTGTGGAAAAAGGGCCAAAATCATAAAATGTAAATTTGTGCTTTTAGGAATCGTTTGCTTCTTTTCAGACAAAAGGAACTGCTTATCCTCCGCTTGCTGGGAAGCGTGTCCCCGGCTCTGGGAGAAGGGGAGGTTGTGAGTTTGATGGGAAGATGATCGATATCATAACGGAGGAGCTCCAACCCGAGCACATACTGCATCTTCATCCCTGGATTCAGGCTATGCAGGGCTGTGCCTGAATCCCCGTGCTGCTGGCAGGCCAAGGAAGGGCTCCGGTGCAAGCCCAAGGGCCTTTGCTACTTCAGCAGAAGGACGCGAATTCCGCACCGGTGTGGCCTGCGAGGATTTCACCGCCAATATTATGATGGAGACTAAGGAGGAGTGTGACTTTTAAAACCTGTTACAGAATGCGTACACATGCACGAGCACCCCGCGTGTAGGTAGCAGATATGACGTGCCTACGGAATGTGGGTGCCTGTGTGTGCGCATGTGTGTGTAAAGCATCAGATTGACAATTGAAGTTGGTTTCTAAGAAACCATTTGTTTCTAACACAGTTTGGTGATGTGATAAGCCTGACTGTTTGCTGAGGCTGAAGAGTTAAAATTGTTGCACGCTGTGCAAGGGATTTTTCTATCATTATATTAATCTTAAATTAAATTTAATAACTTTGTTATATTTACTTAGGTATCTGCTTTGTTTGCTTCATTGGATTACCCATTATGAGGACTACATTTCCCTCAAATGTGGCAATATCCACGTTGCCATAGCTACCCCAGTCCTGGCTATTTTTTGTGTAAAGCAGGAGTTCTGAACAGCCTTCCTGTTCCAGCATCTGAAAGAGTTTGCCCATAATTTTTGTATTCACGTGTATCTTGCATTTAAGACTTCAGGAGTTTGTGTTACATTTGCCTCTTAAGAAATAGTAAGAACCTTCATCTGAGGACATTTAAACTTCACTTAGGTACAGGAGGGGACAAAAGGTGTTTGAAGAACACCTTTGAAATCAAGAATTTACAGAAGGGACAGTGAGGAAACCCTGGGGAAGGAGTTGTAAGAGCCCTCCTCTGCAAGAAACAACTAGGGGAAAAGTAAAGAGGAAAGGCCAAAAACTAAAATGCAGCAGAGGTGTAAAAGCTTAGCAGTCAGACAACTATCTAGGAAATCCTAGAGACGGCGGGGAAACATGTACAGCTTGCTTGTGTGTGCTCTCCCGCTGGTGGAGGACATCGCTGGGACTTGCTTCCTAGCAGGACCAGGGAGAAATCTGACCTGAGGTTCAATTTCTCCATGAGAAGCCTCACCAGAAAGAATCCTCTGGAGATGTTCTCTGAATACCAAGGGTCTAATACCGTCTATCTAGAGTGGTCCAGGTGCACGCTGCAGCCCACTTTCACCAACAACCCTCTGATACTTGTGCTCAGATGAGACTCTAAGGGAAAACGGAGGGGCATGCAGGCAGGTGGGTGAAAGAAGGTGTGAGGAAGAGGTTTTGTGACTATTGTGCAGACAGGGCAGATGAAATTTTACTGCCTTGGCAACTACCATCTATCTCATCTGTCCTTGTGGCCACAAATCACATCTAAACAATCCTTCTTACATGGCTCCTGATGTTGCTTCACATAGAAGCCAACACAATTTATAGCTCAGAGTTTCTTATGCAATTTTCATACCAACAGGCTGACTGAGAAATATTGTAGAGCCAGTGGCACAAATGCAGAGCGTGGTGTCAGGGGGTGCACCAGACTTTCCCTATTTGTGCTTGACAAGCTGTGTAGACATAGCCTAGAATTATCACCGTCCTCTACTCCATCGACATCTCTGGTATTTCCTCCAGGCCCTGCAACTGGTAGCACTGGATTCTTATTTTACCTGGCATCTGTTGTTTCCTTCAGACCAAATGGTAGCCAGTGTGTCTCATACACTTTAATATCATATTAGCAAAGCCCCAAAATATGTTTGAACACTGGGAATGTGGTTTCCTAAGGTTACACGTTGTCAACTATTTTAAAGTGCAATTCAAGGTTTTTGAGTGAGGTAAACAAAATAGGGGGGAGAAGAAATTTCTACCTAAGTAGGAGTTTTTAGCTTTCAGTCTGCCTGAAAATCCTTGAAGTTGGTTCAACAAATAGGGAAGAAACAGGTGGCTCTGTGAAGCATGCCCTGCCCCTTTGCAGTGACCGAATGCCTCACCTCAACCAGCCCCCAGTTTCTTGGACTGAAGAACTGACGTCTAACCTTGATTTCACATTCGTGGAACACCAAGTCCAAAGGCTTTTATTATTCAACAGTTCGTCTAAGCAGAAGGGTGTGACTCTGCAGAAACCGAGATTTCAGACTTGATGAGTATCAACTTACACCCTTATCGCATATTGAATTACTTTATGATTTCTAACAGCACAGGGTAGGCTGCCTGGGATGTGCAGTAAAATCTCGCCATTCATCAGCAAATACTATAAATGTGACCTTATGTTCCTCGAATGAGCTGTAGATGCAGTTCACATTTCCCTGACCCAGTCTGTCACCCATCTTGCCTCTCCTGAAACCTCTCCCAGCTCCCTAAGGGCTCCCTTTCCAAGTAGGCAGGTCCCTTCACTTCTTTCTCAGTTACAAGCTAATGATCTTAATTCCATCTCCAGGCTATACCTTCATGTCAGCTGAGCATGACACTTGCCTTTTACATGCTGTGGGACCTCCACCTGGAATTCAACTCACACGTTGGGTAGGTATAACTCAAACAGCCACTTCTCTGGAGACCCTGGTTACACTTTGGGCTCAGGCTCTCTGCATGCCAACTTTTGCAAGTGACAATTTCCTCTCTTCCCTCTTCCAGGAACCAGGCCCTTAGCAGATCACTGTCTTTCAATTGCTGTCCTCTAAGCTTTGGCAAACAATCCTGCTGCTGGGCTGAGGAGCATGGACTGAGGAGGCACCTTGAAGCTGTAAATCTGTTTGAGGGGATGCTGCTTAATTAGGGCACTGTTTTGATCTTTCCTACACCTTTTTTTAGCAACCACTCATGACCTAATGTTAATCATTCAGATAAGGATACTCTGCCACACAGATACACTGAGGTTATATTATATGAAGCTAAGTAATACATATTAAAGTTCAGACTTTGTGCTAAGACGCTAATGATCAAGTTATTCATGTCAAGGACACCTTGACCTGGTAACCTTAATAGAGACAGCTTCCCTTTTGCCATGGGCACGATGCAGACAGCTGTGCTCATGTGCCATTTCGTAATAATCTTAAAGCTTTGCCCAGAGATCACTATTTCTCCTTCATCTCCCCCAGGCACAATCTTGGTCATTACCCACCACTCTACTTAGTCAAATGCCTTCTGGATATCAAGATTCAAACCATACAGAATGTGCATGAAAAATCTGTATCCTGCAAAAATGTAGCAGAGACGAACTTCTGTAATCTCTTCTACACAGACATCTTCATCAATGTGTTTGACAAACAATGTTAAGAAAGCAGTGATGCCTTTCCCAGCCACTGATGACCTTTTGCCAAGAAAGCTATTGCTTTCCCTTTTTTACCCATGATAATTTCATGTCTGCTTTTCTCCCCACTCTCCCCTATTGGCACCATTTCCTTTGAAACCAGTTGATCTTGCTGTTACACTCTTTTTTATTTTTTTTTTCTTGTACTTGCAGCCTTGTAGTACAGAGCACCTTACCTCTCTTTCATGCTCAGGAGAGAATCCCTGAATAAGAAAGAATTAAAAAGCCTGACCTTCCATTTCTCTAGCTCCATGGATTTAAATCTGTTTATACTAGTGGGGTCTCCATCACAACATATCTGCTACACATTCAAAGACTTTGCTCATCTCAGTCCTCACTTTGTAATCTGTATTTTGAGAACTAGCACTCTGCCACTATCAAGAAACTATTCTTAAATAGGGAAATATGATTTATTTTGAAGTTCAACTGTATGGGATATTCAGCACTAAACTCTTTAAGAATTATTTTGTTTACCTTAAGTTTTAGAAACAAAGAAAGATATTCTTCTTATTTTCTTAAAGTAGCCCATTGTGCAATTCAATTAACTGCTCCAAAATAGAATAATAACATTTAATTACGCTGGGATACACTGAACTCCCAGCACGCTTGTTTAATCAAAAGTAAATGTTGTATCTGCAGAAGTTTTTAACAATGTGTTATGACTACAGCATGTCGTATGTTATTAAACACAATAGAGAAAGTAATATAAAAACATCTGTTCTGTAGAACAATGATATTTTAACACAAATATCTTTCTATATTACCAGACTGCTACAGAAAATGAAAAACTATAATAAATATGACTGAATTATCTAATGTTTTACCTCCTTCTATTTTCAAATTTGGCTTTGGCATCTTTCAACTTTCAACTACTGACTGTTCAGCATGGTATTTAAGTTACCCAAAGACATTTTATATAATTTATTTATATAAGTGGTTCCAGCAATATGCTGAGTGTTGTTTGAAGCACAGTGATAAAAACAGCTGTCACTGCAAATTATTTACAGTCTAGATAGAGGCATGGTCCAATTCCCTCACAGCGTAAAAGCTCAAGACACAAACAACCTTTTAAACTGTTAAGGATTGCACTGGTTTCCAGAAATTTCACTCAATGCTGGCAAGCTGACTGCGTACCTTTTGCCCAAAGTGCCTATCACCAACAGCAGTGTTACACGGGGTTACCTTTCACTCTGTCTGTCTGACATCTTCAGGCACCCTCAGTCTCCCTGATGGGCTCCAGAACTGGACAAAGGTGATTTTGGTTGTGACCCACCTCATGTCCGGTTCTTGCACGCTGGAGTGCAGGAATTTGCTTGCTCAGGAGCAAGGCAAGGGACCTTCTCAACTCCTTACACTGGTGAGGAAAAACCTGTGTAAACCGTGAGGGGAAGGGACGGTCCCTGCCTCAGAAAAGGAGTCTTCCAGTAAGCACAGTGAATCATATAAAACACAATAACATGGCGGTTGTTAATTAAACCATTATGCAAAAAGGGGTTGCTTCAGCAATTTACTTGCATCAGGCATTTCTAAAATACATGCTGTCCCACCCAGATTTTTCATGAGCTGCAATCTCGGGACATGTCTCTATTACCAGCTGTGCAGGGAAGATAGCATTTGTCATGCAGCAAATCAGAAGCAGATGAGAGAGATGATTCCTGCAAGGCAGCTTAAACAGGTTATGGTACCTCATGCTACACCACGAGCAAGCCTAATCACAAGCAGAGCTCTGCATGAAGCAAAGCTTCAGGATCACTGCTGCTTTATTCTTACATGAGCCAAGTATCAGCTGGCACTCACCAGCTATCTCTCTCTCCGAACAATGTTTAATTTATTGAATTGTTTCATTTATCACAATCATAAGGGTGCTTTAAAGCTTGAAATGTATTATGTCACTCAGAAATGCATGCTCAGGGAGGGCAAACTCTCCTGCTGTCGCTGTCATTACTACGGTTGTTAAATAAAATGGTCAGCGTTTTAATTGTTCTCCTAATCATTGCATCCTATATTGTTTGGGTTAGGGCAAAATGCTTTATGGGCTGCTTGCTGTTCCAAAAAGTGTCAGAATTTAATCATCTGCTGTCTCACTGTGGTCTGGGGATGCTGACCCTAAGGAAAACAAAACACAAATCACCTCACCATCAACACATGAGGCTGCTGAGCTGTACGGCTCCAATTCCCCATGTGCTGGGAGGAGAAGTGGGCCTGACACCACTGGCATTACTAGGGCACTCCTCCACCTCGAAAAGACCAATAAACACACTACCCCCAACATGTTCCCCTTGTACTCTGCCCACCAGGGACTGGGATGCAACAGAAAGAGGACCCAAAGAAAAGGTTAGTTTTCTTGAGGGCACTGCCCGAAAGCTGAAGATGAGACCATATTGGGTTTAGATGGTAGCTTTCCAGAGGGAGTCGGCATGGGTTTTATCTAGCCAACTGCCTCAAAACAAGTTGCTCTAAATCAGTCCCCTGGAATCCAGGCAATGTAAACCTTTCCTGTCCCCAGCACATGCCAGCATTCACAGCTGCTGAGATGTGGGCATAGTCCTGCATCCCAAAAATAAATCGTGATCATAGCCGATATACCCAGCCCTGCACCCGGGGCTGCAACTGTCTTAGAGGCCAGCTGTGGAGAATGCAAGGCACTTAGACGATTAGGAAATGCTGGCTATAGAAGGGAAGAGAACACAGCAAAATGTTTCTCATAACTTGTGAGTTGAGAAGCCAGGGACACAATAGATACAAGTCAAGACAGGGCAAGAGCTGAAGTGGACAGAATAAAATGGTTTTGGAGGGCAGAAAGCACTGATGGATCGAGGTATCTCCAGACCATTGCCCATGCCTTCTCTGCTTGGCTTTGATGGGGCCACACTGAATTACAGCACCCGGAGGCTCTGACCTGTGGGGTCAGGTCAGCTGGGAAGGTTTGTGCGATAATCTCTTAGTCTTTATGAGAGCCAAGAGAAGAATGGGAGAGTGGCACCCTACTGCAGCCAGGCGAAGTGGCAGATCATGTAAAATGCCCACTGGAGCATCCCATCACCTCCAATGTGTTGGTCTAGTGGCTTTGATTGCCCAGTCACTGGAACTTGGGAAAAATGTAAAAGTGGTGAATAGTGATTTCAAACGGACATGGCTCAAACTATGAATGTGATAAAAACTGCCTTGTATCTTAAAGAACTTTTCAGTTGCAGGAAAAAGAAATCATGCCCACAGCTCAGTATTCAGCCCTTGCTGTCCTTTGATCCCAAGAGGCAAGATGATTGCCAGACTCCCATGTTGGTAAGGGCTGAAGCTGCTCAGCACCTCACAGAGGCAGATCCTGTGGCGATTTATGAGGAACATTTGCAAATAGTGGTGATCTTAACCACTAGCTGAAAAAACACTGCAGTCTGCCATAGTCCCAAATATATCAGATAAAAATGGTAGTAAAAGAAGATGATTTGCTGGGACTGACTGTTTAAATACTTGGTTCTCCAACAGAAAGGAAATCTGCATAAAATACAGCTTATAAAAAAATAATATATCCTACAATAGCCTAGACACCTTTTGTAAAAGACAAAGGGTTTAATTATAAACTGATGCTGCTCAGAGTACATTCTCCTACCTTCACTACTGTGATTCTTGGAGCTGAGGGTTTTTGGTTATTCTTTTTAATTTTCATTTTGGGTGGAAGATAACTCTGTTCAGAGAGGAAACAGAAAATAAAGAAGGTTAGGGAATTTAAGAGAAGACATCACACAGCAGCTGCCCTCCTCCTCCCAGTCGTAAAATAAATTAAATAATAGCCCCTCTACACTCAGTCTTCACCTTTCAGAGCTAGGGATGAGTGTTACACAAACAAGACCACAGGAAACTCCATCTCCTTATACAGTAAAGAAAATGACAGGGCAGGTTGCAAAATGCTGACACAGGCAGTAACTTGCTGCTCAGAAAAAGTAGACATGGTCAAAATGTGCTGGATAGAGATCATTGAAGGGATGATTAGTCAGTTTATGAACTGCCTGAAATCTAAAAGCTGTGCTCGATGATGTGCCCCCTTTCACATGTGCCCTGTTGTCCAACTTCTCCTGGACCCGTTGTCTAACCACATAAAGTACTGCTTTTTTTTTGCCCCACACCTAGACTGTATAATTGGCAGCCAGTAAAAACTTCCTGAGAAAATAAACCAAATCTCCATTTCCAAATGGTGTAAGAACCATTAAGCATAACCAAGGATCCTGAGAGAAGAATTTAATTTCACTGCATATGCTTAAATCCATAGCCTGTTTAAAACATGACTTTTAACCACAAAAGTAAACTTTAAAATATTTTTAAGTGGGAAGCCCCATATCCTAACATTATATGTACCAAAGGGCTGTGTCACTTGAGCTGTGATGTGTAGACCTATTTATACATTTAGAAATCAAGTATAGATCAGGAGAAATTGAGCCATTCAAATTAACAGCATCTGCTTTTTTTCCCTGGTTATAAGTGACTATGTTAGCACTGTGTGCTGTAAAGGAATTGTTCAGTTCACTGCTGCTCAAAGACTATGGCACCCTGTCTCATGTTCGGTATTGTCAATAACTTTGAGTTCACCCTTTCTGTACCTCAATTTGCCTACTAGTAAATCTGAGATAATTACACACAGTCACTGCATACATTCAAGCAATGGTAGAACTGTGATAATAATATTTAGGGAAAGGCATCAAGCAAAAACCCCAGGGTCTAGCCATGCTGGCACTCTGCAGAGGATTTTATTTCATCGCTGTTTTCATTTACTCAGTCCACTTTCTGTCTTATCTGCCAGTCTCACACCCTTCCCATATCCCTGGCAGTGCACAACACCTCTCCCCTGCCAGCCCCCCATGGGGTCTGGGCGTGCAGGCTTGTCCAACCCTTCGTGCGCAGAGCAGCCACCCAGTGAGGTCCTGAGACCCAGCTGCCTCCTTTCCTGCCTCAACTACCTGCCAGGATTCCTCAAGATAAGGAGATAGTTACACTGAGAAGGAAAATTCTGGCAGAGCCACTACCATTTTACTACCCCCTAATGAAAGAACTGTTTGGTGCTCAGCTGTGTTGCCCCTCCTAGTGTGACTTGGTCAGTCCTCTTCAGACCTAGCTTGTCTCTTTCTTCAGGCCCCATTTTGGATAGGACCAGGTGAGCTTGCTGAGGTTTGGCTACTTATTTGGTTTTTTACTGGAGGGTTAAGAGTCTTGGACTCATCACGACCAGCATTGTAATGGGCAGATAGAAAGAAAGGCTGACCACAATATATGCTGGCCTTTTGCACCTCTGGGTTTGCCTGGAGGATGCACAGCTGCTTTAGGCTCCTACTGACTTCACAAATTAGGTTCCTCCATGAGGGACTCATTCACTGAAACACCTTAGCACCTGAGGATAACAAGTCAGGCTGATCAGCTCTATCTGACATGGAGACAGAAACAAGAGGGTAACATTGCCTGTGTATGACATACTGTCCGGTCTGAAATGTAAGACTGCACAAAACAGGAGGACGTACTGTGAGTCTTATGTTCACATGTGACATAGGATTATATCACCATAAATTATTATGGCTTTCTTTTTTTATAGTTCTGACAGATATAGATATGAGTACACAGGTCACTGAGCTTCTCTGCATTTGTATGTCATAGATGTTCATCTCCAAAATGTCCAAAGATTATCCATTTCCTCTTAGACCATCTGCAAAACCCTAGAATAAGCGCAAAAGCCTTTTAGTTAAAACCTAAAATGAAAGCTCAGATTCTGCAAGAGGCAGAACAAAGAAGACCCTGATCATGGGGTTGAATTTCTAGCACAGATGCTCATCTTGGCTTCATTTCAGGAGGCTCTGAGTGTACCATGCAATTAGGCAAACTCTTACCCATCACATCCCAGCACTAGAGCTCTACTGGCTTGTGTCAGACGCAGATGATGCTCTGACCCTGCAGTCCAGCAGCCTCCTTCGAACAGAACGGAACTAAAGCATGGCATTTTTCTTGTTCTCCCTGCTGTAGTTTTAGGAAAGATAAATTTTGAAGCGGACAAGAGTAAATAGCACCATTTCATTCTTGCTCTAGATGTGATAGCCGCTCTTTGCTTCTGTGCTAAGCAGCTGAAGTCTCATGGGATGTTTTCTGAGACACAGAAGCTGGGAGCTGAACACAGCAAACTGGATTGGCAGGCAGCTTCGGAGATTTTGTACTTTCCTAAACAGGGACAACACTGGAGAATACAATAGACATCCTATTTCCCTTAGCAATAATCACATTCCCATGTTAGGGAAAAACTATTCAGCCCTTCAGCATTCATAGATTGTTCAGTCAGGAAACATATTATTGCCTCATAAAATGGGACACCTGTCTTATAATCCATTAAATATTAACAGCAGCACCGTAGAAATTAACTGCAATAGTTTTATTATAGTAATGTTCTGGGTAAATCTTATTACAGTGTGGTGTGGATGTCAACAAACAGAAAGAAAGTATGAAAACATGAATTTTATACAAAAATTGCAGACTCATGTGCTTTAGATGCTACTGCATCTTTATGGCACAGGTAACAGTATCGAGTGGTCCTTCACCCTTCAGTGCTGTGCTACAGAAATGGCAACGCTCATTGCTTCTGAAATATCTGTTTTATGAGTAGGTATCAAAGCATTTGTCTAGGACTACAAAAGGCCTTTGCAGCATCCTTCTGTAGCAGAGGAAGCCAAGGTACAGACGGCACCTGGAGCCAGTTGCATCAGCTGCAAGAAAAGCGCTGCAGAAATAGGCCGAGCACCCTGACACCCACTCCCCAGCACCCTCTTTTATCCACTTAATGGTGCTTGCTATATAAGGGACAGCACACCACGTCTACTGGCGACTTATATCCCACGCAATCCCATTAGTTCTGCTGCCTGGCTCCTGACCTTTGTCGTCAGAGTACGCCAAACTGGGGCTCTGAGAACCTTGCTTAAAAAAGCCACGTACTTTACTCTTCCTCGCTTCAGCCCGGGCAGGAAGCCGCAGTACAGAAATACTGCACCAAGGGCTATTCCTGCCGCTTTCCTAGCCTGACCTTCACATCCCTGTTCCTTGTGGATAAGGCTCCAGAAGCCTCCAGGTCGGGCTGGGAGTCTCCAGGCTTTCTTGGGGGCTTTCCAGTCGGTCCTGGGTTTAGCTGAGCTGGGAAATCTGCAAGAATAGCTTTTGTCCTGCCGCTGCTTTATTCCTGTTTCCCAGCCTCGCTGAAACAAAAGAGGCACGGGCAATATTTTTGGTGTCACAGATGAATAAGATTTTCCTGGAACAAAAAAAAAAAGGCCAAATTTTGTTCCCATCACAACTCCTGCACATTTCTAGCTCGTGGGCCCCTGCCTAGGCGCAGCTGCTTTGTGCTCCAAAGCCAGCCATTGCCTTTTTACCCAGTTTTAGCCCTTTGGACAGTAATTTCTTTAAAACACCCAAGAAAATAAATGGTTTATGTTAATTTTGTGGACCCAAATCAGTAATTAATGCCATAGACATGAAAGACAGAAAACCACTGAAGACTCCGTTTTGGGATTTCTCCATGTTTCTCAAACACTTCCAGAAAGCAAAGCTTTCAGGCTAGAGTAGGGGGAGATATCCTGGGCCAGGTTAATCCATCCTTAATGTGCTCTGCTCACTCCAGTGGAATCCAAATGGTGCAGCCTGTAAGACAGTAAAAATTGAGCCAGGAAGCAGTAACTTCAACTGAAATTTGTAAGTTCATAAGCCAGTCAATAAATTACCCCAAATAATTGGCAATAAAATCTTACTGATACAGTACCTTCATACACTCTCTGTCTGTCATCTCCTAAAAAAAAAAAAAGACACCACTTTTAGAAATAATTCAGAGAAGTCTTTATTTAATATTAGTGCTATTTTTTGTGTGACAGTCTGTAATAAATTCAGGCTTTTGTCATACTATGCACCTATCATATAGGCATTGAGGGGAAAAAGAAAAATTATGGTAAGTTCTGGAAAGACAAAAGCTGCCTGCAGTATGTTTTCCATACGTCATAACAATCCTTAAAGGGAAGGAATATGAGAAGGAATATGTAACTGTCTAGTCTCTATTTCTTGCCTTGCTAGACTTTATACCTGGGTATGGTCCCAGACTAAACAGTGTGTGTGAATTGGAGGGAAAGAGAGAATTCCACCGTTAAGGAAGGACAAGTTTTGTAGAGATTTGGGGAGGGGTTGTTAACAACACTTGGTGTTTGAAGGTGATCAGGGGCTTCTCAGACTCACTTCCAGGACAGATGCACAAAGTTTTTTACAATTGTAGGAGGTCTGATAAACGCTGTTTAGGACCATCCCAGGAACTGGCTGAATGATGAGAAGAAGTTTTACAAATGTATGTGTGAATAAAGAACCTTACAGCTGCTTGTTGGGTAGCAGCTTTTGTTACTTGAGCCATTTGTAGGGTCATAGTATTTGTTCCTTTAAAATATTTATCTGATCTGAAATTCTAAGAGGTGGTTGGTTTACTGGCCTTTTTTTTTTTTCTTTTTTTTGCTAATTGCTCTTGAACGTTGTTATCCTGTTAAACTTTTTCAATCATCTAGTCCAGGTGCTACAATTATGCAGTATAACCCAGCATGATAAAGCCAGTGAATAACCAGAGCAAACAACTTGCAAAGTAAATGTGGGCAGACATACCATTCACCCAAAACAGCTAGCACAGTTTTGCAACAAATTACATTTACAGGCAAAAGTAGAAAAGATCTCTTGACTGGTGTACAGTCCAGAGAAAAGACAGAATGTCACAGAAATTTATGCAATGCTGGCTTCAATGATCTTAGTAACTTTTCTTCCAATATATGTTATTTATACACTATTTATTGAACTTGTCCTTAAAGTAGAACAAGCACCCACCAAGTACATTCTGTACCTCACAGAATTTATATTCTGTCATTAAAAAACAGTATTAATAGATACTACAGTGTTTCAGATCATAAAGTTCAATTCTGGATTAATAAGGAGCATATATCAATGTTATATTATACTTGAAGAGCCAAATTTAAAAGGATTTTCTTTCCACACATGATCAGTGTCACATTTAATGCCACAAAGGTCTGACGCATGTGTCAAATATGAACTTTTTTAATTTCTGAAAAAGCTGTTGCTTAATAAGTTATTTATACATAGTTAGGAAGACAAAAAGCGGAGACTATGGAGCTGAGTTCTTTGTAACTGCTCTGAGACTGAAAAATGTAAACAAATAAAAAAAGAGAAGTAATAATCCAGTTCAGTTGTGTCTAATGCAGATAATGCTGATGATAAGTACTGTAATATGTTCTGCCTTCTTATCTGGAAAGACCACAAATAATGACTAACTACTGATAAAAATAACAATTCTCTTCGCAGACTCACTTTTCCCCCTCCAACTGTGTGCGGACTCTGTGAACAAGAGCCTTGTGATGACGACGGCTTCTGAGTAACTTTGTGTTGTCTTGGAATAGATTTTTAATTTATGACTGTGTTGATTACCCTGGCTGAAGGGGGAAAACTTGGAGCTCCCAAACCCCCACCTCCTCTGCTTTTTCATCCTCCGATGTTTTATTTTCCCAGCAGTCCAGCTGTACTCTCCTCATACTGTGTGTATTGTTGGGATTATCTTCAGCCATGTGAACTATAAACACAGCTCACTGCAGCCCAGCTAACGGAATGGCAGAGGGCCAAGAAGGAAAATCATTCCCTTCGTCTGAGAGGCATCTGAAAAATGGACCCAGGAAGGGTCTTTCCTTCACTCTGCTGGAAGACCTCTGACACCACAATGACAAAGTAAAGCCCCTAAAATAACGGAGTGGTTGTTTCTAGGTGATGGGATACTCCAGGGTAATCATGATGACCATGAGGATTTCTTCCTTTCTTTCTTTTTTTTTTTTTTTTTTTTTTTTTTATGTTATGAGGGAAAGAAAGACTTGTGCCCATTTCACACCAGAGATAGGGATGTTCTTCAGCAAAGCATTTTCAGAGACCAAAAAGCAGAACTAGGGGCACTCAGTTTCCAATCACTGTTAATTTGGGTAACACAGTTTCTCCGTATCTCAGGTTCATCCCACGTAAACGTGGAAAGCAAATCCTCCCACCAGTTTGTAATGTGTCTTTGAGGTGTAATGTCCTGTGTTGAGCTTACTGCTGCAGAGAAGTATTTTATTTTACTGAAGTCTACCTGAAGAGTAAGGATAAGGGCCACAAAGGTTTGAAATCACTTAACACTCCTGTGGAAAACTAACTGTCTTTAAAATTATTGGGTAGTAGAGACCAAAGTGGGATTTAAGGACGTAAAGAGCTCTCTGTATCTGTGTCTGTGGTGCTACTGATATAATAAGGAGTACCAGGGCTAGTCCCTAATTAAAAGAGAATAGTTGTCTGATTAATGGGCAGCACCAGATGGCATCAACAGGGGTACCTTTTTTAGCTTTACTTAGCGATTCTTCGAAAAAATGCTTATTTCAGGCTGTGGCGAAATTCTCTTCTGTGGGGTGGTGAAATTCTCTTCTGTGGGGTATCACCTATAAATGTATGCTCCCTCTGCAAATTCCTCAAGTACCTGGGAAGTGACATTCAGAATAGAGCAGCTTATTAACCTTAACAGGAGCTGACATTAACGCTCGAACCATATTTTTACTTCTTTAGGTCACATGCACCTACCCTACATTTTGGTGAAAGAAGTAGAAGGGATTCACCTCCAGCCCTGGTTACTGAAGTGCTGCACAGCCATGCAGGCGCTGGAGTCAGCTGTGTTGGAGCACATGCGGGAGTCCTATCCCCAACAACCCCCGGTATGTATCTAAACTTTAGACTAGATTAAAGGTCAAACTTTGCTTCTGCCTTTCTTTGACTAGGAGAGGCAATGTCCTTGGGCAAGCAAGCTATTATGTTTTATTTCATCAGTTAGTGGAAAGCAGCTGTACTGCTTAGCATAATTAACGAGGAGGTCAGACAGTAATGTTTTGTATACAATAGTGTTATATGCAGCACTAAGGCAAGTAACTGCCCATAAAAACAGTATCTTGTAAAAGGGGAAGGGAAAATCCACCTCCCTTGAAGAAAAAATTAGGAGCGCAGTACTTCCTTTTAGTCATCGCTAAAAACATTCCCCCTTTAGGTCCTTCAAGGCCAGAAAATCATTTACCAAAAATATTCGGGAAGTAATCCACAGCAACACTCACTACTGTTTACTGGAAATTTGCAACTGTCTGTTGCAAATATACATGGAAAATATCCATATAAAAGGAAGGCAATTGCGCACAGTGCTGTATTTACTACCCCTTCTGGTGTGTCCAAAGGTAATTTAAAAGATATTGCAAGTTGATGTCCCGATGGTTTCCTGTATGTTCTGTTGTGAACGACTTTTGATCAGCTCTTCTTCGACTGCAAAATAACACATTTCTACAGGCAGGTGGGAGAAAAGCCATTGGTATACACTCAGTTGTGATAAAATGTCTACTTCTCTCCTGCTGAAGCCAACCAAGGCAAGAGCAGGAGGCACACTTTCAGAAATAACGAACAGGCTAACCCAACCGCAGCTCACACCGAGTCATACAGCAGGAAGCTGAGAGTGCGGGACAAATGGTACCCCTCTCAAGCTAAGTTTCACTGTCTAGAGCAGGGTAGACTAGACTATTTCAGTTGGAAGGGGCCTACAATGATAATCTAGTCCAGCTGCTGACTGAAAGTTAAAGCACATTGTTAAGGGCATTGTACAAATGCCTCTTGAACACTGACAGGCTTGGGGCATCAACTGCCTTTCTAGGAAGCCTGTTCCAGGGTTTGACCACCCTGTCTGTAAAGAAATGCTTCCTAACATCCAGTCTGAACCTCCCCTGGTGCAGCTTTGAACCATTGTCTAATTTGCCTTTGATCTTTTTTGGTAGAAATGCAAGGTGGCTTCTGAAGAACCCAAAGATGGTAAAACTGAGGTTTTGTGAGCAGCTGTCTGATTCACTCCACTGAAGAGATAATATTCAGGTCCAATGAAAGGCCTCTGGCTCACTACCTGGAGCATTTTCTTTTTTTACAGCAATGATAGACTGTAACACCAAGTGTTTCTCAGATGTCCCTTTACTTGAGAAAGCTGGTTTTGCCTTTGCTGTGACACCTGAAGACTGTTCTGCCAGACTTTCTCATGCTGACTAGTAACCTGCCTGCACACAAAGTTATTCAACAGAACTGGAGAATGCCAGGTTCACAATATATATTATGTAGGATACAGCTGGTATACAAAACTTCACTATGGAGCCTTGCTCTGTGCGAATGCTGTGGACCAAATGCCAGGCAGCACCTTACTCCATTTACAGTTTCACTAATTCTGGTGAGGGTGTTCCCAGTGCAATATTGGTCAGTACAGGTGATCTGAAAAGATCTGGTCTTCTATAAAAATGTGAGAGCCCCGTATGAGAATTTATATTAACACCTCTGGAATAGGCCATTTTATACATTTTGTTTGTATGTATCGGATGGTACTAGTTGCATGTGAACCATGCTGTCTAAAAGTAAGAAACCTAGTCCTGTCTAGACTGTAAGGGAGGTCTTCCCGTGCTAAGGTCCTCATTGACTACAGAGGCAATTTAGACAATCATTTTTTTATTAGACACCTAACATTTGGGTGGCCAAAGCTGGTTGTGATAAATCCTCTCCACCCTGTCAGTAATATTTTACATACACACACATATACATAAAAACATTTACATATGTATGTTATATATGTTTTAACATATTTCTGTTATATATCTTTTAACATATTTATGTTATATATATCTTTTATATATATCTCTCAGCATTTATTGAAATCCATGTAACAAGGTATTTCCCATGTAGTATACTACTGCAAATGCGGATATACCTGGCAAAATTTGTAACACACATTTAATGGTGTTACTTTTTTTTTTTTTTTTCTGATTCTTCTTTTGATCTACAAAAAGTTACCTGGTATTTAGAACCAAAAGACAAAATAAAAATAAATAAAATAAAATAAAATAAAATAAAATAAATAAAGTAAAATAAAAATAAAATAAAAAGTTAACTAGTGCTGACTGGCTTTGTGAAGGGCTACAAAGACATAAACCATAAGCTACACAGGCAGGAAGGTTACTGACTCCCCCTCTCCAGTGCAGGGAAGGTGGGTCTCCCTGGGCAGGTTTTTACAACGCTTTTGCATCTGTGTTACCCTGACCTCTGCTCACTGTAGCTGGGACACCAGCTCGAATGGAAGGAGCATCTGGAAGGAAAAACTCTTGTCATGATGTGCTCTGTGAATATTTTACGTTAGAAACACTCTTCTATTTCACGGCTGTTTTGGCATGTCAGTGACTTCCCTGGGGACTGTAGAATCAAGCTGGAGCTTGGGTTGTGGGGGTTTTTTGCTGTCGAAGCCTAGAATATTAGGTAAAATCTTCAGGTGCATTTTTCAGTGCACTGAAGAGACATGTTAATATTTTAACCTAAGATACAACATTAATAATATCCTTATGGCTGGCTCTTGGACTCCCTCCTCGCAGAGACAAATGCTACCCACACATTCCTTCATCCGATACACAGACAGTCATAACTTGGTGATTAGCATGGTTCCAAGGCCTACTGAGATAAATCAGAGAGAAGCACCACATTGCTTTATATAGACTAATAACTTCAAGCAAGTTAGGAATGCAAAGAAAGCCACAGGAAGGGATATTTCTAATGAACAGCTCTCTGTCAAAGATAACAGCAAGGAGCATGAGTGACAGATGACACAAGCAGAAGACGGAAGATAGGAGAACCAGGGAGGAATCTGAAGCCCAAACAGCCAAAGATATAAAGGCAGTTTATAAATTCTCAGCTGATTTTGCCATCTCTGAGACGTGACTAATGCAGACACAATGACAGCATGTGGATGTCTCAGGGAAAAAGAAAATGCTGCTGGGAGGAGAAGCAGACTTTGTAATTTCTAAACCAAAAGACAGCAGTGACTATTTTTTTTTTTTAATTAAGCATCATTAACACAGGGACACTGCTGATTTTCAGAGGCAAGTACTCTCCTGCGAGTGGCAAAAATTGGTACCATGTGTGAGCAGCGTCCCTACAAAAAAGCACAATTGCCACATAGGAAAAAAGTTAAAACCAAAGCATTCACTTGGCCCTTGCAGGACATCTGAACACATGAAAAGGATAGTTAACTGTCTTAAGTATAAAATAAAACAGCTGTATTTGGCTTATCTGCAATAATGCAAGGCTAACAAAACAAGGGAAAGAAAAGCGTTGATTCTATATAAGGGTTCCATATTTTGTTTGCATCCATATTGATTTGAAGTGTTTTCTACTAGATTTTCCCTTCTCAGAAACAAGGACATATAAAACATTTCCTGTAGATTTATTCTGACTGCTGCTTCATTGATTCTGAAGCTGAAATAATGTGTCCTCCAAAACCACTAATATTTCTATTGTGACCAGACTTGTCCAGAGTTTTACAATCCTAATTAGTTTCACAGTTGTCTTCTTGTTTTCCTGTACTCCCCCTCTGTCTGCTCATCACCATCTGCTGTTGTCCACGGTAAGATCTTAAAGGAAGGACCATCTCTTTGTTCTGCCTTTATACAGCACTTCACAGAAATAGCTCATTATGGGAACCCAGGGCTGAAATTCCTAAACACCATGGCAATAAATGCAGTGGACAGAAAGAATAATGAGTCTCAGAAACAGCGGAGCAATGCCCAACTCCTGGCTTTTGGATAGCATCTCCTGCTTTCTGACTCTATCTTTTGTTCCTGTGCCGTTTCTGCTCAGCCCGTTACGGGAATTGCTAGAAGAAGGAGTTAGATGAGCACACAGAGCTTGATCATAATGCAGGCATAATTTGGGAGGAAAAGGCAATGATGGATGTGGGAAAGGGAAAAGAACTTCAGAATAAGTCCTCTTCCAAACTCACACAAGGGCAATAGGGAAACATCACCTTTGTCTGTACCTGTACTTCTGACTGTTGGGGGGGTTGCTCTGGTTTTATCAAGTTAGAAACATTTAAATGAAGACTGATTAGATGCCAGTCTGTCCCAATACAGAACTTTCAGTGGATGTGGTCAGTGACTGCATACTAAAATGGAGCATTAGCCCTAAGGATCAGCTCTCCTCCTCCTTCAGCAGTTCCTTCTCTCTCCAAGAGCAGTCAGTAGCTTGGCATAATACTCAGTGGATGCCACCTACTTACTGCTCATCTGTCCCCTATTTCCCACAAGAGCTTTATGTTTGTTATTTATACATACTAAGAACATAAGACTCTGGTTCATTCAGTAACTGAAAGAACTGATTGCATAGGAACAACAAAACAAAAATATCATTTTAGATGCTAAGTGACAGGTGACCAGAACTGGAACCTCTGCAGTTGAGCTCTATTGTAAATTTTTGTGTTTTGGGGTCAGAGGGATAGCTTAGATTTATGATGAACGATATGGAAAATCTGAAAGAAATGGATATTCTTCACTACTGCTTAATAGAAAAGGCTAAACACAGCGGAGGCAGGTTAGTTCAAAGGCCTTGCTTGGACTGGATGTGAAATGTGATTGAATTGCATCCAAAATTTGAGGTTTGTGCCTATTAGATATACAGCAGTTTGGGACACAGTGTCTTGAACCCCAGTGAATGGGGTTTGGCACTTGAGCAAGTCAACATAAAATGGTGAAATTAAATATTCAGGAGCACTGGTCTTTCAGAATGCCTTAAGAGACATTCATTTTCATAGCTGTTCCTCTTAAATTGTGGTCCATGGTATTCAGTTGCTCATAAAACTCTTCTGAAGTAAATTGCATTTTCAGATACTTTCAGATACTTTTTCAGAACTTGTTTTTTATAAAGGTTTATTAAATTAGTTCAATTAATGCTTAATCAATTGTTACAACGTTCTTCAAGTCCGTATGTTGCTTATACCCACGGTTCATGCCCATTTTCAGCATTCTCTCATAAAGTACTTAGTCTACAGAGTATGTTCATTTATAGGACCATCATGTCAAGCCTGCAACACTTTTAATCCTATTAAAAAGTCTCTAAATGCATCATTACTACAAAATATCACCTTAATGGGCATTTATTTTTAATGTTTTGGGCATCCACCTTTTTAAATGAGTGTCCAAATCTGTCATATTATTTTAAAATTATATGACCGATGATGTAAGTTACAGTCCTGTTTTAAAGAACTAGACATTATCCCTGCAACATGTGCAGTCTGTCTTAATGTAGGAAATTGCCAGGTGATTGAGCAAATGCTTAAGTCATACTATTTAGTTATTTAAGGTGACTTTAAAAGACCCAGATGACTACTCAGAAGATGACAGTGTTCCCAGGGTAGTCTCTAGCAGGGGTAACACAGCAGCCCATTGTGCAGGGCAGCAATTAGGAGTGCCAGCGCTGATTGGGATCCTGGGGCACATTGTTCTTCCCAATTTTCAAGTCATTCCACCCGATGGGCAGATGCTGGGGAAGTCATAACAGAGATTATCAGTTTGGGGATGCCACTTCAACAGACAACCATGGGTAAGCGTGGGATTTGCGCTTGTCTGGACTCTTTGCTAGAGGAAATAACTGCATTTGTGAGGAGAGGAGAAGCTAACTACGATGAACACATGTATTTGGGGAAGTAATTGCCAGTGTGCCTCTGGCACGTTGGAGCAGCCATCTGGGCTCACATTCCTTTCCCTCCTGAACCCTGTAATCACTGGGGTAAAGACTGTCATTACCTGCTCCCTGCAGAAGTGTTCCCAGGACGTACTGACCTTGCACCTAAAGCCTATGGATACTTGAAAAACTTCAGAGCAGCAGTAAATGGCCCAGAAAATGTTTGTGAGCAGTCTGGCAGGCTAGCTTCAGGCAGATTCCCGGGGAGCTGAACGCCTTGGTTCCACCCCTCCCCCCCCCTCCCCCCCCAGTCTGTGCTGGTGATTCTCAGAGGTCAGGCTGGTGCTCTCAGTGGGGTGTGAGAAAGGAGGAAATGGAAGTGAAAGGCCTCCGAGTTCTGCCACAGAGAGTAGTTGGTAAAACTGATCTTTTTTGTGAAGTAGGGCCCCAGTCAACAAGAGAAGTCAACAGTCAGCATCCTGTATTGAAACGCTTCTTGGGGAGCAAGTTTTGTTGAGTGATATCAGCATGTTCAGACCATCCTCCTCCACCTGGGATGTTTCTCTCTTTGCCTTGCCTCTCTCTTGGACCAGACCAAATTAGGGTCACCTGTGTATTCTCCTTCCCTTCATTTGCCTTATTTTTTCTCTCCATTCGAGCTGCTGTAGGCATTTTCCGGTAGCAGCATAATGACCGTTGCCTGTGGGGTTGATGCATGGCGTGTGCATGCTGGCTAACAGACTGGGGGCTGCCTTAGCCTTCACCCTGCGTCAGGCTCCTCACCGGGTCAGGCAGGCTGGTTAGTAGTGCCTGCTCCCACAGATGGCATAGAGGAAGTATTCAGGAGCACAGTGACCTGAACAAAGACTAGGAGTAGTGGCGTGCAGCTAACTCGACCCAGTCTCCAAGTGCAGTGTTGCTGTGAAGAAGGCACATGAGAGTCCTTAGGTGGATGAGCGAGCTGGGGGACACCGAACTGGAGCAGGGAAGAGAGATTCCTGCGGCTGCCTGAGGTAATACAAAGACTGTGGCTGAAAGACTGAGGATTTACACTAGAAAAAGGGCACTGAAAGGTTGGAAAAGGTCAGAAAAGGGCAACAGGAATGGCTGGGAAGACTTTGCCTTATAGCAAATGACATAAGGATGCTGACCTGTCTAACTATTTAATAGTGAATGTAATCAACTGTTGGTGCAATTTACTGAGGAACATGGTTACATCTAAAACACCTGATGTCTTTAAATCAAGCTGGCTATTAAAAATACAAGAGAACTGAAAAAGGACTTGAAATTATGAAACAACAAAATTATGTCCTATATCCTGTGTGCTGAATAATCCAGAGATGTTTATACTGGCATTTCAGAGTTTACACATGCTCTGCATCTTCATTAAGCGCAACACACCATTCTTGGCTAAACCAATACCTGCGAGTTGAGCAAATTCCTTATGCTTATAAGAAAATATCTCTAATTTCAAGCCAAAACTTATTTTTTGTGCCTATGTTTTGCAAATTTTTCCACTTGCTGTACAACAGGTCATGAGGAGGCAGGAAAATTTGTGATCAGGTTCCTATATGGGTGTATAACTGTGCAGTGGTAATGTATTTACTTGCAGCAGATGGAATGAATATGGGAGAACATCTAATGTGGTAATTGACACTAAAATCTAAGGCATTAATTAAATGTGTGTTCTACTTAAGGAGTCAACTGAATGATGAGTGACAATTAAAAATGATGTCTTTATAATTATTCCAATTCCTATTTATGAAAGTAGAGTGTGACTGCATATTAAAATATGATTGAAGGTTTTATGACTCCTTATTCTTTCACAGTTAAAACGTTTGCAATTATTTCTCCCTCAGATTAGAGCAATGCATAGCAATGTAAAGTAAAACAGCGTAGGCTTGATTCTCCAGTCATTTACACAGGTTTTATATTGGCATATGATGACTCCCTTAACCAGAGTGCTTCTCAGTTAGGGTGATTTGAATGGACAATTAAGCTCAGCATGCTGAATACTCCAAATCCAATATGAACATCTGGGGATGCATGTATGGATCAATGATTCATTTTTTAAAATAATATTTGGTCAGGTTTGGAAAGTCTGCTGCAGCTGTAAGGGTGGAGATTTCGCCTTCCAGACAAAGCAGTGGGAAAAATCCCTTTCCTTCGCAGGGAGCAAGATTAGCCCATTCATAGAAGTCAGGGTCCTTTCCCTCAATCTGCGTGTGTCTAGTGTATTCCTTTGAAAATATTTAATTAGTATGGCAGATTCAAACTTTGAAAAAGGGCTGCATACAGCTCTCTTTGGATTAGGTTGACTAGAAGTTGTAATTGGTTGCAATACCAAGAGACGTTCTCAACCCAAATCTCCTACACTTCCACAATGACTCCCTAAGACATCAGACAGTGGAAAATTCCCTTCTCTCGCCAAGTTTTTGAAAACTCCTCACAATTGCAGCCAGAAATATTTTTTTTCCTTGTCCATTATGTAACCATTAATAGTCCTCATTTTCATTTATTTTTCAGAAGTTGCATTGCAAATGTTTTTATTCAGGAACAGAAGTTTGATTTTATATTTCACCCAAGAATTACAGGGTGAAGAAGATGAGTCCTTCCTTCATTTGATATCTATTCATTGAACTTTATTTTTATTTATTTCTATAGTGCATATTTTTTTGCCTTTCTTGTCCCCTCCATACTTGTTGTGGATGTGCCGTGGAACTACCGGTGTGTATCTTTGAGAAGGCAGTAAGCTCAAAGAGAGCTGGCAATGCCATTGATTATTTTTACTGCAACTCTGAAAAGAAAGAGAACAATAAGTGTGTGTGTGTGTGTGTGTGTGTGTGTATATATCTACATGTTTATATACACACGCGCTAAAGATAAGTGTTCAGTGAAGCTTTAAACCCAGTGCCAAGCTTGAGAAGCTGGTTTTTGTGCTGGAGCCTTTCCTAGCACCCAAGGCAAAGGACTCTCTACCTTTGGCTGCAGAGCAGCAGCATGGCATCCTTGCAGCCCCTGCACTTGCTTCTGTCCTGGGTGGGGAAGAGGTTGGCCAAAAGCCTGCTTCATCTGTCTGCTTTTCTTCCTCCGGTACTATTATCAAGCCTCTCTTTCCACTCTCCATGGCTCTCACCTTTTCTGCTATTTAAATCTGCTCAGCATTTTGCAGTAAATATGCTACTGTCCCTCCTCTTGAGCCTTTTTGTTGGCTCTCCCCCTCTGCTAGACACTAGTGCCTGCTCCCGAGTGCTGCTGCAAAAACCCCTCGCTGCCTGCCCCAAGTCTTACACCCTGCCCAGCTTCCTTATTCTTTCCAGGTGCTACACAAGCATTTCTACATTTTTATGCTGTGTTTCTGTCTGGAAAACATCTTCTCTCTTCCAGTCCATCAGCAGGTCTCAGACATCTCTTTTGTGTTGATTCCCCCAGTCAGCCAGTGCATTGCAATAGATTAGCTTTTCTGTTTACCTTGTTCAATTAGTTTTTATTCTACTCTGAATTGGATTTTAGCAGCCCATAATTTGTGAGTATTTAGAATTAGATATATTTTTGTAAGCCATTTGAAAAACAAGGATATCAAGCTTCCAGATGGCATAAAATACTGGTTTCTGGATTTAGTACTTCTCAAGATAGAACCTGTTAAAATCATGCCTGACTGGAAGGGTGGAAAAAAAGCAAGAGGGCAATCCAAGTGCTGTGCTTCTGGGTTTTGGGTTTTTTGCTTCTTTTTTCTTCCAAGAGGGCCTGTTACAGGTGACAATTACATGGCAGTAAGCAGAGAAGAGCAGGGCAATCAGTTCCTGTATGCAGAAGATGCGTCCAGAAGGTGGTTAGGATGTGCATGAGAAACTAACCAGAGGCTCAGAGCCTTCTTGATCCTCTTCATGTTAAACAAGATTAAATGAGATGGTGGAAGTGCTGACATTGTTATTAGTGACATTAGTTTTATTCACACATAATGCAAATTCACTAGTATAATCCTATTAATGATAAACATTATCTGTATAAAACTGTATAATTTAGGATTTTTTTAGTTCAAGATATGTTAATGCATTGAATTATACCTAAGTGCCAAAATAAGGTCATTTTTAAGGTCAGCTCTCCACAGCCCATTCAACCTTTAAAACAAAACTTTATTTTTTATTAGTGCCACTCCATTTAGATCTTTTCCTGCTTCTAGCTTCCTTCTTACTTTATAAAGCTACTGCTCATCAGCTTATCTCCCCTGCAAAGCTCCCCACACCTTCAATCTGTTTAGTCCATGTGTCATGGACTTTCTCCTTTTTTAACAGGTGGAATTCAAGTATTGACACTGACAGCCTTTCTTTCTCTGGGAAGATTAGATTATCTCAGGATCTTATGGGCAGCATTATGAATCGTGCACAAAATACACATTACAGCTTGCTCCTGCTGTGGAGGCTTTCCAAGTGCTGCTCCCTGAAGATCTCTTTGCCCCAGAGCAAAGGCCTTGGTATCGTGCCCGGCTTTCCCCCAGCAGAAGACAATTGATGAAACAATATGGGAAAGAAAAGTCTGATCTGGAAGTTCCTATCTGGGGAGGGGAAAAGCACTTCTACCACCTACCACATATGGCAGGCATCCAGAGGAAGGCAGGTCTTGCTAAATATCAAAAAGAGTAAAGCTGCAAGATTTTGGACACAATGGAGAGTAAATGCTGGGAGAAGTCCATCCCTCGGTTGGCTACAATATGAGAGTGCATGGAGGAGAGAAAGCCACCAACTGGTAATCCCACTGAGCAGATGTCCTACAAGAGAAAGTCCTTTATCTCTGCACCTGCTGTGTCAAAAACTCCTCTGACAGCTCAGCACTGAATGCCCACAGGAAGAATCACAATCGTGTAAGTGCGTACATTTCCCTAACAATTATGCCTGCCCATGCACTGTGCGTATACCAGGCTACATGTGAGCCACTTCCCAAAAGCCCCAGAATATTGCACATGAGTTATACGACCCCAGAAGCACGTGCTGTGGCATAGCTGGCAAAACAAAGCATATATACAAAGCAGTCTTTCATTCAGCAATCTTATTTTATAATGTTGACAGAGAAATCCCTCCATGTTCATTTGCAGGTCTGCTGTCAGTATTGTGCTATTTATATTACAGATGCTTTTACACAATATTTATGTATTAGTACTGTTTTCATTAACCAGCTTTCCCATCCAGCATCTGGCAATGAGGCTGGCACCCAGTGGCTGTAGGTTTCAATGGAACTGTCGTGCTCTTTGAGGAGGCAGAACATATGTTTTTGGTGGATGTAAAGGCCAGGTAGTAAGGTAAATATGTAGTAGTTACACTTACTTATCTACGCCTACATCCTAGGCTAAGGGAATCTTAACAAGTTTAAAAATCTATAAAGCCTGATTTTTCTGTCTGGTGGCAAGTCAGAGAATTGCTAACTTTGAGTAGAGACTTACCACTTCCAAAAGTTAGACATGCTGACAAATTACTGCTCTAAACTAATAGCAGTGTTGAAGACCTCTCTGCTAACACTATCAGATAAATACATCTACAATCTCTGCTTCCCACATTTGACACTTCTTAAGGGCTTGCCTACACAACAAAGTTGTTCTTACATTGATTTTTAAAAATGTCATTTGGTTTGTGAGTGATTTAGTTCAACCTAGTTTAAATAGATTCTTTTGAAAAATAAGTGTTTATATAAAACATTGCATTTATGCAAGTATAAAAGCTCTACAGAAACCAACACCACTCCGGTTCTGACTTGGATAGAAATTGGAATGTTGTACAATTTCCAGCCTTGGACTCAGATGAAGGTTTGTGCTTTGTTTTGTTTTTTTTTAAAAGAAATGAAAATGTCTCTAGGCATTTTAAATTAATGCTAAATTAAAAAAATATGATTGATATATATATGTGTGTGTGTGTGTATAATACTATATATATATATATATATACACGTCTTACTTCTGTTGGCATAATTAACACTTTTATTTAGATGTCCTGATCTGCTTAGAGGCACTTTCACTGAATAAAATGAAGAGAAATATGGGTTATCTGAGACATTCCCTCATATAATCCTAGTATTTCTAGACTGAAGTGCTTTCCTCCGTGAAATACTGAATGTTTAACAATTCCTTATCATTGCCATGGTGGTAACTGATGTGACACATCCTTTCTCTGTTGTCCATCCAAGGTTCTAACACCAACGTTAAATAAGAATTGGCACAAGTAGGATTTCTCCTGGTCTGCGATGTAGAAGAATAGCCAGTCATGGACTGTATAAATTACTTCATAGTCACAGTTACATATGATATAGTTTCCTAATGAGGCCAATTCCCTAGGCAACAGCCCAACCCTGTAAATGTCTAAGCCCAGGAATACAGCCAGCAGGATGTCTAATTCGGTTGAATTCAATGGAGGTGATTTGGTACTCATAATCACCTCACCTCCATGAACCGTACGCCTGCTGTAAGTAATGTATTCAGAAAGAAAAAAGTATTTAAATACTCCTTCTTGAGTGAATTATTTCAAAACTTCCTCATTTTCCCTGTGTATTTTACCATCCATGCTTTGAAAAACATTTATCTCCTGAAATTCAAAACAACCTTCAAGAAAAACAACTAATAAATTATACTGAAGAAGCCCTAAATGTATTTAATACAATGCCTTGTGGTTTGAGTAACCAGAGAAGTCTACTTGTGACCATTTTCTGTTCCTGAAATAAAGTAAGTTTCAGCCTTTCACATCACAGGCCAAAAGCTGATCTACTTTTCTTTTGGCTCGCCTATCCATCATTCCACCTCTTCTCCCCCCCATCTCTATTCATCTGTGTGCAAAGCAGTGTAAAAATACTTCCATTGCAAATCAGCGGAATATTTTTCTTTTATTAGTCCTTTCAGGCAATTTCACATGCACTTTTGCATGTGTCAAAACAGATGCATGTATTGCAACTCAATCAAAAGTTAGGCCTAATTGATTTCTTACAAGAAGGCTGGACAGCAATGAGATAACTATGTGTGGTGATGATTTAGCTCATTTTACATGCACTGTATGTCTGGGGCACCACGAAGTTTGCCTATGTCCTGACAATATCCACAGACCTGAAATCCACCATCTATTAGAACTGATAATTGCCAGTGTAGGTCACTACAGTATTATTGTGAAGACCTCTATGAAATGGCCCCAAGATGGAAGGAAAATAGACTTTGAAGTTATTTCTGTATCACTGCCTTCCAGCCATGCCCAGTGCTGCTCAGCCCATCCCTGTGCAGGAACCTGGTGTCAGAAAAGCTCGGCAAGGCTATTAAAAAAAGCAATCAATTTTTACTCCTCCTAAAGGACAATGCAAAGCATATATGCCTCAAACCCAAACTTTAAAATAAAGTAGACAGTGTGAGGGTTTTACTAGGTCGTAAATGTGTGATTCATTATAAACTGGCTTATGTGATAGGACAGAGCTCACCTACATGTTGGTTGCACTTTCGTTCCCAATGAACCCGCTGCACCATGTAATACTAAGCTACTAGACACACTAATGAAAAGAAGCTTGAGGAATGTATGGGTACATTGCTCCCTATCTGTCAGAAAACTGCCTAGAAAAATGAGGTCAGCTATCTGCTCAGAAATTGTGCTTGAACGTGAGGGAGCCTAGATTTGTTTCTGTAAATTACAGGGGGTTTGGCCTTGCTTCCACCAAAAGTGAAGGAAAATTCGTTATGCACTTTCATTGAAGTAGGGTCAGCAGCTTTAAAAAGCACTAGAAGAAGCATAGGGACTTGCTATTTGAGCCGACTACTGAAGTTTCTTTTAAGTGTATGTAGAGTACAGTTGTGTAATGGTAAACAGAGGACTGCAAAATTCATCTGTTTGGTTTTGCCTGAATTATCCTTCCACTGCCTTGCATTCACCCTTGATTATACTATTGCCAAAATCATATGATTCGGTGGAGAGATATTATCTGATACAAACATATGTTATCAGGAAAAAAGAAAAAGGACTTTCCTTTAGTTGTCTAGAGGGACTGGTAAGGTTTTATGCTCGGAGTTTAGTAAGATCTTGACTCTCCTATTCTGGACATTTTCCTTTCTACTCAGGTAGATTCGAACTGCATTTTAGTAACACAGGGGAGGAGATCCTCCTAGCTATGGCTAGTGTCTCTGCTGGACCATCGGTTTTGTACATGAACTCCTTTTAGCTAATGGTGAGCTGGGGATAAAAATAAATAGCTGTTGAAAGAAAGCCTCTACGGTTAATGCTGTTTGGAACCAGAATATCCTGGACCTGCTCTATCCTGTGCAACCTGCAAAAAAACCCTGCAAGTTGCTCCCCCTTCTAACTCCTATAAAGATAAGAAGGAACAAAGCCTCTTCTTTTACATAAAATTTAATAGGGCAGGTTAGGGAGGGTTCTCTAGCAGATACAAATGGAAGATGCTGTTGAGGGAATGCCCTTCCACCTAAAGGCCTTTAGTGGGAATTTCTGAAGAATTGCTACAGAATCTATATGGCTAACTACCAAGGTTGTCTGAGCACTTAACCACAACACAACACAAATATGTAAAGTCTGCAGGGTCTAAGAACTAATCATCATACAAGGAAGAAACTGTTTTCCATTTCCCCTGTTTAGCTTTTTTGGGTAGTCTGACACTGAACTGTAAACAAGCCTCGTAAAGCTGGGACTCTTCCATCTCTCGTGTTTAAAGTCATGCTGTCCAGCTCTGGATTTGGGTGGAGAATGAAGCCTCTCATTCTGGGGCAATTCACTGATGGCTGGAAGACATTAGAGCTGTTGACATCTGTAAAGAATTTCAGAAATTATGAGGATATATAGTGATGAGCAACACAGAGACCACATCAGACCAGAGCTTCGTGGTCACCCAGGAGTTGCATAATTGAGAAAGATACATGGATTCTTTCCAGAAGATGTCAAATCCAGTCCATCTGTACCGAAGCAGGACTGAAAAATATGCACTGTGTTCAAGCAGCCATTCAAGCAAAAACTCAGTCAGAATTTCCATTTTACAGCTCTGTCTGATGTGTAGTTCTGCCTTTACCCTGATGGGCTCCTTTACACATCTATAGCAGTACGTTTTTCCTTGTTGTCTTTAACAAGGACAGACTTAAATCCACATGTTAAATCCCACCTTCCTTGCACTGATTCTTTTATTATTGTATTTGCATTCCTCCACAGCACTCTCCCTCATTTGTCTTTGTTCTCTTTCCTAGGCAGGTGGGAGAGCTAATTAATTAATACTCTTATTATAGGGAGTTAGAACCATGTAGCTGAAAAGCAGGGCCATTAGAAGTGTTAAGCTGAGGTATTGTAGGGACTGGGTGGGAAATGCTTCATCAGAAGCCTGGGACCTCATAGGTTTCAGGCAACAACGGTTTCATCCTTGGGTCCTGCCGTTCCAACTGCTGTAGGAGTTCCCTGTTGGATGTCTGGTCCCTCATGGTGAGCACAGAGGGATTCTCTGTTCTGGGTTTGCAGGAGCCTGTGTTGTTTTGCAGAATAAGGGAAGGCTTTTTGTATGCTGAGCTGCTACTCTTCATATCGTATTTTGATTGCATCTCACTTCTTTCCTGCCCCTGCCCCATGAACTGATGTGTTGATTGCAAAGCTACCATTGCAGCTTGCCTGGTGGCTTACATCCATGTAAATGAGGCATAAAATCCCAGCAAACCAGGCTGCCATAGATTTATCAATGTCTGATGAACACATTGATGAGCATGGGTAACCAAGACAGAGGAAAGCAGGGAATGAGGCTGGAGAGAGCTTACAGGGGCCAACGTTGCACGGGTTTTAATTGTGGTGTCATGCTTTGATTGTACAGCAGATTATGATCTCTCTTTCTATTACTATAGTAAAGAGTTTCCACCTCTCCCCCGATGGTTCTTGCATTTTTGTAAGATGATTTTCTTTGTCATGGGTCCTCTTTCCTACATAAAAGACATCAACTAGAAATTAAATTCCCTTTTTTCTTCAGAGAACTAGAAATATGACCGCCTGCAAACCCATCCATTTTTTGGGGGTAGGAGGTTACAACCGTATTTGCCTGTCTTTCTAAATTTTGTTTTCTTTTACACACTGCCATGAATAGGACTTGCACAAACAAGGAGCACTGACTAACTAAGGAATAAAGACACTGAAAATATCAAGAGAGCTGTCAAATGTAGTGAGTAAGTGGGGAGGAGCAGAAATTTTCTTCTAATCTCTTTCAGCTATTGTAAACACATCTCACTTGCAACAGCACATCTTATCAACAGATGTTGGCTGTTCTTGTCTTTAATAGCTGCTGTCACTTTAGCTTCTAGCAGTTCCTGCTGCTACAGCTCGGTCATTAAATGGACACTTCTCCACTAGCTTCTTACTGCCTTGTTATCCTGCCCACATCCAGGAGAGTGTGGGGGGGGTGGGTGTGGGGGGTGTGGGTGTGGGTGTGCTTTCTTTGCAGCTTCACATCCCTGCTGCCATGCTTGCACCGCAGTGCGGGTGCGTGTAGGTGGCTGGTGTAATCCCTCCGTGCTCAGACTGCACCGCTGACTCAAGAGATGAAAACTGTTGTCTCCCATCTGGTCCCAGTCCTGGGAGGCCGCAGGAGAACTGAGTGGCAGGTGCTACTTAAAGCAAGCTCTTATGTTCAGACAGGATCCCCTTTTTATCCTGCATAAACAGTGGTGAAGTATTTTTCTCCACATCATCCTCTCAGTTCCTGCCTCTTTACTGTTCTTCTTTTCCTACCCATACCACTGCCTTTTCTTTCTCCCATGGGACTGGCAGAATCTCAGAGGAAATAAGTAAAGCTTTCCTAATATAGAAGCTCATCTTCGCTGAAACCACTTCTCATTCTGTTAATGGAGTTCTGGAAATGTTTCAGTTCTCTCCCTACACTAATACTTTATTCTTTTCCTCTGATAGCTGTCCAAGCACCAGTGTCATCAGTTTTCCTAGCTTTATTAGCTCGTTTTGCAAAGAAATGCACAGGCAGTCTAACAAAATAATAATAAAAAATTGGCTGGAGAGTTTTATAGCTATGTACTCTCTTTAAAAAAATAAACATGCATCTAGAGACATCTTTCTGAGGCCATTCCTTTACTGGAGTTTTACACTTCACAAATACATGTGCTCTACATACAAATATCAGTGGAAGATAACATAGGATGCTTAATAGATTTACACATGTTCCTTCCCCCTTCCTCTCTTACCCTGATACATGTTTGGCCCAGGGCTCTTCTTTCAGAGCCTTTCCACCTTTGTAGATGTGACATCAGTGCTGAAAATTTGCAAATCTACTCTTAAAATTTTATATAACAAAAGCATGAAGCGCCTGCAAATCCTCCGTGTGGAAGGGAGTGCTTTTTCTGTGCCTCCCTCCCCCACAGTTACACTCGTTCTGGGGAGAAGGAAGGGAAGCGCATAGCAGCAGACGTGGAAACACTCTCGTTCGGCAAGGAGAATAGGGTTTTCCACCAGGGAGAAGGTGCGGATCTGCCAGCGCTGGTTCTGCAGGGTGCAGCAGAGACAGAGGGAAGCTCAGGTACACTCCTGTCCCCTCAAAACCCCAAACTCAAGCCAGGAGGGGGCAGGGGTTGAGCAGGGAGCCTTCCACCCTCAAAATAGAAATTGTGGGGAGCAAGGAGGCACTAAGCAGGAATGCTTGGGAGGGTGGGAAATTAGTGGGAAGAGGAAGAGAAGTTCTTCAGAAAGATGGCATCTGAGGAGGCTACAGCTGAACACAGAAGTACGGGCGGATGATAATAGGAGAAATGCCTGCAGTCACCCTCGGAGAGAACTAGTTATACAGAGCATATGAAGCAAGCTCAGTAAGCACGTGCTCAAAATACTCCACCTGCATTTTGGAGGCATCCATTACCACCAGCTACCTTCCTTGTGCTTTACCCTAGCTTCCCAGGGCAGAGCTTCCTGCCTATCCTTTTCCAGATGCAAAACTTGCAAAAATGGGAACGGACTGACATAAGCACCACGTAAGACATGGACAATTGCTGGCAGGCAGTGCCCTGTCTAAATGATTTCTCCCAAATGCACAGGAGGGCGGATAGGAGAAGAGTCCCCTGGGATGGGCTTCCATTTCACACAACCTCTTCCAGTGAAGATGAACGGGTGTCCCAGTCAGAGGGTGCCGCAGACCATCACATACACTTTCCAGGCCAGTTGTAGCATCTGGCCTGTTGGGTATCCTGTCCCTTCACGACCCACAAGGATGCCAACAAGACAATTGCTTACCTGTGGTAGGGTCCACCCAAAACTAAAAGTGAGGGCAAGAAAAAGAAACTGGATCCCTGCTAGCGCAACTTGGTTGTATGAAGTGTAGTTTGGGAAAAGAATTTGTCTTGTTAAAGGCTAGCTATTCTAGCCTCATAAATTCAGACTGTGGATTTGGTGATAGCTGTGTGCACAAAGTGCAGAGGCAGGAAAAACCTGAGCCAAAAAAGTATGTTCTCCAGCAGGAACACAGAATTAAGGTGCTACTTTTATGCTGCAGTTTTATTAGTGGCATCTCAAAAATATCACTTTCAGCATGCCTTTTTCACTTCTCCCACAGAAGCATGAAAATTAACATCAGCTAACAACATTTTCTATGGCTCTAGAGGAAACGTTTTTGAGAGGTGTTTATGCACTATTTGTCTCATCTGCTTTTTTTTTTTACGTTATCAAAGTCCAGTCATAATGAAATTCCTGTTTTGTGGTTTTTATATTTTATTTTAAGGGGTGATTTAATTCTTTCCCCCCTCCCAGAGCTTAAGACACACACATACCCCAATGAGCAAAACACAAGACCCTTCACACAGAGTCGCTTCCCATCAAATTTCACACTGGGCATGACACACCAGCTCAGATAAAATACAGAAGTGAAAGCCACATGCTCTGGCACACAGTTCCCAGGCGCAGGCAGCAAGCTTGCCCCCTGGATGGCTTGAGAACATCTTCACCCATTGGGTTCTGCCGCGTGCAGGAGAACAGCTGTGGTCACATTTGGGGGTCGCAATTAATTCCCCATCTGTACTTTATGCCAAGGGAGAGGTGTTTGAGCTCACGCCTTCCGGCTGCTGCTGTGCCACCTGGAGCGGTCAGAAAGGGCCTGTCCCCACCACCTCTCGCCTCACCTTCCTCCCCAGCACTGCTCCTTCTAACCCAAGTGGGCTAAGGAGACACTGCGACTGCACATCCAGGTGCACACAACTCTGCAGCTAGCACAGGAGGAGAAGGCATGGTCAAGTCCTAAGCTTCTGCAGCCCTTTCCCTGCTCACCGAAAGCCCAGGCCACCACACCTGCCTGTCTTTACCTGCTCCGTAGCTACACAGGAGCGACAACTAGTTGTTTTCCCTGAGGCTGAAGTGCTACCATTTACAGGTACCTTATGCAATCTCTTACGTGAGTTAGCTCTACCCCAAACAGGAACCTAAGCAGGGTGAAGGTCAATTCCTGTGAAAATATCCTATGCTGCTGCTTGGTCTATCGTTCAAATTACTCAAGGTCAGTTTTTATTTAATCATGCTTCCTTCCACGATTTTTTCCCTCCAATATTAAAAAAAGCAATTAGATAATGAAGCATATGTAGCTTGTTTTCTTGGATTGTTTCTCAGCTTTTTTCCTAAATTGTCACTGCCCCTTTGGACTTTGGCAGTGGGGTGGCTGCCAGGTTTCCACAGAGATGCAAACAAATTCTATGCAATAAAATATCATCTCTACATAATTTTAGCCCCAAATGTACATGGTGACAGTTTTATGTTTGAATAATATGAAAATCTGAGATATTGGATGTGAGTATAATTCAGGATCGAGAGCTGCAAATATTTCTGTGCCCTGGAATCCAGTTAAAATGCACCGTTGCACATGCTGTGTTTTGGTGGTGAAGTATTGCTTGCCTCTGATTGCTGCAGGGTAAGAGCTTTATTTTCCTAACCCATGATTTAGTGCTTTCCACCCCCTGTAAAGTGTAACTAACAATGCCCTCTATGTGAGCTCTGGTAGCTGAGGGGACAAGGGGGAGATGGCTGCAGTGGGGAGACAGAAAGGGGAGAGAACAGAAGGGGAAAAAAGGGATGTCTACAACAGGTAAACACATCCACAACTTGCCTTCTTAAAGAGCTGAAGGCCGGATATTGGGCCAAAACCCCAATTGGATGGCAGCAGTGGAGCTCCACTGATTTTGAAGGAGCTGAGCCAGCCTGAACCAGCTGAGAAGCTGGCCTGCAGTCTCACATTTGGTGCCCAAAGTGGTTGGAGCAGGGGAGGTTTGAAACTGTACTCCTCACATACCACGGAGGGGCCTGTGGGAATAATGTTTGCTTTGGCATGGAAGTAGGTTAGTGTAGACCTAGCAGGTCCTGCAGTGAAAGGCTCCTTTCTGCTCAGAGGGATGGTAACTTCCACAAAGAGAGCAAATTCATTCGGAGATACGGCTTAACCCACATCCTTCTTTAATTCATAGGCCCTTGCACAGTGCAGACCTCAAGGCGAGTCCGTGTGGATACTCTTGTCCCTATTTTCATCACTGGATGCCCTGTGTTGCCCCGTAGGGCACAGATCTCGTGGCATTTTCCCTGGATACCTATTCCAGACTCCCTCTTTAGGTACCGACCAGCAGAGAGCCTGTGTCAGGAACTGATAAACTCTGATGCATTTGCAATGTCTCCTTCCACAGCTGTGGGTCTGGGTTAGGAAAAGGAGCTGCTGCATTTCGTCCATCTTCCCTTTGCCATATGGAAAGTCCCTAAGAGAAAGTCTATGCTAAGATTTTCCCATTTCTGGCATGCTTTCTGAAACTTGCTCTCTTCTTCCCTCCGGCCCTCTTCCCTTTCCCCATGATACCGGCTCCGTCTCTGTCTGGTTAGAAAGATTATCTTCTCCCAGCACATGAAATTACAAAGCAGCTGTGAAGAAGAAGTGGAGGTAGATAAGAGAGTTCTCTCACCACAGGCAGCCTGGTGCAAAATGTTTCAAGCAGTGCAGGAAGGCCTGAATGAGGGAGGGATGCAGCAGAGCTAACGTCTCAGGATCCACCCCAAGGGCCACCTTCATTCAAAGAGATGACTAATGGGGCAGAGGACAGGTGGACAGGGAATGGTGCCTGATTTCTTTTCTGATATAATAGCCAGAGGATATCAAAAAAGAACAGCAGGCAACAGGTTTAAAATAGACAGAGATACTATGTTATGCAACTGATAATAAGTGGTTCCCCAGTTCAATGACAGAATTTTGTGAAGGCCAAAAAAATTGTATGGGTTCAAAAAGTGACTGGCAAATACATTAAATCAAAGGAAAATAACTCCGATGCAGGAAATCCCTGATGCACAAAACCTGGAGAACAGGGAACTCCTGAGGGAAATACCACTTTGTGCTTGCCCTGCTGCTATGCTCTGCCATGAGCGTCTACATACTGGCCATCCTCACAGGTAGGACACAGGGCTGGTGGGCCTTAGCCTGATCCAGTACCGTCACTGCTATGTTCAAAGGCTCAGTCAGTCAGGTGCTAAGTGCCACCAGACCTGCAGCACTTTTCTCTTCAGGAACTCTGAAAATAGCAAGCTAGATCAACTTTCTAACAAGACCAAATACTGCCATGGAATTGGCAATTCTAGATAACTCTGTACAGAAACCCTGAAGGCATTTTCCTTCCAGGTGGAGGAAAACGAATGCCCATGATAAATACTTACTGTACTTACCTACGAAAATGCATTGAGTTGATGCATATTTAGTATGAGAGAGTCCTGATATATACTTGATTCAAAGGTAAGATGGATAAGCCACCGGTCCTAGAGAGATAAGACAGTCATTCCTTGTTCACTTCCTCTGAGCTTATGGTGTGCTGACATTCCTCACCTCACTGCAGCCATGGAAAAGCATGACAGGTGAGAAAAAGAAGGCATTTTGAAAATCAGCACTGAATGCATTTTGTGTGGCAAAACTCTGAAGACAATATTTTCCCATTAGCAACTCAGAAGGGTGGTGTTGGTATGGACAAAGGACACATATTCACTGTGTTCCAGAATGGATGCTGATCCCTGAATGATGTTTACTTCTGATGCCACATTATCTCTCTTCCAACTTTATTACAACAGACCCCAGAAATCCTGACCCAGAACACGTCTATTGTCTTGCGGAGGCTCTTCAAGCTGCTGCAGTACCTTGGTTTTGTTGCAGGCTGGTAAATGGTAATCCCATACCGATTGATATTTGGTGATGTTAAATGTGGCAACTTGAGCAAGGCTCTGGGCTCTCAGTTAGAAATGCTTTATCACCAAAGGAGTTCCTTTATTCAAGTTAGCTGTTATGTCACAGCACACCACACCGCGATACTGACAGGGTGCCATTCAGGCTTCTCAGGACCTTAGGGATGTGAGCAAAATTTACCATTTAAAGGCCATGTTAGTAGCATGTCTGCTTTTTTGATAGCAAAACCTCTGTAGTTCTGTCTTACAAGTATCTAGGATTTCTTTTTAACAAATGCAGAGCAGACACCACAGCTTACTACTCACGATTTCTTCTAAATTATAGAATCTATGTCATGATGTCAAGTCTGCTTGTTAGGAATAATTGGAAATATCTCACTGCTATCTGTCTGGAATAAACATCTCATGCTCTGAATGCCCCTGTGTCAGATAAGGAATATAAAATGTTGAACATGTGAACTTATTAATTCCCTGCTGAATGAGGATTTATGGCCTGATAGCATTTAATGGTGGAACAGGTCATTCATCACAACAAACTGATTATGAGCATTTATGGGAAAATGGGACAGCATACGCAAACTCTAGATCCTGTAACTCTTCCTCACATCAAACCCTCCCTCAGCAAGTGGCCGTAACACCTCCTGCCTTCCAGAGCTACTCCAGGTGCAGTGATTGCTCAGTGGAGCAGCAGTAGCATACTTACAGATACGGGACCAATGATGTGTTTCTTCCACTCCCCAGATTCTCTTGCTTCAGCTCCGTAGTTCTGGATGCGTAACACAAAACAGAATCTATATTAATCCCAATTCAGCTTGTTTGAATTGGCAAAGCTTGTGTAATACTTGAACCATGACATGTTGCTTCAGGTTTTTGGGGGACCTACCTGAAGTTCCTGAAGCTAATGGGGACAAGGAAGGAAAACTATTTTCTTTCAATGGATTTTATGTGATTAGTTTCAATGGGATCTTCAGAGATTCAATTCACACTACTTGCAAAATCACACTACTGCATGAAGAAACATCAGACTCAGAGGAAAACCGTATGACTGAATTAATGTATTTATTTAGCGGGTCTCAGTTCAGTGTTGAGGTCTGTTTAATTTAAATACGTTTGCTCCCTTCATCCTTTTTTCTGTTTAATGCTAACTGTTTGTCACACACCCCTTTAAGAAGGTGCTGTCAAGTTCTAGGACTTCGTACACCTTGACATAGACATCTATGCAGCTGGCTAAGCTGGTGTTGTGACCATTGCTCCATCAGATCTGATACTAAACCTTCAGAAATAACCTGATCAGACTGATCTTGCTACGTATTTGATTCCTTCAGTATAAATTATGTACCTAATTGTCACAGTAATTTCTGGACACTTCATAACTACAGTATACAAGTTATCCCTGTTAGCTTTGGCATTGTATATAAGAGAGTTGGAGCCTACCCCTGAGAAAGAATTAATTAAGAAGAGAGATGAAGATGTCTTAGGGACAAACTCAAATATCAAGAAGATGTCCTGACGTACAGTTTACTATGCAAATTAACTTAGCCCATTCTGGGATTTCAGTAATACTTTGGATCTTGCTGAGTGTGATATGTGAGACTGCTACTTGCTTAAACTATTCTGTAAGAAATCCAGGATTTGGTTGTTTGGTTTTGTTTTCATTCAAGTTCTCATTGCTCTATAAGTATGGCAAATAAAAAATCCATGAATGTGGTTTGAGCATGAGCATTCTTAGACTGGATGACTACATGGGTCTAAAGGTGCAAAGATTTTGAATATTTACTTTTTTTTGAGTAAAATCCATCCAATCTATTTTAGCTTGGTCAGTGATGGATCTGATCTCATTCCTACTTATATTAACAGGAGTTTATCAATGGCTTCAGTTGGCAGAACCCTCTACTATGGTCAAGAGTAGTATAGTCAAGTTTATAACAGAGTTCTCATTTCAGCTTTTCAAATCTTTTCATTGTATAAGTGTGTCTAAAATCACGATGTCATATACTGAAGAGCTGACTCCCTGCAGGTAACAAAATATTTCCAGTCTTACTTGGTGGGAGAGGGTGAAAAGATACAGGACTTGAACAGTAACTGTCAAAGAAAATTGGAATTTTACACTGGGATGAAGGTAGACTTAATTGAGAGACATGAGGGAAGAGGAAGGAGTGAGAAAAGGGAGAGACATCTCTGTGTACTGGGAAATAAAAAACCATGTTGTATAGGCCAATACTGCCGTGAGAGATAGAGGATAACAAAGAAGTTAGCATTTCCTTAATCCTGTTGGTCTTTTTCAAATAAATCACTGTTTCATATGGTGAGTCTCACTTTCTTCACACCCATTTCCATCATACAGGATTAAGTAGCAAATCGGTTGTATTCTCAGGAAGAAATTTGCCAAAACACATACTAAATCCCTGAATAAAACTATGAGACACAAGTCTTCCTCTTACTTCAATCTAGATATCTTTTATTTTTTAAAATTGAACTTGCTGTCTTTGCCTGCATGGTACTGTTTTCTGGAAGAGCTTGGATTTGTGAACATCATAACATGTCCTAAGCTAAATTTTGTTTTCCTCTAGTTATGTTCTGTTTCACTTCTGCTCAGAATTGCAGCCATCTCAAGGTAATATATCCAGAATGTTTAAAAGACAAGTTAAAAGCATGTATTAGCTTAAGATCCTATAGCTATCTTACCTTTCCAGCTTTTATTTCCATCTGACTTTTCATCCTTTCTCTTTTTCATTTCTTTGAGAGTATGTCAAAACCCGAAGATGGGGAGCAGAAAACTTCCTGTGGTAGAAAGGAGAAGAAGCAGTTCTGTGGCACCTGTTCTCTTTGATCTCCTGCTGGTTGGCCACTCATCACAACCACTCACACTGCACCACATATCTGTCCTTCTGCCCCTTCTTGTCCTCTTCTTCCCAATGGCAAACTGCCTTCCCTCCATAGACCACCTCTTCCACCTTTTCAGCTCATCCTGGTTACCTTCCTTTCTTACCGATGTAGTTTCGCAGCTTGACTATGCACATTTTATTTCCTCTAGAAACACAAGTTGATGCGTATGGTCTACCACGTGTTTACATTGACTTTAGAGATTTTTGGATGTAATCCTCTCCCTGCAAAGTATGGACTGTAAAGCAATATGTTATTTCTTCCTTGTTGGTTCTAGAGTGTTCCATGTAATACTGCAAACTCAGTCCTCGCCTTCCACACAGCATTCAGAAAGTTGCTGAATGTTGCTTCTGTACTGTACATTTATTGACTGAAACATTTGAGTTGTTGCTTTTCACACTGGTAATTTTAGAGCACAGATGCCTAGCATGTTTACTCACATACCAGGGCTCACATTTAATGAGCAAAATGTCAAGTATATTGTTATCCACCATAAAAACTGTGAAAAATATCCTTGCCATCTGCAGTGTGCCTTCTGCTTCAGCCTAAAAGACTTTTACAAGCAATTACATTAAATTAACATTAAAGTCAATATTTATAAATGGAACCACCTCTAAAGGGCCGGATCTTCTCCCCTCCCACACCCCCTGTTCCTCCGGGAGTTAATGAGCTGGGGAGGAGGCTGGGTGCGGGAAGGGGAGCCGAGTTGCACTGGGCTCCCGGTTGCAGTCAGCCAGAATAATCTCTCCACACTAAGGAAGAAGCGGAAACGGAAGAGTGGCACTAAATGGTATTGACAGCGTCTGAGGGCCAGATCCCGTGCTGATGTCAGCTGGCGTAACTTCATTGTCTTCACCGAAGTGATGCAGCAAGCATAAATCAGCTCAGCTCAGCTGACTTACATAGCATGATGTTTGATTTTTGCCAGCTGAGGATTGAGCCCAAAATAACATTCATGAAATAGATGGTGGATAGCAAAGCTGAAACTGGGATTTGATAGACTGCCACAAAACAAGATAGCATCTTCCAAGAAAATATTTTCTACTTCTCCACCAAATGTAAGCCTCTCTGGGGTAAGAACCAACCATTTGTTCTGACTTTTTATGGTGCTGAGGACAATGGAGATCTCATCTGTCACTAAAGCCTCTAGCTTGTCCTGCAAGAATAATAAAATTAATAACTACTACAAAAATGTCCTTCTCCAGACAGGCTATGACATTTTTGCTCTTGCAAAGCCTTCAATCCCAGCATGATTAGTGTATTGCAGGACTGAGATTTAAGCACATTTTGTAAAAATGTTGTTGCCCACTGCTGTTATCCCAATATCCAGAAGCAGCTGAAATTCCAGCCGGACCTTTATGGGGCAGAGCTGACGAACCAAAGCCAGAACATACTCCCTCGGAGAGGCGAGCAAAGATAACTTTTGTCATTTGTTCCAGCTGTTCTGCCAAGTCGCCCACATACCCTCGGCTCCACCAGGCTCATCTGAACTGCAGTCTAGCATGGACATCATGAAAGCTGGCCGCTCCCATGACTGGAGGCTAATGAAACAGAGAAAGGTAGCATAATCATATAATTGTCACTGTCTTGCCTCTGCCCTCTACACATGTTGAACAAGACGATCAGGGAGAAAATTGCTGCAGTAATTAGCAAACATAGCATAAATATTTATCAAGGAAACCCCAGGTCAAATGGATTTTAAAGTTTTCATTTAGAGTTGTTTAGATGTAAACATATTTCCTTAATTGGGCTTTAAGAAGGGCACTCACATGGTTCCTTTTGAGCATTTTTAATACAATCATCTCTTGGGCAATTAGGCCACTCGCTAAGCCACAAATCTTATCTTTCACACTGGTGAGTCACAAATAAGGACTGAGTCACAAATAGACCAGACAGACAAATGGTGGCAGGAAGGAAATAAGATTGGCTGTGAATATATTTAGGCTGGAAATCAGAAGATGGCTGCAGACTACCTGAGGAGTGCAATTCTGATACAGTTTTCTAATTGGGAGGAATTGAGGGGAGAGAAGTAACTTAAATTGCTTTATCATTTAGCTTGGTAAGTTCATGAAAAGGATTGTACACTAAGTAGGAGAATTTCTTAAGACTGAATTGGACAATAGGAGCCCCCAAGTATTCAGTTTCTGCACGCCATGACTATCTGCAAGTAGAGGGTTAGTGGCCTGATTACCCAAGTTGTCCCAGCCAGTGCTGTTGTTACCAGTGGTCCTTAGGACTTATAGCAGGGACTTAGAGACCCTTACAGCAGGGGCAGATTGCACAGATACAACTATGCCAGTGTCATCATACATTCACGGCTCTATTTAATGCAGAATCTAGTGTTTGCGTTGTGAGTTTGCAGCAGTGTGGCTTAGCTGCAAACCCCTCCTGTTAGAGGAAGTGAGAACAGCTTGACTTCTTATGATTGCATTCGAGGTCAAGTTCAATTATGGGGTATTCAATGATGGGCTGCACCTAATAAGATGGAGATCGGCTAATAGCTCTATCAGCTAATGAAATGTTTTCCATTGTTTGACCAGCACAATGACTTTCTGTTGTGCAATCAGAGTTCCTGGGAACTATTGTAATATGAATAATGGGACTTAGGATGTTGGGCTACTCTTTACTGCCTTCTGTATTTTCCAAGGAGAAAGGGAGACTGGAATTTTTGCTGGTCACGGAAGACAATTTACTTACTGCCTTTGTGTAAGTAACACTGAATATGCTGAGGTATCAAATAATATAGGCTGGAAGGGTGTCTGAGTATATGAATGCTACCTGTTAAATGAACAAAAAGTCCCATGTCTGTCAAAGCATGGGTTTCACTGTGCCTTCCAGTTCCACATCAGCTCTGTTCCGCACCAGCAGCCTTGTCTCTAAATGTGATCCTTGCTTTGCTGTGACATGGTGCGTCTCAAAAATGTTGTGCTTTTAATCAATCCCTAGAGCATGAATGCACATCCCATACTATATTGGCCACATCGAGTGTTTTTACCTGCATATCCAGGGCACAGCCTGCTCCCTCTTGTTCTCTTTCCTGCATGCCCTTTGGTCTCTGTCCTATCACATGATACAGGTACTGGTGTTTCCTAGAGATATTCATGCTTGGTTATGCAGCAGGAATGCGTATGACATGATGTTGAAATTATATAGCCATGTATGATTATCATGTGATACCAGATGCCTGCATTTTCTTATGATGAGGGCCATGTTCCCCAGCCAATGCTCTACGCATCTGAATGAAAGGATTCTTCGAATTGCAAGTATTAGGGCTATCTGACCACAAGGTTCAGTACTAGTGTTTTAGGGTCAGTTACTGCTTGTTTTCTGAAAACTTACAATTAGATAGTGTTTTACTGTCCTGGAGAAATAATTCTATTTCTTGCTGTTCCTTAACATTTGGTCAGTCTGCACATGGCAATAGAAAGGTAGCCCACTTCATTGCCTCAATGTGTGAGAAGGTTTTAAGTAGACAAAAACCATAAAGACCTCAATGTATCCCACTTCAGTTTTCTAGAAATAAAGACCAATTAAAATGTTAGTATGTAAGCAATTAAAATAAAAAGTGACTCTTAACTACACAATATGTGTTGCAGAGTTTACAGATGAAAAAATCAAGTCTTACTTGAACTTGCACTTCGACCTCACTGGGACCAGAATTGTATCCTAGAGTATAACACAGCCTGCTTTCTTGAAAAGTAGCCTGTCAGGGTATGAGTGTCAGCACTGAAATACATTCAGATTAATACAGTAATTAAATTCTATAAAGCAAAAGACCTTTTTTTAAAGTAAAGTATATTTGTTCTTTGCATACTAACTTTCTGAACTGCTAGTTGAAAAAAGGGATTTGCCTCTCCAGAAACTTGTCTTTTTTGTCTCCTATGTGGTTTGCCATTGGTTCAGCTTTCTTTTTCTCCTTCACTAACCTACATGGTGAAGATCGTTCTAAAAGGATTTCTGTTTTGAAAGAGTCAGCTTTCAAAAATCCCTGAGAAATGACCCTTCCATAAGCACAAAATAAAATCTTTGTGAGCCGAATCCCCACTTTAAATCATGCCAAAGTTTCCAAATCTGTCCAAGTGCTATTGTGAGCTTTGCAAACCATGCCACATATTTCACACAACACACGCCTGAAGATAATTTTTGGCTGATACATGTTTTTCTAGCTCCACTTCTATAGAGAGTTTATACCCACTTAAGATCTGCTGTTGCGGATATGCACTGTAATTTACAGAGGAGTTGTTTGCTGTGCGCACAGCGTTGCTCATGCTTGAGGGTCTTCCTTTTGATCTCACTGTGTATAGAATAAGGTCTGAGAAATATACAAGCTTTCTCCCACTCTCAAAGTAGCTTATTTATACTGGCCTCCAACATTTGGGCTGAAGTTCTTCAAATTTCAATATCATGACTGTATTGGTTAATGTATCAGTATAAGAAGTAGGAAAATCTTCCTGCTTTTTCCGTTGTAAAAACGTCTCATTACCGAAGAGTTTGCTTGGCCCTGACTAGAGAAGCATACCAACTGCCTGTTCGTGGAGAGTTTCATCGCCTCAGCAAGTTCCCTGTATCCAGCTGTGCTGCAGGGCATAACGCCTAGCTGGTATTCACTTTCAGAATTTCAGTTCCACTTTAAACAAGCGCTTAAATTCTCTGAGAGGTGCTTTGTGTTGGCAAGTAGTTTCAGGGGTATCTGGGTACTCCCGGTGGGCTCACAGGGTGACCCTACAGAGCACAACCCAGAACTGAGCTGCTCTGGGTCCTGATCCTGCTACGTACCTTCTTCCGTGACCTGGGAAAGTCTCTTTTTGCCAATGGCTTTGCCTCTGCCTCTAATTAGCATCCCTTAATTTCACATGCTTGGTGTTTGCATGCCAAGCTTGTGGCAGAATGCTGGGATTTTAGAGATGCTGATTTTTCTTCAGATAGAGAATGGGATCTCTTGGAAAACTGTGGCCATGGGAATGGTGCAAACATAACTTCCACATGCATCAGTTCCCCCACGTGCTAAAGCAGAGAAATCCTACTCACTGTGCTACCAGGGCACTATAAAAGTACATTTGTTACTGTTTGTAAAAGGCAGCAGGTTTCTTAGATCAATACCGCTACTGAAGTACAAAGTAATAGTACTTCTTGAGGAGGAAGGGGATTGCCTTTTGAGTTGCCATCTGCTCCTGGCCTGACTCCAATTGCTTCCTGGTGAGTAATCTGAAGGCAATTTTTTAGAATCAATTTTCTATCACATTTTCACAATATGACATATGTAGCTCTAGGTCTTAAAGAGGGAGGAACAATCCACCAGTAGTCTGCCTCCCACTGTAGAAGCAAATCCTCTAAATTACAGGATAGTAATTAGGCAGATTCATTGATTTGCTGTAAATATCCTTGCTGTATCGTCACCCCATTGTGGTTCACAGAATGAACTCTTTTTTTTTTTTTTTTTTTATATGGCATTTTCTAAATGATCTCATCCCTGAGGCATGGGTGAAATAAAGGTCAGTTCAAATGCTTCCCAAACAATAACCAGTGTAAAAGGATCACCAAATCTTCGGGGGGAGGAGGGAGAACCTACAAAGCGATCAATGTAAGACCAGACACGTGTCATCTGCCATCTTACAACAAGGGCTGCATGGAACAGAACCCACACACTTGAGGTGGGCACGCACTCTCAGAGGAGCCACGTTCCCGCTCCACGGCAGCCTCCTCGCTGGAGCCCCAGTCCTGCTGAGGCCTTTCAGCCATTCAGCAGCACGTCTTATCGTCTTCACGGGGTAGTGCATGTAAGAAAGGTGCTTGGTCAAGAAGAAAGGACTGATCTTGCCTGGTAGGTGTAATTGTCCTGTCTTTTCTGCAAAGATATTTTCTGTTCACTTTCACTAACCTTTTGAGCTCCAAATGGCTTATGGTATTAGGCAGAAGTGCACCTTTAGGCTACTAAGTTTAGAAAAGTAGAATAAATCATAGCTAAATCTTAGGCTATTGGTGACAAGCTTACCGGCCCCAAACTTCCATCTGTAGATGGTGAGAAAATCCTGAGGAGCACCAGTGGATCTCATCGCACCTGCTGCAGTAGCTCCTGCGAGATGGCCTTAGACTTCTCACTGCCTGTGGACCCACAGTGCTGCTGAAGATGCACGTCTGGGCTACTGTGTTGTACCATATCTTTGTTTTTCTATGTCACATCTGACAAAGCATCAGAAGAAAACTATTAGGGGCAACTTGACCTTAGTAAATTTAATTACATTATTTGATAGCCAAATGAACAATCCCCCAAAATTTACTTCTCAAGAATGTTACAAATCACACTAAGAATATATGCAGATCATTTGCATACATCTGACAATCACAGAAAGGATGTCCTTTGACAAAGAACAGCCTTTATAGTTTTGAGAGAAGAGGAGATCCGCCTTTTGTCAGGATAGCAACTACAGAGCAGTCCTTTCTGTTTTGAAAGATCGCTCTCTTAACAAAGGATGTATATCACAAGGAACAATTTGTCCTCCAAGTTTTTCTCTGTAATAAAGATATGATAAATGCCTTCTTCTGGTCAGACAATCTGAAGTGCAAGTCCCATCAGGATTTGCAAATGAGGAATGTGGCCTCTGCTGACAGAGGCATTCTCTCAGCACACCTACCAGATTCAGCCTAGTACAGATATTGGGAAAAGATGACAGATCTGGCCATCTCCTTCTTACGATTAGATTTGATGAACCTTACCAGGTGGAGAAAGCATAATTTAAAATGTCTTCTTTGCTTGAAGTGGGATACCCTTCCAAAGAAATTGGCCCTCTCCCCAGGTTGGATGATATTCTGGCATGAGATTCTTTCAGTGTGTCTTTTTTAAATAGCTTTGCATTAATTCATTAACCGAGAAGAGCAGGAAGTTAAAACAGTACACAACAGTTAAAACAGTCTGTTGGAAACCTTTCTTACATTGGAGAGTGAAAGTCAGGTCTCCTGTCCTAGAAGGGTGTGCTAACTGCTAAGCCTCAGGGTCATTCTAATGCTCTCTCCTTGGCCAATTAAATACTTTTCCAAACAAAAGGAAATAATTTAGCTGGGAGAAGGACTGCTTACTCCTCTTGTATAGTTGAATAAGTAGACAAGACTTGTAGAAAATGTAATTTTGAATCGCTGCAGACACAACTTGTATTTTAACGCAACTTCTCAATACCCTGCATAAGCAGCCTACCCACTGTTTGCCACAGATGGAGCAGGGGAATTTCCTCCTGCCAGCTGATTTCTAAGGAAGGTTTGGCTTAATTGGCTAAGGAGAGTTTGCAAGAGATTACAACTTTATGACAAGGGATTAATTTAGATGATAATGCAGTGTACATTTGTTTTGGTTTGGTGATGGTTTTTTTTTTTTGTAACTCCTGCACCAGGAAAGCAAAACATGGCTTCCTTCAGAAAAAGCTGCCTAAATACAAGAAGTCCAGTCCAGACTTGAATTGACTGTTAGACATCTGTGTTTTGCTCACTTAAAGCTACATGATGGGAATGCTCTCAAAAGTCCACATTGGCCTGCACTGGAGAGCAGCGTGAGACATGAACTGGCTGCCGTAGAGGGTGGTGGTGCCTACAGGACACAGGGGGAACCTGCCCAATGCATACCTCAGCTCTGCATCCCTCCCTTACGAGCCAAAAAAAAAGGCACACCGACACCTTGCAAGGCTGTGCTGTACAGAGGGGCATTTTACTTCAGAGGATGCTGGGATCCGCACACAGCTCGGCGCACAAACTGAGGGAAGATCTGGTTTGGGTCCAGTACAGCTAGATAGCTGTGTCTTTTCTCTCAGCTTGGTAAAATCGACTTCTATGTAATCCCTTCTTGTTTACATTGTTGAAAGGTTTCTGGTTTTCGGATGGCACTAGCTTGATGATCCTGCTACAGCAGTGGTGAAAATACATGCCTAAAAGCTTCAGCATGCAGGGCAAGTTATGGCATTGAAGAGTTTCTTGTTGTCTTTATTCATATTTTATCCACCCTCTCCCAGGGAACCAGGAAAAGACTTAAGATGAAATCACGGTCGCACTAAGCTCCCTAAGAGTTCTGCCACTGACTGTAGTGTGGCTGGATTTCATTCTGAGTCACAGTTCTCATTGCGTTCTCTCCTCCTCTGTGGCAACCTGTGAATGAGCACTACATGTTTTGAATAAATCCCGATTTCTCATGTCAAAAATGAGAATATATAGTATAGCTTGAACTGACTTTCCTCCTATTGCAGTATAATTTTGAATTTTTCTTCCCATCTAGTGTTATCTGGCATCCTAGTTGAAAACTTATTATGCATCTGGAAAGCAGCTGACTTTGATTTGGAAAAAGCGAAACACTTTCAACATGTCATTTTGCTTAACATCTTTGATGTCCCCTAAAAGTACCCATTTTCTTTATCACTTTATCTGAACTGAGAGAATACAGCAATTTATAGTTATTAATGTTGAATCAGTCAATGTGTTAATTGGGGGGCTAGCACTGGGAACAGCTGTGTTTTTGTAGAAGGGTGGGCTGAATGTATTAATCTTTTTAATGCTGTTTCTGTTTGGATGATGAGTATCTCTTAAAATTCCCTTCTCTCTACCACCTTGTGTAACTGCTCTATTTTGTACAGCCCAGAAAGAGCACAGCTCTCTCACTGGAGCTTAGGACTCCATCTCAAATTACAAAATGTCCCTAACTATTCAGCCTTTTCAAAAAGCTGTAAATAGAGATATAACTTACCTAGCAACAAAAAGTAGATCTCCACAATGTAGTCTATGAACACATTGAGTTTATTCAGTTATGGTCATGCCATAGCTCTTCTTTTTCTATCGCTAGTGTTTTAGAGACCGACTATAGAAAAAGTCTTTTCTATACACAGGTAATGTTAGGAAATTCTCTCGCTAACAACTGGACAGAAGATGAACTATCAAAACTTCTAAAATTAATTTACTTGATGGAGTTTCTGCTGGGCCAGGTAAAAAACAGGATTGAGTGACACTGGGGGAAAACACATAGTTTTGAAAATGTCAGTCTTTTGGTGAATAGTGAAATACAATCTGTAACCTTTAGCTCATACGGCTGAATTTAGTGAATGTTTTTACAAACAGGTTTAGTTTCTTTCTTAGCGCTCTCCTTTCCCCTTTCAGCTTTCAGTCTCCACCGTACAGTGATATAAAAAGTATAATGGAAAACAAGGATGTAGATGGAAAGGAAGGAAAATGTTTCCTCACCTCTATCTTAACATTAAAAAGACTTATTTTTTTCTGGATAGCTTTTAAAAATACTTGAAGCATTTGCTTCAGCTATAGTAAAAGCAAAGAAATATTAATTTTGAGTTGGTTTTGTTCCAGATTAAGCCTTATTAAAATTCTAATGTGTTAGAAGAATTCCTGTCTATTTAAGGTGAAAAGCCTTGTCCGTGACAAAAGAAACTTATTACCATTTCAAAGGTTGGTCAGCATTTTGCTTATATACCTACAAGGTAATAATGACCATGTTGACCCTTTTTTGATCACTGAAGTCTTTTATCAGTGCACTCTACTAGTTAAAGATGATGCTCAATGCCGACTTTCATATAATGCTTTCATGAAAGTGCCTTTGAGAATGAAAGCAGTGGCCAGATTCTGATCTCTCCTCTTCAGATCTTCTGCTACTGGATTTTCATTTCCTAAATCAATGTAATAGAAAAGAAAATTATGCCCGTTCTCAGAATATATATGAAATCTAAGAATGTTTCTAAAGAAAACATCATATCTACTAGACAGTTTTCATCAGTCAATTTAATAAAACTCTAAAATTACCTTTTTTGCTCTTAGAGCTAACTGAATTGTGAGCTCAGTGTCCTTTGGATAAGTTCCAAAAAGGAAAGTCACCCTGCAGAGATCAAGTCTCTGTGGAAAGCAAACCAAGTCCACTGTACTTGAACACCAACAGCCATTTATTATTAGGTCTTGAGTCTTAAACGTAGCACTAAATAGACAGAGAATGCCTATATTCTGCTTATATTTCAGAGCTGTTTCTGAAGCCTTAATACATGAGAAACTTACGTTAATGTAAGTTTTCTGAGGAGTAAAAACGGCAAGGAGGGCATTTTCCAGGCTTTCCTGGTATTTTGAGAGTAGTAAATTGGAAACTAAATTGATGGCCTACACCCAGTTGTACCACAGGCTCTGAGCTCGGTCGTTGCAGGGTAGCAAGCCCCTCTCCAGCTAGGAGGGGACTGTACGCCCTGTCCTCTTCTCCCCCAGCGCCCTGGATGCCCCTGAGCACGGCCGGGGAGTCTCATTAGTTCCTCCATTAGAGGTCAGTGGAGTCGGTCTTCTCTAACCTGAACCTTAACCACTGCAACGAAGAAGAAAACAGGGAGTTGGGACAAACTTCTGGGCACAGTTCCCTGGCACAGAAGTCCTGAAGGCACTGAGGCTTCTGCGCTGGTGTTGGCCTTTATTTTTCGGACTGTCCTTGAGCAGGAGTAATGTTTACACAGTTGCAGAATGTTACTGCCATCATCATTTCTTGTGTGTTTTCTCTTGCAGAAAATGACAATTTTTTTTTCTTAGAGAAAATATTGGCATTTTAGGCTGTTATTTTCATGATACGGCATACTGTAGGTTTTTTTCAGAGATTCATTAGTTAAGGGAAAAGAAGATGACTATCGTTAAGTATGTCCACTGCCACTGAAAGGATGAATCGCTACTTCTACATTTAACAGTTTTAATGGTGCTATTTTGGATAAACAATTTTATGACAGTACAGTTTTGTCTTGAACGACACAGCTGTAGTCTAGGAAACTAAACATATCTTCCCTAGTGTTTTTATTTGTCAGAAGAGTATTTTCAATACTCGTGTATCTGTGTTTTTTAACCCACCACAAAACGAAAAATATTATACTATTGAGACATGGGCAGTCTCTTATTTTTGTATGCATTAGAAAGAAATTTAAGTACAGACACATGCTTAATAATAATCCAATTGAACTTTTTATCATTGTCAAAGGCATTTGTAGAAGAATCCATCAACTCTTCTGATTTCCATACAAGTCAATTTAATGTCTTCAAAATGTAACGTTAATGGTACTCAGTGTACACACTGTAATCCTTTAAAATAATGTACATGGCAAACGGATATGTTCTCATGCATTAATAATTTAAAAGTTAATTTTAGGTACTTACTCAATATGATTAACTGATGGATCAGCAGTCTGGTATAGAGAAACAGTGAGCACACTTAAAGAGCATGCTGGAAGACAGCCAGGTAGCCACCTGTGTGATGGTTCAAAAATACCTGGGCTTTATCCCTCCAGTTTCCCTTCAGCGTTGGATGCAGTGCATCACAGCTGTAAGGGTGGTCTCTGCTTTTGAGATTAAATGCGCCAACTGCCTTTGAGGTTGAGGTGGCAGGACCTTTGGGGAAGAGGGGGGATGTTTTGGAAGGCAGGAACCCCTGCGATGCAATCCCGGCGGTGGCTGGCTGGCTCTGCAGTGCCGGCCCAGTTATATAACTTACCTCCTTTCACTTCTTGCTTTTTGAGGACACCCTGTAATGCTGGGCTGTAAATCGATATTCCAGGGTGGAAATACTACGGATGACAAAGTATAACCATTTCATTGTGCAGCTAAAGAATGTGCTGGGGCAAATAGCATTAAACAGTATGTAGAAGAGGCGTGCGTCGAAGCCCTCGGCCGTGCCTGTGGTAGCGGGCTCTGCGAAAGCAGCAAGAACCGGACATCTCTTGCACAAACCCTGGTCAAATCGTACAGGTACGTGTATGGCTACGAGGAGGATGGGGGCTCTCTCTGCACAAGGCATCACAGGGAGCAGACAAGGGGTAACGGGTGCAAGTTGCACGAGGAGAGGTTTCATCTTGATATAAGAAAGAAATTCTTTACAGTGAGAACAATCATCCACTGGAACAACATCCCCAGGGACATGGTGGAGTCCCCATCACTGGAGGTTTTCAAGATGCGATTGGACAGCATGCCAGATAATCTCATCTAGACTCCCTTTCCCACAAAAGGTTGGACCAAACGATCTTTGGAGTTCCCTCCCAACCTGGGCTGCTCCATCATTCCACAAACTGTATGTGCAGAAAGTTTCCTGTGTAAGCATGTGGGGCTGTGATGCCAGCCATGCTGGGCCTGGGATCTGGTCGGTAGTAGGCGCCTCCTTACCTCCGGAGTAATCTCGGGCAGAAATCTGATACACCTTTTGACTAGACAGTAACCTGGGCAGGAGTCTTCTGCTAGTACCACACAGGAGGCAGCTTCTCCTCCGGGGAGGTGCCAGCACTCTGAGGCTGGACCCCCAAAACGCACGGTCAGGGTGAACGACGGCTCACAAAAAGTCAGGGCGGGCCAGCTCAACGATGGGAAGAGGGGTGAACTGGGGGCTGAGAAGTGATGGCACACAGAGCAAGCTCCCAAAGGGCCGGGCCGGGCGTGGACGGGCGCTAGCGGTGCTGACAGGCTGAAGAGCGACGCTCAGCACCGCGTCAAGTGGCAACAGCCGAGGGAAGCGCGATCCTGGGGAGAGGTTGGGGGGCTGGTGACACACGAGGAAACCAGTGAGATTATCTGAGGAGTCAGACGGGGAGAGCCAGCGGTGAGAACAGGTGAGATCAGAGCAGGGCTGGAAACATGGGGACGGAGAAGGCGGGTCGATAACAAACACATTCCTTTAAATACAGTAAAGAAGAGCCATGGAGGAAAAAAGAGCAAGAGCAAGGAAGGCAACATGTTACATTTCAAAATATATTCAGCTCGGGCACTCAGCCGCAGTGCTCCCATTAGCGTACATGCATCTGTCCTAGGAGGAAAAGCCCACAGATTTTTCCCGCTTCTGCTTGGACTTGATTTTCTTTTACAGTGCTGACAACTTCTTACGAGAGGTGTTTTTTGCGTCCGGCGTACGGAATATTCTTCTGCCCCCGGAGTGCGGCGGCTTGCGTGGAAGTCTATATGCTTCCAGACGGTGTCTCTTAGGGAAGCCTGCAGTTTCACTTCTCCGAAAAGAGCTTTTTTGCAGTCCAAGTTATTTGCAAGCTACTTGCACATAGGATTGCTTGGAGCTACGGTAGGGCTCTGGTGACCCACGGGGGGAAAATACCAACGGTCCCACTGCACAAAAGTTAGAAGCAGCGGTCTGTAGGGGTGCTGGTGGCAGCGTGCGGATCCAGGGAGGTAAGGGTGTTTTGCAACACGGAGGAGCTCTCTGAATAGTCCCACCTCACTGGGACTGCAGCCTTCTCGCTGCCGCCTGGAGCGCAGGAAGGAGAGCTGGGCCACCTTCCATGGGCACGTCTGTGGGGGAAAACGTGGGAATAGGGTGGCCCGACGAGGTTAAAGACGTCGACGCGCGAACGTCTCGCGTTTGTAGGTGCCCCCGAGTGCTCCGTCGCCTTTATTTCCAAGAAAAAGCAGCTTGCCTTTCCCTCCCCAACAAGAGCACGCGCCGGTGTTACCTGTGTGGCAGCTTTTGTCAGCGGGTAGGAAGCCCCCCC
>VYZV01011275.1:21514-34799 GCA_013401275.1 Pandion haliaetus | reverse complement strand
CAGCGGGCAAGCCGTCTGCGGGAGACCGGAGCCGGAGCCCGCCGCCGCCTCTTTTCCCCCCGGCCGTGCCGGAGAGCCCCTCGCTGGCCCAGGGGACCCGAAATGGGGGTGGTGGTGGGGGTGTGTTGGGTTTCTGCTGCCTCTGCTCCCCGCCGGGGAGAGCCGCGCAGGCATGGGTCGCTCATTGTGTAACTGCGGTACTGCAAGCTGGGGCTGAAACTGTGGCATCTTTATAAGAGCAGTTTGCAGTTAATTGGTTTGGCAGATGAACTCCTGCAAAATCCTCTTGCCCGCTTCTGTTGCTTAAGTGCCAGCGCCTCCCCCCCCCCCTTCCCTCTTTCCCCCTACTTTCCTTTGAAGCGTCGCATAACTCTCTATTGCCAGCAGGATGGAAAGTGCTGATTCAGCAGCCTGGAGCCCCACTCCATCTGAAGTGGTGGTCTGCCTGAAATGTTCCCATTTGTTGAAATGGGAACATGTGTTGCTGGTATGTCAAAGCAGCATTGATCAGGTTTTCTAAAACAGCCCTGAAGAATGTGGCTTGCTTTTCCCTTTGCTAAAGAAGAATGAATTCGGTGTTGGGCGGGGAAGCGAGAGGGGGATCGGAGGGACGTGGGTAGCTACCACCTTCTAAGGTATGCTTCTAAGGGACAGTTGAAACTGTGTTGCCTCGTAAAGGTGCCGAGCAATTACTCGTTTTAACAGAGATTTTGTAGGACATGTAGCAATGATGCATTAACGCTCCAGCTCGATCTGCTCTTGCGTCTAGAGCCTAGTTGTACTTAAAGCTCTAGAAGAGGTACGGGGAAGGGCAACAAGGCTAATCCTGGGATTAAAAGGAGTGAGTTACGAGGACAGTTTAAAAAAACCCACCACAAATGCACGGAGATTAGAAAACCTGCATGGAAAAAGGAAGTACGCTTGAAACTTTAAATGGCAGCTCTGGCTGTGCTTCATGATCGTTTTGGGGCTGGGGAAGGGGGCAGGGGGTCAGCAGGATGCTCTTCCCATGCAGCGTTAGTCTTCCTGGAGGGCTTACCTCACAGTGCAGCAGAAGAGGGAGAGTGTTCCAGAGTCATATTCCTCTGGCTATCTGTGTACAGTTACATGCTAATGTCAAGGCTGTTCAGGTTTTCTTTCCCCAAAGCCGAACTCTTTAAAATTCAGCACAGTGTAGAGCAAACAACAAAGCCTGAAGAGCAATGTTTGGTAGCCTTATTGCAAACGGTAAACTGATGGAGCAGCAGACCCTGACGCTGGCCTCCAGTGATCATTTTGCCATGTTATACTCTGATTTATTTTCTTCACTTGGACTTTATTTGTTCTTAAAGTAGGTCTTGTTTGCCCTGGCTACATATTAAAGATCTTGTGGTACTTCCATGGTTTTCCTTGGTTTTGTTAATCAAAATATCCCCTCCCTTACCACTGTGTGAGTTGGCTTTCATCCTCAGATACAGCCACACCTGGATTTCAGGAGTGTATTCCTGTGTTTTTTGTTAGGTAGTCCAGAAGCGCTGCCTAAATGCAAAATGGATCTCTGCATTTCAGTTATGCTTAAGCATGTACCACGCGCTCTGTGAATAAAACAAATATTTGCAGCCTTCTATCTTGCGAGCACTTAAATGACTCCGGCAAGAATTGTCACAAAGGTTTTTCAGAAATCTTTGGTCGTGTTCTCAGCTGCGCTCAGGGTGTAAATGGGCAAAAAGTATCTGGATCTCTCTGGTGAAGGGATCCTTCCAAGGCGGGGAGTTCCCAGCTGGCAGAGGAAAGGCATAGCTGGGTCATGTGCCACTTCTGCCAGCAGCATGCGAGTGTTGCACTGGGAGTTTGTTTTCTGACAGCACCGAACTAGCAGATGTCCCTCTAGACTGTGAGGCACCGGCAGCTTCCCTGGGCGTGTGTCGCAGCGGGCTAGCCGGGGGGCTCGCGGGTAGTGTCACAGCAGGTGGGACCCTGCTGTCGCTCCTCTCCTCCCTTCTGCCATGCCTCTGCATGCGTTGTTATGGAGGTTTATGGTGACAGTGCTAAACGAGGCCATATTTCTAGGCAAAACTTTTGCTTGGACCAGCCGAGTGCTGTCTTGGGAAGTGTGTGTGTGTGGGAAGTGCACTCAGGTGCTTCTTCAGACACCTGGAAGCTGGGGGGGGAAGATGAAGGGGGTGTCTTTTGATGACCAGTGGTACGTGGTTTTAGGATGCACTAAAGCATTTGCTCAGGTAAAAATTTCACTGGTTACAGCAAACACTGTGGTGCAAAAACCTTACCAGTTTCTGCTGGCCTTTTTACTCTAAACCTCTGGGTGAACTTTATTAGTGGCATCAAGGCAAAAGCTTTTCTTCATTTTAAGCCAGCATTTCTGTCCAAACTAAGACTAAGAAAGCCTGCTTTTCTTTGGATTTGTCTCAACTATGAGGGTATTTATGCCAGTTCACAGTGCAGCATTTCTTATGTGTGCCCACCTGGCCCAGTGTTTTCACAAACAAGGAAGATAACTCTTGAGACCTCTGCCTCTGTCAGGCTTGCATGAAACTTGCCAACTGGCTTGGCTAGTATGATTGCATAAACTTCCTTCTGTAGGAAAGCAGGCTAAGAACTTAGGATTGTTTTTCTTGGAAACTGGACCTGCTCCTGGGCATGTCCAAAATATACCAGTTGTGACTCTTCACCTAGGGAAGTCTAGGAATGGAGATCCTTTTCTGAAAAGGTGAAACTCCACAATCTGTTTAGGAATTACGAGGAATGAGGTTGCCAAGGAATCCTTTTATAAGCAGTGAACTTTATTTACAGGTTTGCTATCCTTGCACTGCCTGCTGGTCAGGAGAGCACTTTGCAACCTAAACCTAGATGTGGCAAAGTAGTCTTGTTTCCCATCACTTTTTCTCCCAAACCAGTGGTTGTTATGAAACATAATAGTGTCAAGTAAACAGATGTTACCTCATTGACTTTCCTTTCTTTATACCTATTGAGCTGTGCACTTCTGAACTAGTCCTGTGCCAGGTCTTTCCTATTCTCATGCCATCTGTTGAATTGGATCATCTTTTTGCACAGCAGTTCTCCCATTATCTCAATATGGCTCCTCTGTTGCATTGTGGATGTGCAGAGGACTATCCAAGGAAGCCAGATTCCACGAGGAGTGCAGCATAAGAGAAAATTGCTGATCAGTATGAGGCATCCTGTCTACAAACAGACTGTTAGTCTCTTCAGTGATGGAACAATCAGAATAGCCTGACTTTGAGATCTGGTTGGATATACTCTACAGTCCCTTTGCTGGCCTGCTTTATTCCCCTGGGTACTGTCTCTTCAGCAGATACCTGATGTGAGAGACAGACAGGTACTATGTTTTTCATACAGGTGCATTCATCTGAAAGTGGTGGTGTTTGTGGTTTCTAGCAGCTTTTGGACTTACGATGTGCAAAGGAGTACTGAAGATGGAAGGATTCGTAAGTGTCACCACCAGTGCCAAGTTATCCTGAAACTCTTAAGAGATCTTCACATTCACACTGATGTGCATCCATTGCCTGAAAACTCATCTCCCCCTTTGCTTTCCTAGGGTCTTTCATCAGTCGCAGATGGATCAGTTCATGCAGAGCAAATGGACCCAGCTGACAGGACCGAAGGCATTTCAAGTTCAAGCCCTACTTTAGAGTAGTGCTCTTGTGAACAGTTCTGTCTTTCCTGGTGTCTGTAGCAGAAAAGACCAGTGATTTCTGCTTAATGGCGAGGAGCCGGTGCTGCCAATGAACTTGAAAACTTGTTGGAAGACACTCATGAAAGCATGAGGTTTTGAGCACTGGGTGAGCCATTTTCTGTTAGGAGAAGGTGGCAGCTATGTGGCTGCTGGGGTTTTTACAGGGAAACAACCCCTAGTGGAAAGGACCAGAGACTCAGGTGTGTATTGAATGAAAGTATAGGCAGGGTGAATCACATGGGTTCTTCAAAACCCAACATTAATGCTCATTTACAAGCCACGAGCGCTTTTAATGAAACCTGCTAATTGTATCCCAATTAGTTAACCCACGGGGAGATGCAAATTACCACTCATGAATGGCTACAGCAAAAGCTGGCCATCATGAACATTGGTTGTTCCAAGTGGGTGATCTTTTTAGCACAGTAGGAGACCTGCTCCCACAGCATGGATAATACAGCATGTGACTGATACTGTAAGTTAGTGTGAGGGACCTTTTCCTTCCTGAAGCCTTTCAGAAACCTTTGGATAAGTCACTTTTGGTAAGTCATTGTATCTTGGGGTATCAAATGATAACTTTGGAGAGCGGAAAATGGTGGAGGAAAATGTGTAGTTCTCTGATGTATGGTATGAAGTAAAATTACAGGTTGTAGATCGCTAGACTAGAGCTGGCATAATCTAGACTCATAGCATGAAAGTCTACCTCATTGATACTGAGGGAGGTGAAGCGTGTCTCTCTTGGAGCTCTTTGCAGCTTTCAACACTGCTGGCTTTGAGATTAATGCTGGTTCAGGTATGATGGGGTAAGGCTTGTTTGCTAGAAAAGTTTGACCTCTTCTTGGAGAAAGGATCAGCAGTGAGAAATTCCCCCTTTGCCACATGAAGGTAGGACAGATTCTGCTTATTCTTTCCTGAAGTGAGAACTGGGGGGAGAGTGAGGGGAATTGCAGGTCTTAATTATACTGCACAGTGTATTTCTGACAAGAGTTTTGGGACTATGGGGATAGTCATGGTCCTTGGGCGCAGAGGTGATGAGTGCCCTGGATGTGCTTGCTGGGAACACCACAACCCTCTCTGTGTCCTCTTGTTGCGGGCAGATACTGTAGAGTATCTGAAAAAGGACGCTGTGTTTCTACTTCTGTTGTGTTCTTTTGTTGGACACCAGGGGAAGGCTACAAGAGGTTTTCCAATTACCTTACCCTCCTGCTGCTAAGCTGTCATCCTTAGGCCAACAGCAACAAGTTGAGCAACTATGTTGATCATAATGTCCAACAGTTGCACTAATGATTACAATATTAACTATTGGACAGTTCTGTTGCTCCGGCAGTACTATTCAAACAATGTATTTCTTAGCGAGTCTGTTTCATCTTTTTTGGAGGCCAAACCCAAGGAACGTGGGCAAATTCCAAAAAGGCAGTTTTACGCAGGCAGGTCATGATGAACGGGGTAATTGTAAACACATGTTTGGTTAAACCACTAGCAAACCAGCCTCCCATTCTTCCCAGCCTCCATCAATGCCAGCTTCTACTAGTTCTCAACAGGACAAAAATAGGAAATTACTTTCCTGGCAGGCAAACCATAGAGGAAATGCCATGCCATCCTGTTAGAATAAACCTATAGCCCAGTGGGAAGGAACTCTCCTGCTGAGCAGTGGTGGGGATTTCTACATTTGTTCACAAAGTAAACTTCAGAGTGCAGTCTCTGCGCTCCCTTCACGCTTACTGCTGCAGAATTTGTGTCAGCAGGGAAATTGGAGAAACTGAGCGGCTGCTGTGAAGCCGAGCCTGTGGTTGCTGAAGGCTGCAGATAAGTAAGGGTGGATAATACTCTATGACACTAGTATCTTTCTTCCATTATGCATCCCTGGTGAGAAAATCAATAATCAGGGAGAATCTCTAAGTCCATAGACTCTTTTAATGGTGGAGATTAGCACTTGATGAACACTTGAAAACTTCTTTCAGTGCCTGGCATCTAAATTCTGCCTTTCTGATGACTTGATCAAGTGGCTGCAGCTCTGTCCTGACTCATGTTGTTGGTTTGTAGCACAGACTAGGTTTTCAGAACCTTTTTTCCTTTGATTAGCTTTATTTCTAGGTCATCTTCAGGTGCTAATTTTGGTTTTGAAACCATGGGGAAGGGAACCCTTGAAATGTCACCCAAGTCTCTTTCACTGCACATGCTCCCATTACAGAACAGTTTGACACTTAAACGTATTCTTGGTCAGGGGGTTGCAACTGGTCTCTGTGTCATATGTTTGGAGAGTGCTTCAGATTTCAAAACTAACTGGCGGCAAGGATTTGGATTCTTTTCTAGAGGAGAAACTGCTAGAAAATTTTCCCAGATCTTGATTTTAATGGAGGACATGGAAGACGGTAGGACAAGATAGTTTTATATTAAAAAGGGTTAGAGTAGAAGCTTTAAAGAGCTGAAATAATGATTGGGAAGTAATTTTTTTTCTTGCCCCTCCCCCACTTTCTTCTTTCCTTCTTTTCCATGATGTTCATCTCTGCCAAACTACTAGGTACAGATTCAGATAGGAGAATGTTCTCTCTGCTTAAATGGGAATTGGAAGAGGGGGTGAGAAGGACTGGGGGAGGGTAAAATCTGTAGGTTGGTCTTGCTTAGTGCACTGTTAACGCTGTGAGCATCCTTGGAAGGGAACGAGGAGCTTTTATTTTATCAAAGCGCAAGTGTGGAATTAAACTTCAAGGAGCTGGAAAAGCTAACATTTCAGAAGTTTGTGATATTTTTGTCTTGTGCCAAAGCCGTTCTTAAAAGGCCTGCTTTCCTGTCTGGCTCAAATGTATTAAAGTCCATTTAGGAGAATGTTAAGGGAGAAATATGTATTGCAAGGCCATTGATTCTTCCTGAATTAATGTCTTGTGGGTGATCATTCTTCATTCTAATAGCTGCTCGTGCTGACATCACCCAAGATGTCAGGGGATTATGTCAGAATTTAAGCCTTGATATTTTGCAGAACAATGGCTCAAGTGCTGGCAGATGCTTTCTCGGTGGGTCAGGTTGTTTTTGTTTTTCCTCTCCAGTTCTAACTGTGATGTTCCAGTTACTGTACATAGTCATAGCAATGAATGTAGTAAACAATTTCCAAGCGAAGGAAATCCGTGCAGCAGTTGTGAGGACAAAATACTACTTGCTGCTAAATCTTATGCTAGAGGCAGATTTGCCATCAGCATCTATACTCTAGACACAATGCATGCATTTTTAACGCTTTATGAAAACGCTCACCAGCTTTAACATTGTATTCTTTTGTTTTGTGATGAAATATTTCATTCCAGGTATCCTGAAGTCCAAAAAGTTGAGGCCAAAAGTGGGGGTAGGCGTGGGGGGGGTTGTGGGGTTTTGTTTTTGTTTGGTTGGTTTTTCTTGTTTTTCTTCCCTGGCTGCTGGGCACATAACCTAGCTTTAGTTTTTGTTTTTAAACAATGGTTCTTAGTGAAGGCCCTGTAAGGGGAAAGCAAATCAAAATATCCCATTATTGTGCTCTAGAAATGATCAAAATAGTCAGAACTATTATTATTAATGGTTTATACATTATTTTCATGAACTGATAGCTTTTGATATTCTTTACTGGTAGGCTATTCTACCATTACCTATAGTCATGACGTTTAACATTTGAGAGGTTTCAGAAGAGGCATTGGTTTTGTTTTTTTGGTTTTTTTTTTTTTTTATAAAAGTCGTCAGAAGAATTGAGCAAGAAGGCTATGAGATGAGCCGTAGGAGTACAGAGCAATTGCTATTTGGGTTGCTGGCATCTCTGATGTGTGCTCAGGCTTGTTTTGCATTTGGTATGCATTTTTTTGTTCTAGAGCTGATGCTAAAAAGGTCAGGAAGAATCTCTGTGGAGTTCCTTGCTAGCAAAGGTGGATTATGTTGTTAACACATAGAAAGTCAGAGGAGCATGCAAAGAATGTTGCAGCTGATGCTGTGCAGGACAGGGTGAATTTAGGTGTGTGATGACACTTGCAACACCTGCTTGAGTTCTTGTTTGGGTACCTTATCTCCCTGAGTGTCCTTTGGAAAATAGTACTGCTGATACAGCCTTCAGTAGGAGAATGGCATTGCAAGATGTCTTGCTAGTCTTAGCCTTAGCTAGTTTTGGTAAATGTATAATTTGTCCTGGTTTACTTGCAAACAGTTCAACTCTTTTTCCCAGGATCAGGAGAAGTTCTCATGGGTGTTTGGAAAATGGGTGATTCTGAAAAGTAAAGTGAATGGAGTTCTGTGCTGTAACAGCCTGACTTTGTTTTGTGTGTATTTGTCTCTGAGAACTTCTTGGGCCCTTCATGTCCAACAGTCCAACTCTTCCTTATGAGGGTTGTTCCCCAGGTCAGTCTCATTTAAAATTCAGATGAGCTAAGGTGACATTTCTGTAGGTGATGTGAAGTAGCCGATCAGGTCAATTTGGCAGTGCTCAGTAGATTTTCTGGGAGACAGCTAGTGCGCAGCCATCAGCGATACAAGTCACTTTTTTAGAGTGCTAAAATACAAATTTCTGTTGTGAAAAATCTGCAATGTGAAGAGGCTTTTCCCCTGTAAGAGAGGCAGGTCTTAATTTCTCAAAAATGTGGGCCACGCTAAGAGCTCACTGCTACTGAAAGATGTTTTTGTCAGAGCATTTGAATCTCTTCCCTTGGGCCAACTTGGTTGTTCACTACACCTGTTCATGGCTGACTCTAACCGGGTAGAAAGCTGTCCTGCATATTTGTTTTTCTGGGATTAGTTTTCTTCTGGGTTAGAGGGTGGGATCAGGTCTTGGAAGCATGTGGTGGGGCACCTGAGGTCAGGTGCCCTTCCAGGGAAAGGCAGAGAAAAGAATGGGTCCCCTCTCCTTTCAGTGGTAGGAAACTGCTGGGCCAGCTTGGCTGGGGAAGCCTACTGATTTTTCTTGAAGACCCAGCATGGGGTTTTTCTCTGTGAATTCCAACAAGTATTATGGAGCTACACAAGCAAACAAGCTGAAGACCAGACCTGGCTTTGCAGAGCATCTCCAGAACCTGCCTGTATTTGCAAGGTTTACCTGTTGAAGGGAGTTTTCTAAAATGGGTGGGTGGGGGGATTAGGGAAAAGAACTTGTGTTAACCTTTTGTCTGATCCGTATGCTGCCCTGAGGTGTGAATCTGAGCAATGGTGTCCTTATTAATGGCTTTTTGGAAATATTTTTTTTAAGAAAATGGACATGTGTTGTTGGGTTGTTTTCTTAAAATGAATATGAAACATGTCAGTGGTGGGTGGGGTTTTTTATTGAGCAACTCAGCCATAACAAATATGTTACTATTGCTCTTGTACATTTAAAGAAGATAAAAATAGCACCTTCACAGTTTCCAAAGATTATGTAAGGTATGTGTACCTGTATCTTACTATACGACTGTCATAGAGCAACTGAGGAAGTAACTGGTAATAAATCCATCATTATTCATATTATGAGAAATATCGAGCATAATAGCTGTTCATACTTACGACAGTGCTATGAGGAACACTGGAGATTTGGTTGACTTGCCCTGAAACGTTGTAAAACATACTTTTTTCAGGCCAGTTACTAGCTGAAATGTTTTTTTCCTGGAACGTCTCGACTGTTCCCAGTCTCACGGTCCCAGAGCTGCTTGCGAGCTGGTTCAGCCACTCTGCTCTGTTGGAGAGGGGGTTTCTATAGTCGAAGTCAAATAAAGGTGTTGGAGGTGACTGCTCTTGTTTATACTGGGAAATGGTCTTGGTGGCTGTTGGGCAGATCTCACCCATAAACTCCTGTGACTCTTGAGGAGCTGCTTTGGATAGATCTGCAAACTTCTCAGCCTTGCTAAAGCTATTATGCTTTAGCCTGGAGAAAAAAAACCCCAAAAACCAACAACAAAACCCAACCCCAAACTACCCTGCAAACTGAAACCCAAAGTAAGTTCTTTACTAATTTCAGTTATTATTCTTGCCTGTGGTAAATGTGGAATCATTTTTGGGGCAAAGTGACATGTCATGGCTTTCCTTCATTTTGCCAAACAGAGCTAGGGAAGACCTGGAGTTTAAGTTCTTGGGTTCTGGATTGCATAGCAATGACTGGTATTTCTCTTCAGAAATGTTTCTGGTTGGCTTTTTCTGTAATTCTTACACAAAAAAGGTTGAGCTACTTAACTAGTCCAGTCTTTCTGACTGGGTACTAGGTCTGTTATATGTGAACTCTTGGATGGACTGAGGAAGAGAGCTTTTCTGAGCTTTCATTACAGGGGTCTGCCTCTGTCTAAAACCACTTTGTCTTTTGCAAAGTCATTTGGAGAATGACAAAACATATTGAATGTTCTCCCCATACCCTGTGTTTTACTTCCAAGTGCTCTATACCAGCTGCTGAATGAAGTTCAGGTTTTATAGCAAATGCTAGTCATAATTTACTCATACTTCAGTTGCTTTGCGTACCTGTATTAGGTTTTGGGGCTATTGAGATGAAGGAAGTAATAAGTGAGAAAGAAGTAATTTTATGGGCATGCTAACATGGTTGCATAAAAATACCAAATTTCTTCCTCTTCTCAGGATATTTGGCCAACTTGTATGCTTGACTTCAGACATGTTATATCTGTACAGACTTTGGCAGTAATTCAGAGAAGACTCTTCCAGCCAGAGAAGCGTCCATGGGACTACTTATTTTTTTTATTTTAATTTTTTTATTTATTTTTTTTAAAGCATGTGGGGACTGAAGCTTTCTTCCTGTGCGCAACTGCGGCTTGTCTAAAGTCAATGTTTGAGTACGGATCCATGTTCAAGCTGTGTGGTCAGAGTGAATTTTTGCCTAAACCTATGGGTGAGCCATAAATCATTGCACTGTGTGGGCAATGATGCTTTCCATCCAGAGCTGGTCTTAGTTCACCTCTTCCTGCCAGTATCCTCTAATTCTGCAATTGTAACTCTGTGAAGCCAAGCAAAGAAGCATGTGCTTTGTGTGAGGAGCTTGCAAACTCTTCTAAATCCTGGCTTGCGGTGCAGAAAGGCTGGAGGTTCCCAAAGTGGCTCTTTCTGTTCCCCCTCCTGTCCTGTGTCCAGGGCTGCCTTCCTGCAGTTCGCTAATCAGCAGTATCATCTTCTGCTTCCAGCAGCCCTGTGGCCATGCTGTCTCCCCTCCCTGCTTCCCAAATACCCTGTTTCTCTTTCAAGGGTGAGTGGGGTGCATACATCTCAGGGTTGCGACAACTGCCAGAAGTCCCCAGCAGCGACTTAAGTACAGGGAGCTGGAGTTGGTGGTGAGCACCGGTATTGTAAAGTAGAAGAGGAAGTCTCTTGAAAAGGTCTGCCAGGAGGGAGACAATATTGCAGTAGGACCAGTTTGCCACTTGTGATTTGCACTGCTTTAATGTGCTGTACCGATGTGAGTTAAAGTAGGTTTTCATGGTAGAGACTGTCTATGGTACAGAGTTTCTGGAGCATCTTATGGATATTAAAGACTTGCTCGTGAAGGATCTCTTGAGTGTTGACGTAGTTCACTGCTATGCTGGAGTTTGGTATAGGCCTTATAATTGATCCATAGATAAAGCTGACTATTTATGTGGCATGGGAAGATGAGGGAAAAGGTGAAAGGAAGAAGGTGTTGCTTCTCAAGGTCAGGGTGACAAGTGTCATTCTGCAGGTCAGGATAGGGCATCGTCACCATGGTTTCAATTGAAATTATTGGTTTGGTGTACTGTGGCTATATTTACTATATTATACAGCTCCTTTATGGTGGCTGTGAGGAGTGTATCTCCTCTGCAGTTCTCAACGCGTGCCGCATCCCACACGCTTTCAACACTTCGTTGGTACCCCCGGCACCTTACAATGAAGCCTTTCATCAATGTGATGTATGCAGGGCTGGTTTGTGTCAGAGTGTGCAATGGGAGCTGTAATTCCAAGTGGGGCCATGGGGCTCAGCGGTACCGGGGAAGCTTTGCAGGGCTGCGGCTGTGTGCAGAGCTGAGGGGCGTGGAGGAGAGAGCTTCAGGTTATGTCTTCTCTGGTCTTTTGGGATCCTTTTAAAAGTACTGCTCTTACGGGGTAACTGGTGCTACCTGACACCCTAGCCATGTCGAATGAGGTCCCTAGAAAACCAGTGGACTGAAAGGACTGTATTAAAAGTGGCTTTCACCCAAGATGCTGCCTCTTGAAATCCATCAGCAGTTTAAAATTAACCAAATACTTTAGGTAGCTTAAATGAATCTTAATGCCTTTCTGCCACTTTTTTTAGAAGAGCCTGTTTACAACCTTGTTGCCTTAGTGCAGCCTGGATTGCAAATGTTTTGGGTTTTTTTATCAATGCAGATTATTTTGCAGCATGGATGTAGTCTTGCTATAGATTTATCTGGTCAATTAAGAAATAACAGCATTTGTATAAACCAAAGCAGAGCAGCCCAAAATAGCTATATCCTAAGTGACCTAACCTATAAAGCTTTGAATTATCATGTCATCTTCCATCAGGAAGGAAGTCTCCCTGCCCTTTTACATCCTGTAAGAAAGGACTGAGCCATCCCATGGTTAGGGAGTAAAAACTGTATACAGACTAAAGACCTAAAATTTAGCTAAGAATGTAAATTTTCCCTGGATTTTGGATGTAAATAAACACCAACTAAATTTTTTTTTTATTGTGATACTTACTGTAAAAGAAAGATTAGAAAACATTCCAGTCTGTTTTTGAGGATTTGATTAACATTTCCGAAGTGACCGCTGTGCTCATGTGTGTGTTTTCCAGCAGTGGAAGGGAAGGCAAAGAGGGAAAGCTTCTTTAAAGGAGAGAGTTTGGGAGATGTAGTGAGAGCCTAGAAGAGAAGGCACAAACAAGGGCAATATTGAGTTGCCTGTCCTTTCTTCCAAAGACAGTAAACTCAGGAAGAGTACAGGGATCTTACTAGGTCATGCAGAGAGGAAATTAGAAAGGCAAAAGCTCAGCTAGAACTCAATCTGGCCATGGTCGTAAGAGACAACAAAAAATGCTTTTACAAATATGTTAACAATAAAAAGAGAGCCAAGGAGAATATCTATCCTTCACTGGATAGAGGGGAACATTGCCACCAGAGGTGAGGAAAAGGCAGAGGTACTTAATGCCTTCTTTGCCTCAGTCTTTAATAGTGAGACCCACTATCCTCAGGGTATTCTGCCCCCCTGATCTGGAAGGCAAGGACAGAGAGCAGAATATGCCCCCCATAATCCAGGAGGAAATAGTTAGTGACCTGCTACGCTGTCTGAACACTCACAAGTCTACGGGACCAGAATTCACTCTCCATTATTTATCAGCAATCCTGGTCAACAGGGGAGGGAGGCTTGCCAATGTGACGCCCATTTACAAGAAGGGTCGGAGGGAGGATGTGGGGAACTCCAGCCCTGTCAGCCTGACCTCGGTACTGGGGAAGATTATGGAGCAGCTCATCTTGAGTGTGCTCACACAGCAGGTGCAGGACAACCAGGAGATCAGGCCCAGCCAGCACGGGTTCATGAAAGGCAGGTCCTGCTTGACCAACCAGATCTCTTTCTATGACCAGGTGACCTGCCTAGTGATGAGGGGAAGGCCATGGATGTTGTCTACCTGGACTTCAGTAAGGCCTTTCACACTGTCTCTCACTGCATACTCCTTGAGAA
>VYZV01011275.1:930-20990 GCA_013401275.1 Pandion haliaetus | reverse complement strand
TTTAGCCTGGAGAAAAGGAGGCTGAGGGGAGACCTTATCACGCTCTGCAACTACCTGAAAGGAGGTTGTAGTGGGGTGGGTGTTGGTCTCTTCTGTCAAGTAACTAGTGATAGAATGAGAGGAAATGGCCTCAAGTTGCAGTAGGGGAGGTTTAGATTGGATATTAGGAAAAAATTATTTACTGAAAGGGTTGTCAGGCATTGGAATAGGCTGCCCAGGGAAGTGGTTGAGTCATCATCCCTGGAGGTATTCAGAAAGCATGTCGACAGGGCACTTCATGACATGGTTTAGTGCGCATGATTGATGGTTGGACTCGATGATCTTAAAGGTCTTTTCCAACCTAAATGATTCTATGATTCTATTGACACAACTCTCAACTTTTTAATTGACTTGACTTTCTTTTTTTTTTTTTTTTTTTTTTCCCCTCCCAATGCACCCACTTCTCAGCAATGTGAGAGGAGAAGGAATCAAACTGATTTCCATAGTCACGTAGGTATTTCTAGTGTGATGGAGAGAAAAGACAAAGCAGGCTGCTCCCCCACCCCACCCCTCAGGTGAAGATGATGTGATGGGTGGGGTAGTGTCTTAGCTCACAGCATGGCTGGATTATGGCTCTGAAAATGATTACTGATATGATTATCTTTTTGGAGTAATGCTAACACATTCTTGGACCTGCTGTTGGGTGTCTGTATGAGAAAAGCCTGCTGTTTCTGGGGGCTGTGTTTTGCCCATGTGATGGCTGTATTGCTCTGCGTTTGCTTCCATGTCACAGCTCATGGAAGTTAAATTCTCAGAGATGATGATTGCCTCTTCAAAGGTGGAGGAAGTGTTAGGAAGAAAAAAATCGGGAGAGGACAAGTATTTATACCACAATGCATAGTAAACATCCCACTTGTGATACAGGTAGCTAATTCACGTCTGAAACTTGGCCTGACTTCAGTCCTGGTCTAAACCACAAGTGTTACTTTTGAGTAGATGTTTATTTGCTGTGTCCTGTGGTCTGGTGGCCATTCGGCCAGCCGGGGATTCCAGGGTTTACCACATGGTGAGGCGCCTGAGCAAAAATGCTTCAGCTCTGAATGCAAACAGTGTCATTTCTGAACTCCGTGAAATGGCAATGCCTGCTCAACTATCTTGACTTAAAGTGTCTATGCCTGTTGATTTCATTTTTTAAAAAAATACTTTATTTTCTGTTCTTTTTAATTTCTCAGCCCTCTCGTTCTTTAGGATTGACTAGTGCTTTGCCTTTGTGGACTGTCAGCCTCGTACTCCAAGATCCCAGTATCTGCAGTTGTAAAGATGCAAAGTGGGGAGCGGACAGGGAGGGAAGGGCACTGGTGCTAATCCTGTAAATCCACAGCGGGCCCCTCCTGTGTGTGGAAACCTGATCTTAACTCTTAGATGCTCCTTGCTGTTGCTGTGATATTCATATATAATTCCTACTTCTTAAAACAAGAGGGGGTTAGATCTAGTCAGATTTAATGAAAAGTGCATGAACTAGCCTTACAAATATTTATCCCTGCATCAGCATCTTACTCTGGGATACTCAAGAAAAGATGGCAAATGACTGTCTTTTTGACACTGTACGATCTAAAGCAAATGCAATTCTAGAGCCTCCTTTAAGCCTCTGTGGCATGCTTAAATATCCTTCAGTTGCATGGTTAAAGGCTAAAATAAGTCTTGTACCCAGGAGTAGTGGATTTGGGAGATTTGTAAAATGCCTGTCCCCAGCTACTTCCATTGATGCAAGTGGTGGAGGCTAAACTGTGGTGTGCGGGGAGGTAAACTGGAGACAGAAAGTTGGCTGAATAAAATGATAATGCTTGCAGTTATGTCTAATTGGAGATCGTTTCCTGTAAACACTCCCAGAGGTTTTACATAGTGAGAACAAATGCAGTTTGGAATATGCTGGTGGGTACAGCTCAATGCTCACAATCCATGAGCTAAAAAAAAATAAAAATTGAAGGGATTGAGGTTTTGTTTTGTTTGGGTTTGTTTTTTTTTCCCCCCAAACCTCCAGAGATGCTTCCTACTGAGTAAGTGTTAATGCCAAGCTGCAGAATGATAGGGTTGTACCTTACAGTACTGACTTCAGTTAGTTGTGCTGGGGTAACCATGTATGGATGATCCTCTTCCATGCTCTTCTGGAAGAAGAAATTTCTCTACTCCTTGTACCCTTCAAAAACCTGACAGCCAGCAAAACCTTAAGATTTGATCTACAGCTCATAGATTGCGGCTAAGCATGAAAAAATATTTAAGACATTAGAGTCAAAGTGTTGTTTCTGCTACTTGTCCTCCAGAGTGAGACTGGAGAGCAAAATTCCCAGCACTGCTCTCCACAGGGTGTTGGCCACATGCCTCTCTGTTGTCAGGTTCTGTTTTGTAGTGTTAGGACATAGTTGGATCCTTGCATCAACAGAGGCAAGTACATGGGTTAGACTTGTTAAAATATCTTTTTAAAAATGTAAGGTTTGCAGTGGGTTGGTTTTGGTTTTGGTGGTGTGTTGTTGGGTTTTTGTTTGTTTGTTTGTTTGTTTTAAGACATTTCAGCTCTGAAGTTTACAGTTGGCATGTAGCTTGTTGGTAGTCTCACTTTGGGTAATGTCCTTATGAGAAAGAGATGAGACAACACATCTGTGTTAAGCGTATTTTTCATGTAGCACAGCCCTAGATATGGAGAGGAGACTTGAGAGAGGTCAACCAGTCAATGAAAAGCTGGAGTATAGTTGTGTTTTTGACAGCAGTTTAGTGACAGTGATGGGGAAACTCCATGTACTCCCCAGACAGTCTGTCTGTTGACTCAGTGGGTTTTTTTCCTTTTAGCAATTTTGACTTGGTGTTTTGCTTTCCTTTTTCCCCAGTGCCCTCACACCACACTCTCCCTGCCACTCCACCCAGTAATGTTTTCCTAAATCTTCTTTGCTGCTTTTTAAACCTTTCTGTTTCTTCTTCTGAAAGTTGTGCGCATGGAGAACAACAGATTCTTCACTTTCTTTGCGGCAGGCTTTTATGTATTTGGAAGATATCGTCATGACCCTTACTTTCTCTTCTTTTGGCTGAGCTCCAGTTCATTCTGTTTTTTCTTTTTTCCTCCCAGATGTCATGTTTTTCTAATTCTGTGATGTTCCTATTGCTTTTGCTTGGATTCTTTCCAGTTGATCTTTTCTGAAATTTGCTGAAAACTGGATACAGCGTCATGCTGGAAGCTTTATCAGCCACGAGTGGAACAGAACTGTGGCTTCATGATTCTCGCATATGTTCATCTATACATTCCTATATGGTATTTGCCTCTTTCTCAACAAAGAATTTTCCAGTTTCTAAAAATTGCTTTGAGTTCAGTCTTCCAGCAAGCTGGCAGCTTTAAGTTAGCATCTTCCCCAAGTTTAATGAGTGTCATTTTCTCCTTCGTTATCTAGAGCATTAGTATTAGAATAGTGTGGGACCAGGGCAGATGTCTGCCAGAGGTTATTCAGTATGTCAGGCTATTTTGTGAGTCTTTCCATTTTTTGGACTCTGAGCAAATGATAAGTCAGTGCAGTTATCCAGTCACTTTCAAATCTGCCGTATGATGACTGTTTGCATTGATAACTGTATGACAAAGTTTTCTTAACTTTTCATAAGAATGTGGTTTGAATCTTTTTGACATTGTCTTGCTAATGTCAAGATTCAGTGTCTACTGCTTCTGTGCTCCTAAAATATATTATCCTGCCGTAGTAGGTAGTTGACTTGGTTTGACCTGGCTTATCCATGAACAGTTTTTGTTGAGTTCAATTTTTATTTTATTTTATTTTCTTCTTGGTGCTGGCAGATGGGTTTAACAGCAGTCCATGTACAAATAAGCAACAGCTGTCATTCTTCACGTTCTTCTTTCCATTCCTTTCTCTTCCCACTTCTGTAGGATATCACTGTTTGCCATTCTCCAGCCTCTGTTACCTTGTCAATCCGCTATGAACTCTCAAAAATAACTGCTAATGGTTTGAAGCTGTCGTGGTTTCAGGTCAGCTCAGTTGGTAACAAAGCACCACGAAGCCGCTCACTCACCCCCCATCCCCTCGCCTGGCTACGTTGGGATGAGGAGAAAATACAAAGGCAGGTTTGTGGGTCGAGACAAGGACTGGGAGGGATCACTCCCCACTTATGGTCACGGGCAAAACACAGGCTCAACTTGGGGAAGAAACAAAATCAATTTAATTTACTACAAAACAGAAAACAAAACACAAGGGTATTAGGAAGGGAAACCAAACATCAGAACACCCTCCCCCCCCCCCTCCCGCCTTCCCGGCTCAGTTCACTACCGATGCTTTTGCTTTCTACCTCCTCCCCCCGGCGGCACAGGGGAATCGGGGATGGGGGTTGAGTCAGCTCGCCACACATCGTCGTTGCCGCTTCTTTCCTCAGGGGGAAGATTCCTCTCTCGTTCCCTGCTCCAACGTGGTTCCTTTCCGCGGGCTGCAGTTCCTCACAAACTTCCCTGGTGCGGGTCCTTTCCGCGGGCTTCAGTTCCTCACAAACTTCCCTGGCGCGGGTCTTTTCCACGGGCTGCTCTCCCGTCTCATGCTGCTTCAGCGCGGTTTTTACCATGGGGTTACGGCCACCTTCGGGAGCTTCCGCTCCACCGTTCACCCCCCTGGGCTGCAGGGCCATCAGCCTCCTCAGGCTCCTCCTCCTCCCCCTCCACTTCCATGATTCCAGTGTCGGCAGCGATGTTCCTCTCAGGTTTCCCCCCCCCACACTACCGGTTCCCCTTCTTAAATACGTTTCCCAGAGGCGCTACCACCGTCACTCCCCACCTAGAGGCGGGTCCGACATTTTGGGGCAGCGAATTCTTCCAGCAACTTCTTAAAGGGGCCGCCTCTGCAGCCCCCCTCCCCTGCCACCAAGGGAAACCGCGCCATGCAAACCCATAACAGAAGCTTTAGGAAAAACCCAAACTGTTCAACATGTTCGCGACTGAATTTCATGAAAAACAACTAATTTGAGGGAAAGTTGATTCATTTAATTTTTATTGATTCAATCTATTTTTTTTTTCCTTCTCTGTCCTATCATCACTAGTATTGGGGGTGGGGGGGGTTGTTTTGTTTTGGCCTTGTTACCTGTAGCTTTCTTGAGGAAGTAATGAGTGGACTGACCTTTCCTTTAATGACTATTTATTGCTGTGGAATTATAGAATGAGTTTTTGATATTTTTGATTTCTCTTGCTTCACCTTCACTTATTTTGGTACTGCAATAATTGTCTTCAGGCTATTGCTCTTTTAGTGGAGTGCAGATGAATGGACTTTGCTTGACCTCTTTAGCTAGCGAGGGAGAAGAACTAACTGTTGCTTGCTTTTGGTCTTGTATGGGCAACAGCAGAACTTAAACATCTTGGGTCTGAGGATTAACTGGAAGCCAATTAAAAACTGGAAATGAAAGAGAACAAACAGTCAGTGGCAGAAAGCTCTCTTCAAATACAAAGGCAAGTTCTTTCATCCAGAATCAACCCATTGAAACAGTTAATGGGCAAATGCCAAAAGGCTGAATCTTCACCTCATCTGGTTTTGTCAGTTTTGGGCTTGAGAACATCATTTGGTTGGTGCCCCTGATCAGCTCTGCTGTAATTCAGAAGCCATGTGAGGTTCTATATATGGTGCTTCTGCTGCTGTCTGAGACTCAATTAGTTTAAAATAGAAAGTACTGAAATATACTGATGAACCCAAAATGGCTAGATAATCATATGATAAACTAGAGGGTTGGTCCTGTGTCACCACCAGATCTAGAAGTGTGTTGGATAAGGGGATGTTTATGGAGCAGAGACAGTGAACAATGCTAATACTGTTCACAAAATAAGAACCCTTCTAAAAAGGAACGTACAGTTTCAAGAACAGATGGTCTAGTGGTAATAGACACTAACAAATTTTTGTTGGCTGGCAGCCGACTTTCAGGTTAGGATCTTGTCTTGAAAGCTCTTTCACAGAGTTGACTTCCTTTCTGCAAAGCACTTGGTAAAAGGGCAGACTAAATTCCTCATGGGGAACTTGTTCTTCCTGGTCTAACAAAGATGAACTTATGATGAAAGCACAAGGTAAGAGGCAGCAAGCTCATGGAGGCAGGTAGGCTTTGTTCGAACAGCCTGTGTCTACTTCAGATTTTGTTCTGCTCTCTGTGCTCCAGAATTAGCATGCTGCAGGACGGTTGTCACCCCTTTGATGGAAGGTGGGAAGACTGACTTGGAAAGATGCACAAGTCTTGCTTTGATCATCTAATTTCTTCTGCAGAAGCAGCATATTGTTTGTGAGACAGAGCTTACATAATCCTCCTCTGTGTGTGTGTAAACATACTTAACACAGGCCTTTTGTTGCTTGACTAGTTTAAATTTATCCATAGTGTATCTGCAGTGTGGAAGGGGACAGAAGAGGGATGAGTTACAGAATGCATTTTGGATTTCTCCTCTCTTCCAGTGCCCCAGACCTTGTATGGACTCATAACAAGCAAAACAGAGGGGAAATAACCCCATTCTTCTCTTCTATCCATGCCCTACCTTGCTAAGAGCAAACTGTCGATCTCTAACTAACCAGCAGTATCGCAACCCTTGCTCTTTCCTTCCTGGGTTGATTCTCTTGTTGCACAGTAGCTGGTGGAGAGGCTTTAAATGCAGAATTAGCATACAAGCCTGTGCCACTTTTGGCTGGCAGTGTGTAAAGTCTGTAAAGTCTAAAGACAATGCAGAAGAACAAAAGTCGGCCTGGATATGTGGCGTGTGTGTTCTTGTTTAATATCGGAATTCCTGGTATGGCCAGGGACGCATGCCAGCTTTGGCAGTACAGGGCACAGTTCAGATACTTAAGTACTATACTAAAAATAACGGGACTATTTTAGACTGGGACCCAATTAGGGAGAGAATAACTTGCTGCTCTGCAATCAGTAATCTGAAGTAGCAGGCAGGCTGCAATGTGCAAGTAAACTCGGCTGTTTTGCTTGCGGAGCTGCCAGTTTTGACGCTGCTTCCTCACTCTGTTCCTTAGATGCTTTTCCAGAGGTTAAAAAAAAAAAAAAAAAAATCCTCCTCTTAAGGCAGACTTCGTGTGCTTTAGTTCAGATTTTGATATTGAAGTGTTTAATAGCATTACAGCTCCTAATCCTCCAGCAGTGGCTTGGGAAATTCCTAGAAGGCAGGGAGCAGGAGGCAAGGAGCCGTGCGGTGCCCTCCCCATCGCAATCGGCAAGCTTCATCCTGCCCTGTGGAAGGGCAGCAAGGGTGAATCTGAGCAGCCAAGAAGCAGAGGGGCTGGTTTGAAGAGAATCACTTTCCCCCTGGTTTGCCTACTGGGGTTGGAGGAGAAGGGAGTATGGTTCTTGAAATGTGCTGCTGCTGCTGCTTGCTTTCCTATGTCAGGAAGTACAGTGAAAATAACTTGCATGTTAAGCACCTGAAACAAACGCTTCAGTAGTTTCTCCCTGATGGTTTTATTTTTGGTGATGCTGCTTGCTGCCACGTTCTATTAGATCACCCAAATTTCAGTGAAGCAGGTTAGAGGAATCTGAATTTCTCCATGTGCAGTGCATGTGGGGCAGTGGGGAAGGAGCAAGCATGCTCCAGCATCCAAATGCTCTGGTCTTGGAGGGCTTTTAAGTGACTGGGTGTGTTTGATCCCAGTTCTCTGCCACCCATCAGAATGGGGCTGTGGGTGAGGGAATGCTTTATGGAGCCTTAAGCAAATGCTGCTTTGGATAGGCTTGTGCTGATGCTTGAGATGAAAGCTAAATGCACCTAAAACTTCTATTTTTGTAGACATCTTTCTAGCATGCTATTTTGAGAACATGAAAAAGCCAGAATCTTTTTGGTATTGTGACTCTCATGCTATTTTGAAAGTAACTTTGCATTTTCTTCAAAATAAGAAGCTAAGAGATGTTCAAGGCCTTGTTCAGCTGTGGTCTCTTAACAGCTTTCAGTACGGTGTTGGGGGCTTATGTCGTGATTTCAGGAGGACTTAATCAGATTTGTGCAGGAAGCTTCATGTTCTTTAAAATGTTAGATTTCAATTTGCTCTTGTCCTGGCCTGAAATGCAAAGGAAGAGACCTCCTAGATGCCTATTATGAGAACGGCATCTTTCGTATTCAGTGCTGAAACGTATCGCACCTGGATGTAGTAAATTCCCATCGAAGTAGTGGGAGAGGCACCCTGGCGAAGCGGTTCATGTGTGGTGTTGTAAAAAGCCAGCATTTAGGCATGTGCTTGTCAATTCGCAAGTTACATGTATTCTACCTTCTGCATACTGCAGCAGCCTGCGGGACTTGCTGTTAAAAGTAAATGTTACATGGAGGATGCCTAGCAACTGTAGTTTTTATGTCTGTGCCAAATTGTTAAAGGTGCAAATCTGTTAAATTGATGCAGTGTTTTCTGGAGCGTGGCGGTGCTGAGATGGTGCTTCTGGTCCTCTGTGATGTGGCTGTCCCTCCAGCTCTCCTTCACCATCCCTGTTAGGTTAACGTCTAGCACCCACAATTCAAAGCCAGGAATATTAATTTAAAAAAAAAATTGTGTTAATTTGAATTGTGAACTTAGTTCGTATGAAAGGGCTGTTAATGAGCCTAGCTGAGGGGCAAGTGGTCTCCTGTGCTGCTGTCTCTGATGGGGCACGTTACCTGGAGCAGAGGGACCTGGGGCCAGCAACTGGGAATGCGATGTCTTGAATGCAGTGTTCGTGGCTTTGAAACCTGCCTTCTGCACCGCGGTGCCTGTGCCTGGGGCCTGCTGGATGACCTCAGAGTCCTTTTCGGCTGTCTCAGTTTCTCTGTTTCAAAATGGAGTTGGTGCAGGTCTCCTTTGGGGTAGAAGGGCAATAATATGCCTGAGAGTGAGCATATGTGGGCTGTTCCTCTCGATAAGGGTAGCTGTAGTGGATCAGACCACAGGTTAACCAAGAAATGTTTTATGTGTCTCTGGGCCATTGGCAGCAGTTGCTTAGTTAGAAAGCCTGCAAGGAGTTTCTCCTCTGCTTTTAGACCCTTCTGCTGCATGATGAGCTGTGCTGCAGTTCTCCAGAGTGTGCATCTCCATTACTATAGGCGCTATCCTTTGATGAGCTTTCTCCAGTGCTTCACCTAAATTATTTTGACACATTGATAGGTCCAGTCACCCCATGGAAATGATTTTCATGTTACCTATCCACTTCAGATCTCTTACCTATCCCTTTCTTTTGAGAGGGAATGGTCATGCTCTGGGCACTTCATGTGTGTCCTCCATAACGGACTAGTGTCATCTTCTTCAGCTGTTTCTTATCCATGCTGAATGATCCAGGCCTGTTTAGTTTCTGCTTTAGGAATTCCTCTTCTCTACTCTCTCTAATTCTATCTTGCCTTTTCAGTGTCATAACAGCCCACAGTTTTCAAGAAGTGGGTGTGTCCTGGGTTTAATGACTTGTCATGATTCTGCTTTGCTTGCAGCAGTTCCTTAACAATTAATACTGTATATTCTTGTGAGGTACCATCTGCCTCCCCCTTCCTCTTTCCTAAGATGATACTTTCAAACAAGACTTCAGACTCCCGACACTTACTTCAGTAGTACACACAGGCAGGGTCATTTTTCTTTTTGCACATTGGCTTGAGTTTGTGGAAATTAAATCAGCATTGCCCTTTTGGTTGCCCATTTGCTCGTGATCATGAGATTGTTCCACTGCACACTTTGCATGAAGCTCCAGCTCTCACTGAACATGTCATACTGCCAGCAAACTTCATGTCACCTCCCTGTTTGTCATGTTTCAGAAAGCTTATGGATTTGTTGAAGAATAGCCACCACAGTCATTCTTGAGACTCCTTGTTATGGAAAAAAATGCTCTGTGTTTTCCTACCTTTAATTCTTATCCTTCAGCTGGGTGTTAAGGGGGGAACCACTCCTACAAACTACAGCAGCTCAGGTCCTTTTAAGAGTCCCTAGTTAGAGAAAATGTCCAAATGTGTCTCTGTCCGTACAGTATCATAAACCTTGGGTAGGTTTGAGTCATAACTTCTGCAAAAGCTGTACTGACTCTTCCTCATGCCATCTTATTTATTATTCATATCTGTTGCCTAGTTTTAACTAGTTCTTTCAGTAAAAAGACACTTCCTGATTTTTCAGTTCCCTGGATTTACCTTGAACTCACTTCTGAAAACTGATGTAACTTGCCATCTTTCATGCTATGTCCAAATCAATTTAGGTGTCACAGGGTATATACAGCAATTAATAGCTTGGCAGTTTGATGTTTTCCTTCAGAAATCTTGGTGGAATTCTTTCTGTTCCAGCAACTTACTACAGTCTTTTGATGCTCCTCTGAAAATGTTGTCTGTCAGCAGTTCTTTAGTATATATGCCCGGTGAACTTTTGGAGGTTGGCTTACTGATTAATTTTTCTTATGAACGAACATAACATCTCTTAAGGAACTAAAACAAAAATGGTCCTTATCTTTTCTTCCTGTCAAGAAACCTTGAAGGTGATTGCAGCTAAGGTGAATTTTGAGATCGGGGGTGTGGGTGGGTGGGGGAAGACTTGATTTCCTGTATTTTGCAGTAGAACTGATAGCAGATGCCATTCCACTCTGGTCTTTGGGTTCAGCCTTATGTCCAAGTTCATGCTGGGCATTTGTTTGAAGGTAACCATAAACATGAAAGTGATCTTCACTATCCTGCCTTCAGGGGCTTTCACCTTAGGTTATAGGGAGTGCCTGTTGCAGCATCAGTACATCCTGTGTTTCATTTTTAACTTCAGCGTACCTCCTCTGCGTTGCCTGTTCTCAAGTTACTGGGACACCAAGTTAACATCTTCAAGTACACTTGGCAGAACAAAGTCAGAGGAATGTACTTGGTTAGAAAACTTAGTCTCCAAGTTCTGCAGCAAAAGATGAATACAGAATTTCCACACCTGAGCAAGAAGTCTCAGGAAAAGCCTTCCACTAGCAAAGGAAAAGACCTGGAAAGCTCTCATGTATCTTCTACAGTGTTCCTAGCACATAATGAAGTGCTGCTTTCTTGTCTCGTCTGAGAACTTGTTTATGAAACCTAATACTGCCTGTGAAACTCAACACTTTGCTGCTTAATACTACAGCCTGAGCGATGCTCAATGAGGTGGACAAGGTGCTTTCTGTATCAGCTGTTTCAGGAGTCATGAAGTCTAAATACAGCGCTTCCTTAGCTGGCACCTGGAAACTTCACCCGCTGCCGGAGAGGGGAGAAAAATCACGGTGTCATGGCGCAATCACGTAGCAGATGCATCCTCCAAAAAAATAAATAAAACAGCCCAGTCATTTGTTCGTTCCTTTTCTTCCACGCTGCTGGCCAATCCTAATACCTTTGTATTTCACACAGGAGGGAGAAGGCAGACAATACTGTCTTTTATTACTCGTACCCTGCAGGACACTATCTTCTTCACAAAATACGGGCGGCGTCTGTCTGTCTCCACTTCATGGGAAAGATTAACAACAATTAAGGTCAACAATTAAGGTTGTGAAAACCTTCAACCAACTGCAACATCTGCTCTTATACTAGAATAAATAAAATAAAGCTGGAGCTCTAATTGCCAACGGAGTACTTGCTCATCTCTATTTTGTAATTGTGGGCATGTGAAATTCATACTGTTAACCAGTCCCTTGCCGACCAATACAAATGACCCGCAGTCAGTGTACATAGTGGTTTGGCCAAGAGCTACATCCTGAAACTGAGGCTGCAGGATGAGAAGTGGGAATTCTGTATAAAATTTGGGGCACTGTGAACCTTGCCATGGCAGTGGTGGTCAGGTGCCTCCTGAGGCAGCCATGGGATGTAGTTGGTGCCTTACCTCAGGCATGGCAGTTGAACCCCTGAACTTCCCAGTCCATTTTGGCATCAAATAAAACCGGTTTTCCTAAACTGCTGTTGACTGTAACTGGTTTTACTCTTGCTTTTACACAGAATAGGGTTGTTGAGGGGTAATTTACAGTGTCTCAACTGACTTTTTTTTTTTTTTCATAAGCTCCTTACATTTGATGGCGAGAGAACACCTCAGTGTGTTCCGAGTTGGACATTTCTAGATGTGGGCATTGAGGCAGCACTGGAAATAACTGACTTATAAAGCATGTGGACCTTTAGCTAATATATCAGGAAAAATTTACAAATTAAAGAGAATGTCCTGAACTTCAATTTAGGAGCATTTGTTCAGATAAAGCCATTTTGGTATAAAGAAATGTTCTCCTATGAATGGAATAGAATATTTTAGTTGGAAGGGACCTACGGTGACCATCTCGTCCAACTGCCTGACTGCTTCAGGGCTGACCAAAGGTTAAAACGCATTAAGGGCATTGTCCAAATGCCTCTTAAACACTGACAGGCTTGGGGCGTTGACTACCTCTCTAGAAAGCCTGTTCCAGCTCTTGACCACCTTCTCAGTAAAGGAAATGTTTCCAAGTATCTAGTCTGAACCTCCCCTTGCACAGCTTTGAACTATTCTCACACATCCTGTCACTGGATACTAGGGAGAAAGAAGTTTTCCAGTAAGTAGGAATTGCATATTAACTTAATGTTGTCTGACTATACAGGGCCATTTCTTAACTTTGCTGATCATTTGCTCTGCAGAGATGTTGTACCTTCCTTCCAGAGAATGAAAACTTCAGTGCTGCGCCAGTGCTGGTTGCTGGAGCCTAGTCTTTCTTGGCACACATGGCCTTTACAGAGGGAACTGTTTGTGTTCTGACTTGGTGAAAAAGTGGAGTGATCCTGCTCTTTCCAGGGCTTTTTTTTTGTGCTTAAAAACTTATCTCATGGGGCATTAGATGTTAAAAGGCTTAACCTGCTAGACAGAGATCTGTATCAAAAGACTGTTAAGGATCTATCATCAAAATCTAGTAGAAAACAGCCATGCCTTTCTATCCCTCAGACCATGGGAGAAATTCAGGTGTGTTGTTCCTTGGTTTGCTCAGTATTTCTCCTTCCCTGCCTATTGGTAGTGGTTTTCTACTACCCTGTGTTTCTTTACCCTAGCTGCAAGATCTTTTCTGGCCAGTGCTGCTACTTGCCGTCATGGGGAAAAATTATATCCATGTTATATACCTGCCGCTTGCTTCACCGTTCTGAGTAGTCCCACTAAGACTGACCAGAGTGCTGTATTGGGCAATGTGGTGTTGCACTTCAGCAGGAGCAGAGTATGAGGGTATGCCTGTAGTTTTGGAGACAACACTGGGAAGGTTTACAGCTAGGGGCTCTCTGGGAATGACAACTATCTTCATCTGCCATGGAGAGAAGAACACTTCTACCCCATGGAGCAGCCTCTCAAACCTGGCTCTTGAGAAGTATCCAGCTTCAATGAACTTTTGCTTCTGTCTTGTGTTTTGGAGGGAAGCTTTTTGGTTTTGTATAATGAAGAGGTTCTCATTTAGTTAAATGAGTCCTCATGAAAATTGTGCTGCTTATTTTAGGCTATTGACTTATATGAGTTATTGGACTAGAAAAGATGCGTAGGCAAAGATGTTGCAGTAAATAAATGGGATAGTTTCCAAGCCATAGTGTAATTTACCTAAGACCAACAATGCCATAAAGGAGAGAGAGTATCAGACACTGGTAGCAAATTCTGTGGTACAGCTGCCCATTTGAAGGAGGGCGGCAATATTAGAGATCTGTAAGCATCAGAGCCTTAGGTGAAGGAAATACTCACCCTTTTCCAGTGACAGAAAGTAGCATGAAAGCCTGTGGTAAGTATTTGTGTAAAGCAGGCAGTTGCATGAAGACATCTCTTCATGTAGAACTGGATTTTAATAAAATAGTACTGCTAATTAGCGAGGCTGAAATGAAAATAGAGAATTTTCCAATTCATCTGTCAAACTGATTGTATTAATGATGAGTGAATGCTTTTATAGACCAAAATACAAAGGAACAAAAAGGAAACTTTTGAATTTTTATTTCATCATTAACAGTAGCAATTGGAAATATAAAATTTCTGATTCTCAGAGAGGCTTTTGCAAGAGAGCTTATCTGCTGCTTTTTTGATAAATCTTTTGTTTTATTACACTGCAGTGTATTTTGGGAGGGGGAGAACTTTTTGAAAGAGCAAAGCATGAACAAAAACATCTCTGCTTCAAAGAGCAAAGCAAGTTCAGGGAAGAGAACTAACCTAGACTTTTTTATTATTTTTATTTTTTGTGAGGTGAAGCATTCACAGTGCTGAGTTCTGCCACGTTGGCCGAAGGAGTTCTTTTTTGTATTCTGTACCGCTGCTAAAGAAGCGCTTCATCTGCTTATTGAGTTGACATACGCATATGTAAGTGCATGTGTATAACATGTGGATATGTACACACATACAGAGTGAAATTAAACTGTAAAAGTTGCTGGTTGAAGCTGAGGCTTTGTCAGGATTCACTTCTGCAGTACAGAGACTAAAAGTCTGGGGATATTGTGGGACTGGTCCGGCATGATTGTCAGTCTTGTCTGGAGGTGCTGAGAGTTTGACGTTACAGCGCTGTACACTGGGGAGGGATTCCTCTGGCTGGTTTTGTGCCTCTGGATCATGGATGTCTACATCTGAGCCAGTTTTCTAAATTCCCTTTGTAATCGGTGGAGACAACCAGGTGCTCCAGCGGCGTGCTTCACTGAATAGTGTAGGTTGGATCTCGTGAGATCACCTAGTCCAAACCCCAGCTTTCTCTGACCTCTAGAGAACTGCCATGGAATGAGATGAACTGCATGTAAGGAGTGCTTGTTTCTCCTCACTGCCTGATGTGACAGTGCAGGGGTGTATGTTTCCCCTGTACGCTGTACACATACTACCACACAGGGTATTTTACTTACTTTCTTCATATCTTGTAGTAGAGTTGTGGTCAGCTCCATACATAGTCTGGATGTTGATTTGTTTCTGTGGGCAATGTAGTGCAGGCCTGTAAAACGATGGTGGGTATGGGGATGCTTATGTGCTGTGTTCTCCCTCCTTTCTAGTGCTGCCAGTACAAGTTGGGCAACCTCGGGGGTGGGAGAATGCAGATGGGACCTGTGTGTGGGTTCCAGGCTTGGAGTACAGGTGTTTTGTGGGTTAAAATACATTAGTAGATAGGGAAGGCACTTTGGGTACATCTGGAGCCTACACCCTTTGAGAACAAATGTTCCCCTTCAGTGGCTCTGTAGTCTGAAGGTTAACTAGGGATGTTTTTTCGTTTAATGCGCGTCTACTTAACCTTCAGTGCTGGTGACGTTCACTGTTTCATGCCTCTGTTAAGTAGTCTTATAAGGCCTGAAACAACACATTTCCTTTATGGCACCCTGAAAGAACAGGGAAGTAGCTCTTAATGTAGGTGGCTTGGCAAAATATTCCAGTCAAGTCAAGTATTTGGCCTGCTACCCAGCCTTCAATATGTAATCTTAGGGTGCTGCCAAAATACCATTCTAATTAAGTTGACATAGTCTATGAAGCCTGGGTGGTATTACTTCAGTTTTCTTTCTTGTGCTTTCCAACACATGTTCTTGAAAGGGTTGATGGAAGCTATGACACTTGCAGCCTCACCAGAGTCTTCATTAAGCTGGGATTTTGGTCACCTTGTGACCTTCAGGATCAAAGGAAGGAATATTCTCTTTCTTCCTCTCTCTGCAGGTGCAAGTTAATAGCAGTAAATAAATGTACACTAATGCACATGGAACATGTGATCAGTTGGCCAGACTTCATTATTCCGTTGAACATTAACTCATTAACCCTTCTACAAGGTATTAACCTATTCTGTAAGTTTATTTTCTGTTTTGTTTACACTTAGTCAGAAAAGCTATGCCCTGTTTGTCCCAGGGTGATATATTTGCAATACTTGCTTTTTGAGTTGTCAGCTTGAAACTGTTTTTCAAGGGCGGAAAAGCATAAGGGGATAAGAAAGACTTTTGCATTTCCTCTCTCTCTCTCCTTCTCTCTCTCTTTTTTAAGAAATTCCCAGCCTGTGTTCAGGAATAGAGCACCAGTAACATTCTAGTTGTGTCCTGAAAGTCAGTTAGGTGCTGCTGCAGCACTGATTCCGTGCTGCTAAGTGTAAGCCACCCCGTGGATTTGGAGATTGCATGTTGCATGATACCAGCAAATGCATCTGAGATTACAAAATGGTCTCTGCTCTAAGAAGAGATTGTTGTGATTTGTTAGTAAGGCAGTGTTAAAATACACAAGGTATCTATGACATCAGTATCTTAAAACTGCAAGTAGTTTTTTGCAATTGAGCGTGCTGTGGCACTGCTGGTGCTTTGACGCATAAGAGCGAATGAGTGCAGCCTTCAAATTGCGTACTACAGGCTGGACTGGCACAGTTTTTATGTTCCAGTCAATCAAGGGTGTATGTATTGTTTTAGGTTTCTTTGTGTTATGCTTTGCAATTCTTGCACTTCTTTATTGTATCCCTGTTGAATAGATGAGATTTTCTGTTTGTCTTGAGAGGAACATGGTATTTGTTGGACTTGCCTCCTTGCAGTCTTTGCACCTAAAACAGAGTTGGCTGTCATCTGCTTGCTTGGGGTTGATGTAGGCCGGGGCTCACTTACATGGTTGAGTTACTCATGGCTTTAATGAGTTATTGCTTACTAGCTATACTATGATAACTCCCACCCTGCTGTGCATGAGAGGTAAAACGGGTTTGCTTGTTTATTTTTACTACTTACTACTATTACTTCCTTACTCCTTTGCTGCATTTCAGCTGGCTGATTTTTGGTGACTTTATCAAAATTGTTTGAACAGTTGAATTCTTTACAATAAACTGTATTTGGGAATATGTCACTGCAAAATTCTTTGGAGGGTGAATCAACATACTGTTGATATTGGGGAATGCGTCTCTGCTCACAGCACCTAATTTTCTCAGAGGCTAAGCAGAAAGGCTTTCTTTTCAGTGTTCTAACTGTGCGAACAAGAGGTATATTGAGAATAACCTATGCACTTAAGTGTACCTCTTATGGTATCTCAAAAAGATACCACCTTAGTAAGTAGCCTGCTGTTTGAATTGAAATGTCTAAACTTGCTTTCCCCTTCAACCATTTATATGGTATTAGACAATGTAAATAAACTAGTGCTTGTTCACTAACATAAATTATAGATAACTGTAAAAGCCTCTGTCAATTGATGTGCTTTAAAAAAGTGAACCTTGCTATCTAAATAAAAGCTTTTAATAATCCTAGTTAATAACTCTTTGAAAAAAATCTTGTACCAAGAGAACAGCAAGTGACACATGTACACTTTTTAACTATCAGTATTAAACCCTGTAAATCATCAAAATGAAAAACCTGTCTAACGTCCTTGCTCCACAATGATGGTTTTTTTTTAAATCCATGAAAAGTATTTTAACTCACCTGAAAACATTGGACAACAGGAGAGACCTCAGGAGGAATGTGGATAGTACTGATAAATATCTACCTATAGCTTTCTGTGCATGAGCATGGGTTTTAGTTTTGAGGTCAGTATTGTGGTCAGCGCTCTGTAGCCAGTACTGTGTCACAAAAACTAGCAGGTTCAGTTAGAAGCTTTACTGAGGCCCCTGCATAAATTTTAGCGAAGGAAACTTCCTTCTAAAAAGCATCCAAGCAAAGAAAAATAGGCTGTGAATAACTGTAATGGTTGATGAATGGATCATTTGGATGAAACAGACTTAAAATGCTTGAAAAACTGATCAGTAGGTCATGTGATAAAAGATTGCCTTTTGTTCTTTGTTTCCTTTTTTATATATATCTTTGTCTTTTGCATCAGTCAGAAGGGGAGGAAAGGCTGCTGCATGCTCTGGAAGATTCTCCTCCAAAATGGAGTATTGCAGAGAAGCAAGGGAACAGAAGTGGGGAACAGGGTATAGGTGCTATAGATGGCTACTCTGTGTATTTGAGAGTACCTCTTGTCACACCTGTGTGTCTATGTGTGTTTCAACTATTTGGTCTCCTAACTCTTGTTGTTAGGAGGCTGTAAAAGTTACAGCTGTGGGGAGCATCTTACCATCTTGTCACCTTAGTAAAGGGAAGTTGAGTGAGCCGGGTAAATCTTTCCAGGGTAATGCTTAGGGTTAGTCATGTAGATGAAGCTGTGGTTTCAACCAGAATCTGTAACAATCTGACTTTCTTCAACAAAAATACATTGTACAAAGGCTGATGAACTTGCTCTATTTGTATAGGAGTTCGGCAGAAAAATGTCTTGTGTGTAGTTTAGTCTCTGGGTTGGGGGTCTAGAGCCACGGGCTTTCAAATCCCACCCCTGTGCAGTGGGAAGGACCATTCACACCAGTGGCAGGTTGAAAGCATAAAGGCTTATTAGTGTGTTGGATGCAAAAAGCAATGTTTTGGTAAGTATGCAACAAAAGTAGACTTTAGCTGAGTCCATACCACAAGGGGAAAGTGCCTTCTGGAAAATGCAACTTTATATTTTGTTTGGAGACTTAACCAGATGTTTATCTTCTGTGAGATGCCTGGAAAGCAGTAATTCTCAGGGACATGCAGTAGGAAAGGTTTGCCAGCTCCTAATAGCAGTAAACAAAGAAAATGAAAGTTCACAGGTTGCTTTGGCCAGTGTAGTAGTTTTCTGCCACTGGGAAGGGGTGATCCTGTTCTCTTCCCCTCTTGCTCATGTTCTATCATTCACATTGTGCCAGCTGAGCTGCTTGTCAGATGTAAGTTTATTGCACTTGCTTCCTTAGCAGAAAACTAACCCAGCAAAACAAATGAGTTAATTAACGCAAACTGAACTCGTTAAGGATCATACATGGCACAAAAGGGGGAGAAGGAGGGAGTGCCATGAAGTTTCTGGGAGGAAGTGGAGGAAGAAAGCAGAGCAAGGGCTGGTGAAGAGTGGGATGTCTGTCCTGTTCTTGGCAGTAAGAAGCTATTAAATCATCTTAGCTGTTGTATAACTTCACTGTAAGTCTTCAGGTTGGATAAAAAAAGCCTAAAATAACAGAAGGAAATAATTATTTAGACTGCTTCCCAAAAATCACAAAACTTTGGATTCTGTGTTATGAGAAACGTGACTTGGGGCGGGGGTTGGGGTGGGAGGCAAGAAAATGACAACAAAATGACAACACAAAGGATAGAGGCAGTATTTTTTTGGTTCTTTGGAAGTGAACAATGTAGTGAGGAAGTATATGTACAAAATTAGAGACCATTAGTCGCAGCATTTTCAGCTGCAGTTGTCCTTGGACTGCCTCACTATGTATCTCTTGTCCCATCTTGTCATGCATCTATGGGCCTACCCTACTTCTGCACATGGCTTGCTGATGGGATTGTCTGCTGTGTACTACATAGTTCTTTATTTCAGTTTCTGTCTAATGAACATTTTGTTTAGACTTGGGTACAGTCTGTTTAGTTGTCAAAGTTCCTGCTTCAAAGCTGTGGATTTAGCTATTAAGAGGTAGAAGAGGACTTTCAGTGATCAGGGGAGATAGTGAAACTGCAGAGTTTCATAAATATTTCCAAAGTTCATTACAGGTTTGTTTTTTAAACTGGAATTCTTCCTTCAGGGACAAGGGGAAAAATCCTTACTTAAATGGGCTAGGTTCAAAGTAACTCTTTTTCTCCCAGAACTTTATCCTTGCTGTCAGCAAAGCTGCCCTGTCAGGAGGTGAACATGAACTCACAGGCTATGAGTCTTGAGGAGCCTTTTCAGAATTTTAGGCAGCTTCAGGAAACCAAAAAATGCTGAACTGCATATATTTAATTTTATTTGGCAAGACTTGAAGTGGGATGGCATCAGCTCTTCTGTGCTTCTTCTGAAGTATGTATCTGTTTTGGCTTTCAAAAGCCTGAATTGCTGTTGCCAAGATTCTTCACTTTCTGGCAAAATTACAATGGCAAATGGCTTCCTTTACAAGGTGTAATATTTAGACTAACAGCTTTGCAATTAAGAATGGCAGAGAATTATATTCCCTTTTTTTTATAAGACCAGATTTTTTAGTATGGAATCGTGGGAGTGTTTGGACGTAACTGAAGTGCTTTTGATTGACGATTTATATTTTCAACAGTGCTTTTCATTTTAGTGCGCAACACTCACTTGAAATTTTAACTAGAACAATGCTTTGTTTTCAAAGATGTTCAAAGTATTACTCTAGTTAGGCAGTTGCTCTGTATCATAGACTTGCAAATGCCTTTTGCGTATGTATGT
>VYZV01011274.1:0-30242 GCA_013401275.1 Pandion haliaetus | reverse complement strand
TTTTTTATTTGATTTGTAGCAAATGCAATGGATTTTGTTTCTTCCCCAAGCTGAGCCTGTCTTTTGCCCGTGACCATAAGTGGGGAGTGATCCCTCCCAGTCCTTGTCTCGACCCACGAGCCTGCCTTTGGATTTTCTCCTCATCCCACCATGGCCAGGCGCGGGGGTGGGGGGGTGAGTGAGCGGCTTCGTGGTGCTTTGTTACCGGGTGGGCTGAACCCAAAACCACGACAGGGAGTTATTGCTTAGTGGGTATGGGCCTTGTTATGGGATGGAAGGAAAGGGCATCTCGGCAGTGAATATGTCTTACTATGGGATGCTTAGGGAAGGAACCAAAAGTGGGGAAAGGGAGAAATCTTGGTGGTTTTGGAAGAAGGTTGGGAACATTGAGAGATAAGATGATTATAAAATGAGCCTGTTTGTGTAAATAGGTTGCTGATCAGTGTGCCTGCCCAGCTGTGCTATCTGTACCATCTTCCTGTTCAGCTCTGTTTTTAAATACTTTCTGGAGGAAGAGGGCTCTCTGTTTTCAGTGCACTTCTGTCTACGGAGGTCTAAGTGCCAGAGAGTTGAGTGGACCATGGGTCGTAGTGGCTTGTGTGTTTGTGGTGCCAGTAGCTGGAGAGACCCGGTGTGTCCATACTATGTGGATATATATGTTGGTGTGTAATCACTAGCAAACATCAAACTGGACTCACCGGTGAGTAGGATGGAAGCTCGGGAGTCACATACTGGATTGGCCATGAGTCTGGAGAGACATGAATTGTCTGTGACCTGACTACTGGAGGGACCAGGAGGTCCAAGCCAGCTATTGAAGAGAGCATGGCCTCTGTGGTACGGCTTCAGGAAAGATCATAAATCTGGGTCAGCAACCATAGAGACCTGGTTGCATATGCTTGCGTCTGTGAGTGAGGCAGCTGGGATGCCAGGGGATCAAGGATCCAGGTACTAGATAGACTGAATGTCTCAGGCCAGTGATTGGAGAGATATATATTGTGTATATATGTGTCTATATATGCATATATTTTCTGCTAACGGGCTTTCATTCATACATACCATCCAGAGAAGGGAAGAAGGTGAAGCCATTGGTGCTCTTTCTGTTTGAGTGCTGTGCTTGATGTTTGGGTATATGTGTGGCCAGCCGCATATGTATGTCTATATCCATGGTGTATATGTCTGTTCAGAGAATGTGCACCACCTTGTTGCTGGCTGGGCCTGGTGATGTGGAGCTGCAGCAGCCTTGCCTGTATTGAGCTGCCAGATTTGGCAATTCATGACAAGTATGTTTGGAGAAAGCTGAGAGACAGACAATGAGAATCATGAGAATTGTGAAGAAATGAAAGTTTTCTAGGTAAAAAGAGAAGTAAAGGAGAAAACAGTGTAGTTTAGTATGTAAGAGGAAATATATAGGGGAGGGAAATAATCTGTTGTCCAGATTCAAGTACTTGCAGCAAAGGAGATTAAGTTTAAATATTAGGGTAAACTAGTTGATAGATAGGAAAGCCAACACTCGTGTAGTTTACATGGGTAACATGTCAAACTTCTCTCTGTAGTTCCTACGGTCGTCTGTGAGGAATGTTGTTGTTGATCCTGCTTTTAGTTGGGTAATAGTTATCGTTTCCTTTGTGCTTGCATACTTTGATCTTATTTCACTTAAAAATTTCTCACTTTGTTTTAATTTGACACTGGAAATACTATGTTTTATGATGCTGGATGTGTATCTGCTGATAGGAATTTGAGGGATTTGGCCTGCTGGACCTCTAATGTCCTGTAGCAAGTGGGTGAATTCCAAGTCCTCTGCAGGTGGAAGGCTCAGCCTCAGACCCAAGCTTTAAGAAGAAGTTTTTGGGGCCACAGTGGGCTCTGACCAAAGTTTGGCTTTTTGTACAGAAAACTAATAGTCTGGGACTGAAGACAGATTTTGAAGTTGACCAGTCTTTTGTGTTGACACAGCTTTTTTTAATGTTAACATAACTCTTGTTTTGCCCTTTTTCTGTATCTCTTTCCTTGGATGAACATATATTGCTGTGCAAGGTGCCCTTATGCCATGTGACTTGGCTTAAAGCAGCAGACAGATGCTTCTTGCTCTTTGATGACAGATATTTAGCAGGCTGAGGGCTATCAAGGCAGGATTCTTCCAACATCATTGGTTCTTATCTGTCTCATCCGACTAGCTGTGCTAGTGGTTCATGGTGCACCGCTATATGAAGCGGTAATTATTTATTGATTTATTTCACTGCGGAAAGCCTTCCACCTTTGTTCTGTGAGATGAAAAAGGAATCTTTAAAGCAGAATGTCGGAGAAAATATCTGAATGATAACTCTAGGATAAGCCACAGCAAATGGCCCCGACTTCTAGCAGTGGACAAAGGCTAAGGAAGGAGGCTACTCTGAAGCAAGTTCCCTCAGTGGACCCCTTTAGAGAGGGAGGGAGAAAAGGTAGTTCTTGTTCACACAGGAGAGATGTAGCTGTGGAGCCTTTGCAGAATGAGGGCCAGGAAGTGAGGTGAGGGAGACCTGAATGAGGAAGAGCAAACAGTCGATGATAGTCCTGTTGGAAGAAATGCAGCCCCAGAAGCACAGCTGGTCAGGGCTGCAGGGAGGGCAGGCAGGCATGGGGAGGAAAGTGAGGAATTGCTTAGCTCCCTGTCAGTTGCTGTAGTACCCCGTTAGAACACTGCTGATGCAGGTACCTCTGGTGTGTAGTTTCTCTTAACATGTAGTTTTGCTCCTGCTGTCAGTCTGGAAAGGGTTTGGTACTGACTGCCCTTGGGCTGCAGCTGCACACCTCATGGAGTTTGCTTCTTCCACGTCTGCTGGACGTGTCTATCGGGGCAGTCATCGCTCCCATTTTCTTTCTGTGAAGGGCCTGAATATAATTCCTCCTGGAGGTGGAATCACTTCTGATTTGGTACCGTGGACAGTACGTGTGAATGAACAGCCTCTGCTGCAGCCTGGAAGTCAGAGACTGGTTATAACGGAAAGAAGGAAGAGGAGACTGGGCTTGAGAGCACACTGGGCCATACCAAGAACAGTGACAGGAGCTGTAAGTGACACAGAGCTTAGATACGGAGAGGCGGGGGGTCACCTAAACTGTTACAGGCTGCTAAAGAACAGAAAATAATTCCACATATGATTTTGTTGCCAATCCCTATTGAGAATATCTGAAAGGCAAAAAACATGGTCACATGTAGCCTAAGGCAGTGACGTTGTCTGAGAAGTACACAAGAATGGAGGCTTTATATGTCCCCACTTTCTTGGGAAACATAATTAAAATAATGACAGCTTGTTGCTTTACTTTACTATTTTGGGAGTATCAAATCTCTGTGCTGCTTTGAGAATAGCAGTATGGCCTTGCTGGAATAGTTGGAAGGTGGGCCAGGAAACACAGAAGATTGAGCTTACATCATACTCTAAAACAACTACAAGCAAAATGCTGCATCTTTTGCTGAGAAGACATTCTGCACACATGTCTTGAAAGAACTATGGATATTAGCATATCAATATACTGTTACAGAGGAGCGGCTTTTCAGTTGTTGCCATCTCACACCACTTCCTCTTAACAGGTTAAGTGACATGCCGTGGCACACTGAGGATTCAAGGTGGGCCAGGGAAGTTGGTACAGAAATCATTTAAGTAACCCTATTTTGTGGTCTGTTAGGGAGAAAGCTGAGACACAGTGAGCCTCTTCCAACAGCATCGCTTTACTGAGAAAGCAACAACAGTAAAGAAATTCCTGGTGGAGATCTTGTTGAGTGCTTTTCTGGAGAGTTTCACATGAGAGTCCTCAGTGGAAGGACTGCTACTTGATGTCAGCGAACTCTCTAACTCTAAGTACCTGTGCTTTGTTCAGCAAGGAACAAGGAGGCAGGAGTACTTCTTAAGAGGAAGAGGTGTCGGCTTTAGCCTTCACTCATGAGCAGTCAAGATATCGCCATTGTCAGGTGTTGACATTATTGCAGGTGCTGCAGCAGTAGAGAGCAAAAGTTCTCTAGCACTGAATGTGTGTGCTTGTCCTACCTTTGGGAGGAGACATTGTGTTGCTGCTGCAGTATAGGAGGTAGGGAAGGAACAATAAAAGCCACTATGCTGCGGGGTGGGGGGGGAGGTTCAGTTGTCAGTCTTTGTTTGCTAATGTGCACTGGAAGGGATTTTTCTCCAAGCGTTGCGTCAGGAGGGTTTTTCGCATGTTTCTTGCCCACCAACCAGCGCGTGTTTGAAATGTCTCTTTAATCACTGCAGATGGATGCCGCCTGGCCTACAATAGCACCTACTGCCAGGGAGTATGAAAACCATTAAATTGCAACAGATTAGTATTAACTTCTCCAGAATACACCCTGAGGATTGCCAGAGGTCACCAGAAGCATTTCAAAGGAAGAACCTTTCTTCAGGGCAAATAATGACTTCAGAACAAAATGTCTTTAGGTCATCTTTGTCGGCTCAAGCAAGGAACAAGGGTTAGGAATAATCCTTCCCTGAACAGGAGGGAACAGGATGCAGAGATGGTAAATGTAAACAAGTGTCGTGTTGGTAAATGCCAGTAATCCAAGATGTAGCAAGAACTCCAGATTGCTATTATCTCACTGTATCTGTGTAGTGCTTTTTTTTGTCTGCGTAAAATTAGCAACTGGATTTTAATATTGATCATCTTCTGTGGCCAGCAGGTTGATCTCCAAATGCTGAATTAGCTTTGGAGCTGAATGGTAGCTTGAGCCTATCACTTCAGGCTCCTCCACTGACTCTGAAAGCACTCATTAGTATTTTTCTGTGATGCCCTGTCCATGAAGCAACCCAGGCTGAGCCCTTACCTCTTCTTACACCTCAGCAATGCTTCATACCTCTGTTTCGTCTGTTGTGGCACACTTTGTCACACTAACTTTCAGTGCATCAGGACACGATCCCTCTGGGTGGAGGGTGGGAAAGTTGGCCTTGGGAGCAAGTGTAGCACTGGAATACAAAAGCACTAAGGAATACAAGACTAAAAACCCAAAGCTGTTTCCTTGGTGTCTTTATAGATGAGTCCTAAAAATGCTGGTCTTAGATTCTGTCCTCATGTATGCTAGATCTCCCTTTTTAGCATTACCAGGCCAAAGGAAATGTTCTGAAAGGGTTAAAATTATTCATTTTGATTCTTTCCAAAACTTCTTTATATTTCCTTTGTGGATATTTCCTTGGTGGATAATAATACTGGCTTTTCTTCTTGATTTTTTTTTTTGTGAAAGGCACATTGCTGTTCTTCATCTGGGTCTATAAATAGTGTTTTAATAGCTTGCATAATTTTCCTTTAGGGGCCATTCCTTCTTTCATCTATTGTCTAGCTTAATTCTAAGGGTTGAAAAGATTTTGTTTTGCTTCTCAGAAGTATCCACTCTCTTGAAAATATTTAAGTGCAAGAGATAACTTACTGGCACCCCAAGATCATCAACTTCATAAGCAGAAAAATAGAAAACAAAAATACAATAAAACCTGTCAATTGGTTGTCCTTAATGACTCACTTAAACAGCAGTCATGCTGGTTTTGCCCTAATTATTATATGTTAACCATCTTTGGCCAAAGGAGCCAACTGTGAATTCAGTAAAACATCTTGCCATGCCGGCTGGGAAGAGCATTTGTTTAAGTTCTTGTGAGGGCTTAAAATGCTGTGAATGCTTTATTTTCATTTTTCCCTCTGCTTTTCGAAAAGCAGTTTTGAAACCATACAGAGTCTACCAATTACTTAGTAATGCAGCATTTCTGTTAACACTCACTCAGTTACTGCACCCTAACTAGGAATAAATTACCACTCTTATACAGACAGGTCTGGCTTAGATTCACCATTTTGGGAACATGTGCCCAGAACAGTACTTCGGATCAGATCTTGCCCATAGCTCCAATACTTTCCTACTTTTTATTGGAAATATTTCTGTGGATGCACTGCTGTTGTCTTATTTGCCTGTTTTATGGTAGCATAACACTGGTGGGCCAAAGTTATAATGGCTGATGGGTTGATAAATTTAGGTCTTGAGTCTTCTTTATTATTTCCAGCCATTTTCATGAGTGACCAATCTGAAGTAGACATTCCTCTAAGCTTGATACAATATTCTAATTACTCTCCTTGCTTACTGGTGATGCCACACATCTTCATGTCAGTGGGTATCACATGCCTACTTTTTGGGCTCATGTCATTAATGAAAGTGTGGAGCAAAATTTCCCTCAAGATTGATTCTTTTAGTTCTTCACTAATGGCTTTTTGTTTGTTCATTTTATCTCCTCAATGTGGTCTAATTCAGTTTGACTTTTGGATGTTTCATTCTTGCCTTTTCTGACATCTTATTCAGAGCTTTCCTTGGTGATCTTTCTCATTTTCTATTTCATTTCCATTCTTTTAGGTTTGGAGTTCTGCATATTAAAAATACTAGATATTCAGGTATTAAGCTGCATATTCATCCAGGTGGGTTTAAAGTCTAGGGGAAGTTTTCTTCCTTTTCCTTAGATTTCAAGTTTGAGAACTTCTGCAACTTTAACTTAAAAGGGATTCCAGAACTGATTTCCACTGAAGTTCTTCAACCTTTAACTATCGCTCTCAGTTTCATGGCTTAATAGCATAGTGTTGTGTGTAAACAGATATTCTGGAAAATTGACCAGGTTGCAGTTGTCTGTTGACCTTCACAGGAGACCTGGTACATTAGTCCTTTGCTTGATCAGGGCAAGGATAAAGCGTGTAAAGTGCAAGTAGTCCACTGGGAACTTTATGAGGTTGCTAAAGCAATCGCTTGCCCTTTTTCCAACATCAAAAACATTCTCCTTCCAATGAGGTACAGTCTTTATATCCTGATTTAATGCAGTTTTGTGTATGTTCTGCAGATTTCTTGATGCCAGAAAGGCACTGTTGCAGCTGCCTAATTTCTTATGTGACAGAGCGTAGATTTTTACTTAGGGGATCATCTTAGTAAAGTGCTTGCTGAAGAGCTCTCCTGTTTCTGCAATGTTTTTGGAAAGGGGAAGTCACCAGAATTCTTCATGAATTGCATGAAAATCTAAGGCAGAATCCAACATACATATCTGTCTAGATTTTCCTGTAATGTGAGTGAAATAATAATCTTTTAAATTAAATGTTTATAACAATGATGTGAACTCTTGCAGTCTAGGCTCTCAAGAGTGTTGTGCATAGGCTCAGGAAGTATGCATGTACTGCTCAAGAAGTATGTACAAACTAATTTTTCTTTAACCAAAACTGTAAATATATTCATGTGTTCAAGTGGCATAGCCACCTCAGCGTGCAATGCAGTTTTCTATCAGCTGAAGGTCTCACACAGCGTATCCTCAGAGTAGATTTATTGTTACTCAGATTCAAAGCTTGACAACTCAGTCTTTGGTCCAAAGGCTCTGACGGTCAGTGTCATGTCAGAGAAGGCAGCTGACAGAAACGCAGTGGCCTCCTTGAAAAGTGCATGTGCTTTTGGTCTGCTACCAAGAAAATGCATCTCCCCTGAGGATAGCACTGTTGTTGGCTGTCTCAAGGGAAAGGGGAAGTTCTGATTTACACTTGTTCCCTGAAAAAGGTCTCTCTGGGTAAGTCACACCCATCTGGAAGAGCAGCATGCGGAAGCCTCTCCTGCCATGACTTGCACTGTAATTACTTTGTGGGGAGAATAGATGAGTTCTTCGTGCAGGTCAGTTCATCTTTGTGCTGAGGAGCAGATCTCCAACCTTAGGTAGCACTCCTTCTGAGCTCCCTGGCCGTGTTGCTCTGCTGAGCAGTGGTTTGTTTATCTATAGGCATATTGAAAATAATAGCAGATTGTGGGGATTTAAAAATATTTATTTGCTGCCTTGCAATTCCTCAATGTGTCAAGTTATATTCAAATCACATTAAAGACTGTCATATACTGTGTGATACGATAACAACATAATAGGATTGATAGAATTCATCTTGACAGGACACAAATGGCTAGGTCAAACAAGGATAGCTTCAACCTCCCCCACCCCCTCGCCCTTGCTGCTAAAGTTGTCCTCTTCTGATTCAAGGGAAGGGAGATGCTTCTAGATCAGAATCAAAGAAAAGAAGCAGATTTGAAAGTCATCAGACTTTCATACTTTGGAGTATGAGAAAGAGGTTGTTTTGTTTTTTTTTTGTTTTTTTTTAATATCTAAACTACTTTATTAAAAGAATTCTTAACATAGTCTTGGCAGAATATAAGTGTATTTTATGTATGCTATCAATGTCATCTACCAAAATGAGTCCATTTCTGTGCTGAAGAAGGTAGCTTGAGGTTGGCCAACTTTTCTTCTGCACCAAAATACCCTTGTCTCTGTAGCTTCAAGAATTAAATGCTGTTTGATGCTGTTTGGCCATCTAATTCCAATGAAAAGTTTGTGTGCTGTTGGTCTGTTACCAAAGGAAAATGTGTCTCCCCTGTGACTAGCATGGTTGGTAGTCTCAAGGGAAAAAAAGTCTGATTTACACTTTATTCCCTGAAGAAGGTCTCTCTGGGTAAGTGTTGCATCAAGGTAGCAGAGCAGTGTGCAGAAACCTCTCCTGCTACAGTTTGTACTGCTATCTAATTACTAATTACACTGAAATCTTTGTAAATTCTCTATAAAATAGTATTCAAATAGGCTAGATGAAAAAACAAAGCAAGTTAAGTAACACACTGGAAATTCCTAGAGCCTTTGTTGATTATGCATGAAGTTATTAGTTGTTGTTTTTAATCCCCAGAACACGGAGTCTTGTTGACTCGTATAATTTAATAACATGCTATAGTTCTTTTAGGGTGCTTATAATTGTCTGAATAGCCTTTGTGATTGCTTTTTATTACTTCATTTATGTGTAGAGCTGCATGCATTCTTAGTGTCCATCATGAAATCTGAGCTAGGAATTACTGAATAAGATACTTCTGCAAACATAGAATGAATATTTCAAATAAAACCAGATAATAAGCTTTTCTGTTTTCACAATCGTTTTTATTTGTGGCCATTCAGAAGAGTGACATTTTTCTTTTTTCAAGCAATACTTGTGAAAATCTGAAGTTTTTTAACTAGGTATAAATACGTTTCAGTGACCACAGTAACATCAAAAATGCTATGGAGGCTTCTCATAAGCAGTCATGCAGTATTTTTAGCATCAGCTCCATTTTGAGAAGAAATTCAGTGGTGAAAGGGCTTGTTCTCAGACATTTTAAGCTAAATTCAAATTTTAGTGCTTTCTTGGATTGGCAGCGTGGAAGGATCAGGAAATGGGAACTTTGAAGAGGCATAACAAATGTAGAACATCCTACTGATATTCTGTTTGGTACTGGCTTGAACTGGCTGAGCAGAAAAGAAACCATTCATTATTTTGTAACCGAAACAAAAGAAATGATTAGTGAAAAAACCATACATTTAGCATCTTCTTATTTATAATCCGAAGATATATGTTCATAAAAACTTGCAAGAATGCGTTCCAGAATTTTTCATATAAATTTTTATTTTTCAGTGATTAGTGGATGTTTCTTATTTAGTTAGTCGCTATTCTCCTGCCAGGAAAGTCACTCATGCACTGAGTAGTAGCACAGCTGTGTCAGTTAGCAGGCCAGTTATACAACCCAAGCAATGACAAAGCATTGAGTTTACAAATCAATATAAGATAATGAGAAAAATGTTGCATGAAAACTCAGAAATTAAATTCCAGAAATAAAATACTGGCTTATTAATGGTGACATCCACTGTGACTTTTTTTCTTCAGAGAAGCTATGTGCTCTGTTTTTAGTGTATCTCCTGATTATTCCAATTTCCTAGGCATTCTTTAAGTTTGCCAAGTAGTTTTGATACATGTGAATTGTATTCTTTTTTGCAGGAAACTGATCTGCAAGCTACTGTTAAAATGTATTATTATTTTTTTTTTTAATCCTTCCCCCAGCTTTCCCTGTTCTTTTTACTCCATCAGGACTTTCTGAAGAGGGGGAAGACCTGGCTGTTTTGACAACCTCAGTTTTGGTACCAGCCAAAATCCGCCAACCTTGGTTTGAGTATGAGCCAAAATCCACCGAAATCAGTGAGAGGCTTTCCCCTGAATTCTGTAGGTACTGAACCATGCCTCTGGTTCTGTGAAGAGTTTCACAACGTAAGCAAATAAATTTGTATTGAGAACAAAAGATGTTTCTCACATCTATTTATATATTTTCAGTAAAGAATAAACTTATAGTTTAATTGCAGAGCAGTAAATTGTGATTATAGTATTATTCTATCCAGCTAAAAGGGATGTTTACATCTGTTTTTTCAGTAGTAGAGTTCTGTGAGATAAGTGGATTGTATGAAAATAGAAGAAAATCAAGAAATACAAGAAAAAATATAATCGGAGAAAATAAAAATACTTTACTGCAGCTGCCTGTATTGTTTTATGGGCACGGCTAACTAGTATTTAAAGGCTAATATCTTGAAATGAACTCAGTTATTTTACTGAGTGATGAGTGTTTGTAAATACTTTAGAGGGAAAGTCTCCTTTAATGGATATATCATAAGCATGAAAGCTGCTGTGCATGAGGCTACCAAGAGATGATTTGGAAAAGTATAGCTTGAGCTTTTTTCAGTCAGAGCACAGGCTGAAGTTATTTGATTGTCTGTGAGAAATAAATGGGGCTCTGGGCACTAATGGGTTTGGTCCTGAAGAGTAATGCGTGTTCAGTGGTTGAGAAATTAAGGCACTGTCTAGAAATTTTATCTTGCTTACTGCCAGGCTTCCAAACACACAGAGGATTTTGGGAACAACCTGACAGATGCTCCTGAGTGACAAGTCAGAGGATGATTAAGGGATGAATTAAGACACAAGAGGCCAAACCGTGCTTCTGATTACTCCTATGGGGATGTGCAAAAGCATCTCTGTGCAGGGTTTTGTGGACAGAATGAAATTTGCTCTGCTTGTGTTGCCAGATGCATTCCAGCTGATTCTGCACTAAAAGCTGTGAGACTCTGGGTTTAAGATGAGGTCTTAAGCCTGAGATGAAGTCTATTAATATTTGAGACTTCAGAAGTTTGTGGGGTTTTTTTTTGTTGTTGTTGCTGTTTAAATTGCCTACATCTGCTTAAGGGTGAAGTATTAAAAATACAGCCTTCTGCTCCCGGTGTTAAGTTGCTGTCTGATTCCTGGCTACCACCTGGAAAGGCAAAATAGAATGAAAACGGGAAAAACTGAAATCCCAAGCTTCCTGTATTTCAGAATAGGCTATGGCTAGCAGAAATAGGCATGTTTCTTCTTAAAAAGAAAAAAATGTATACACATGTGTAAGTTTTGTTGACCTTTGTTTCTAACTCTTAATGACAGGCCCTACCATAATGTTATAAACAATGTGCAAAGGAAGAAATGCTCATATTTCCTCTGAAGTTATGCTTAGAGATATATTCCTGGAACAGTTACAAAATGTATGTGGGCAAAATACAACAATCAGTGGATTATCCCCAGCTTTTCATGTCCATTTTATTCAAATTACTGCAAATTCTGAATTACTTATTCCAAATCTACAGTGGTATGTAAAATAAAAGAACATGAAGAAGTTAAAGTTTGCTATTAGTGCAATGTGTCACTCTTATGTGTTGGTCATTTTATGTCGCCACAAGACCTGGGAGAAGTGTATGGCCTTGACAGATACTGTCCTTTGGCAATTTCTTTAACTGAGGTAGACGATAATGGGTTTATTAAGACTGAAATGGATCAATATCCCTCAAGAGCTGAACACTGACATTTATTAAGTGGCTATTTTAAAACTAAATGTTAACTTTGGCATGTTGCTACGTTTCTATGAACTTTAAGCAATGTGATTTCAAAAAAAACCCCAAACCCCTCTGTAATCTCAAAGTAAGGGCTGGTATGAGCAGTGACCTGGCTTTGAAAGAGTTTCCAGAATACTGGCAATGAGGGAACTACAATTCTCAATCACAGGATGTAGCTTGGGGCCTTCCACTCCTGCATGCCTCCAAATGAAAAGGAGTAACACAAATAGTTTTGTGTATTCACCTCTCAGTGTCCAGGTAAGAGAGGGTTTGATTTTTGTTCTCTGAAGATGTGGAGAGACAAGGTGGAAGTGGAAAATGGGAGAGAAGTGAAGGGGGAGGGCAGGAAAACTGTGGTTTTAGTGTTCAGGGTAACTAGGACTGAAAAGAGGTGATTTTTAATGCCAGATTCTGACAGTGGCTTCCACAGTAACCTTTTCCCTTCGGCTTCTTTGCATCCTCAGTACTGTCTGCTCTGTAAGGAGAGAGCTCCTCTGAGGCTCAACTCTTTTGAGATCAATTACTGAATACATAGGAAGGAGGGAGAACGAGTGACAGGGATGGGACAGATTAAGAAAGGTGAGATGAGTGAGCAGAGAAAAATAAGACTCAGTTGTGAAAGTGCTAATACAAACTGGGAAATGGAGTGGCCATGGCAAAACTTTTGGAAGGGATGAGTGTTGGCAGAGGGTGAAGGTGAAAACCTAAGCAATTGGCATAAGAACTGAGAAAAAGTGGGGGAAGAAGAGACTGATGAGAAGGAATTTTGCCAGTTTTTGAAAACCAAGGGTAATGAACAGGAAAAGAAATACAAAAAAGAGGAAAACTGGCAAAAGAAAATTGAGTGTAAGTGATGAGAGTTAGGAAAAAAAAATCACACAAATCCCAAATTCTGTAAATATTTTTATTTAAAATGTCCTTTTGAACAGTCCTTTATTTGGTGTGTGAAGCCCTTCAAGGTCATTATAGTGAAAGATTAAAAGAAGATAAGCTGGCGAGGTTGGGAAGGATTCACAATCCATCTATCACTATAGAAATATGAGAAGTGGAAATAACTATATTATTTATTATAACCTACTTATTTGTAGGTATCCTGACTTTTGGTAACTGTAAAATGTAAATAACAAAAATCAATTTTTGCCTTGAACACATTATCTTCCACCTGATTAGGGTCTTAGTTGTCTTCTTGGAAACATGTAATTTGGGAAAATTAAGCTCCAACAGGATGCTGTCACTGCCACGAATGGGAAGCATTCTACATTGCAATGAAAGCTTCAGTGCTTCTGGGAAAATGTCATGGAAAGTGAAAAACTGTGCAAAATGTTAATGCCAAGTCTGACCATACAACTTAATGGTATGATGGTAACTGACTTTGGTATATTTGAAAATAGTCTTATATAGTGGACCTAGCTGGCACCAGGGGCTGCTTAGTCTTGAAATCATTTCCTGCCTTCAAATGAACTTCATCATAAATTTCTGTCCTACACTTACCATGGCTCACTGCATAACTAATAAGTGAATAATTAGACAATATATAAATTGGGGCATTTCTGTGATATTCTTTTTTGTTTGAAGGATCCTCTCGTTTCTTGGTTTCACCGTGAAGATGACATACTTATTAAGGAGTTCTTCTCTGTCCTTTTTTGCCAGTATTAAAACTGTTTTCAGCCCAGACAAGAAGTCAGTTTTTTCTTTTTCAAGGTTTGTCTGCTGCTTCACAGGTGCCTATTTATGTGACAACTTTGTGGGTGCCTGTCCAAGTATTTTTCTGTTCATGCAATCTGTTGCTGGCTATGGATTTCCATCTTAGCCCCATCATTTTGGAGTACAGCCAGTTCTGCCTGTCAGTGGACAAGGTATTTCTAGAAGTATCAGCTTCAAAGCTCTTGCATGAGATAACATCTCTTACCGAAAGAACAACTGACAATAAAATAAAATACATGTGAATACTGCAAAAGCCTTTCTCTCTGAGCTGACAAACATTTACAGTGCACTCTCATGTCTGTTTTAGAAACGGTGTTGGTTCTACATTTTGGTAAACATTTCTATGTGATGACATTATAAGCATGATGGTAGTGGGTCTGGATGTATGGTAAATTTAGGCAAACAGATTTCCACAACTATGCTTAAATCAGTGTGGCTTGATCAACAGATCTTACAGTTGACTCTCAGTGTTCCTTTTAGGACAAATTTTATCATCTTTGCTCACACAGTGGATGTTGAGGTGCATGTTGTGCATGACCAGTGACTAACATCTGTGCTTGCAAAATATAAAGTATTATAACAAGGACATGCCATACGAAAGGAAAGAGAAATCTGGGCCGAAATCAGAATGCTTAGTGAGAAATGTAGTAATTCATCTGATGTTCCAGAAAAAAGTATTTTGGACGAAGACCCTTATTTTAATTTCCACTGATTTTTTTTTTAATAAATCTCACACATTAATGAAGTGTCAATGATTATAGTGCATAGATACAAACCATCCAGCTATAGATTTACCACCCCTGCTCACTTCTCTAGTTAGTTCATTTGCATAGCACATGCATCTAATTGCTTCAATATCAGATTTAATATAGAACAAATGGTACATGCATGAATGCAAGTCTCTGAATTAGATCTCCCTGTCCTTGTGGGTTAAATATGGTAGCACAATTATTACTAAGAAATCAATTTGTCTGTAACTGCGTGGAGTTGGCTTTTAGCAGTTTTCAAGACTACTTTAAAGAAGGTAATATGTTCATGGAAAATAATGGATTTAGTTCTACATTTTCTTAAGCTTCTCTTCAGGCAACTATCTGACAGTTTAATAATGATGGGATATTATTTCATCTTCTGCATTAATATTTTTAGCACCAACATTTCTAATGATTGTCTTTTGTAATCACCCTGTGAAGAGTTTTCCTGAAATATCTGCCAGGTAAAGTTTTTTCTTTTCTTTTTTTAATTGTTTTCTTTTAAGATGGATTTTCTTTCTTTTGCTGTTCAGAGTAATTCACAGAAATTAAAGAGTTACTTTTAACTTTCAAAACAGCAGCTGCATTTCTGGTATACTATTGTATGTTAGCCATACCATCTTTACTACCCGACAACCATGAGGAAAAGAAGTTTATTTTGCTTTACCCTATTAATATTCTTCTTGAAGAGACAATGGAGGTTTTATTTTCACCTTACAGATCAGTTCATTTTATTCTTACGAACTTCAACAGGGCCATCCTCAGACCTGAGTATTTTCCCTGTTTCTTCAGGGATTACTTCTTACATGAATCTTTGGCAAAAGCAGGTGATAAATGTTCTTTTGCTGCCCTAGAGCCAAGGCTTTATGCAGGTATGTATTCCCAAGCCTTGCTTCATTTTTGGACCTGGCATAGCTGATGAATTGTCAGGACCTCTGGCAAAAGGCACTAGTGTCAGACAACCAGGGATTCACACAGGGAGCCTGGATGAAAGGTTAGATCTCTGTACTGTGGACCCAATCCTGCCTGGAATACAAGGAGACTCTCCCTAGCCAATACAACAATCTGGAAAGACTAGGAAGCCCATTTTCAGTGTGTGACACAAAGATTTAAGTTGTGCAAATCTCATTAGTATTAATGGAAGAAGTACATCTCCGTCTGCATGCGTTTCCTTAAAGCCCTGTCCTCGGCTGTCATTATGGAGAGACAGAGTTGAGAAAAGAGCGAACATCTGTGTATGCTTTGCAATGTTGATCAACAACCTCCATCTTCTGAAGTCCGCTTGCCTAGGCAATGTGTACCCTCACCAGCAACTGTGCTTGGTTCTTGCAACCATACTCAGAAAAGGAGTGCTCCTAAGTGATACTGGAGACCTGTTTAGGTATGAAAATATGGTCAGATCTGTAACTCCATTGATAAGTCAGTACAGTATTTCAGGGGTTTGGAGAGAAATGATGACAGTAGCATGCCCACCTGAAAAGCTGTGTTATGAAGCTGTTCCAAGCATTAGCCAGATGTGAGGCTTTCTGGTGTTATTAATAACATGTCTTTAAAGGGTAGGAACTTTGGGTTGATTTTTTTTTAGCAGTAATGACTTCTAAAATACACTTGCATGTCTTTGAAAAATCACATTTGAAATAATGCTCTTTTTCACTCCTTTTTTTTTTCTCTGGGATGACTGGATCCTGCTTATTTTATATTTATTCATAGTCCATGTGACCCAGCCACGGCTGCTCTTCAGGTATGCTTTTACTGAAAAAGTAAAGGTGTGGAAGAAGGAGGCATGCCTATTGTGGCTTCTCCAGTTTGTATTGGTGCAAAAGCACAGATGAGGCTGCCAGAAGTAAACCACACACCTATAGCCCTTTTGTACTCTATTACTTGTGTAGGCTTGCCTTCTGAGAAGTGTGTCTGTCTAATCTGACATACCCAGTTTGTGCCTAAATTTTGCACTTCTGCCTCTATAACTTCTGTTCCCTTCCTTTTTTAAGATTTATTTTCTGATTGGCCTCCAATTGCGAGTTCAGAAAGCTCCCGTAGGTCCTGTGTCCTATTGGTTGGCCCCATGTGGATATCTAGTAGAACCCAGGGTATCTCAAAAGTGAGAGACCTGTGGTTTGGCACTTAGCCTGTGCCCACTGTGCCCTGCTTCTGAGATTGCTGTGTTTCACTTTTCCCAGCAGTAGCAGGTAAGTGCAGTTTTTTAGTCTGCTTCCCACAATAGGAGAAATCAGTGATGTTGAGGCTTGTTATTTTTTGAGTTTGGCAATGTTTATGTATTGGAATAGCGAAGTTTACATATAGCTGGTTATTAGGCCACGTTCCAAGTGAGTACCTCTGCTGTAAGAACTGATTTGAATTGAACAGCAGGCAAAGAGCACATATGCCTGCTTCTGGCATAATGCTGTTTGTAAGGATGACCAAGTGCTACATAGGTTCACCCTGTAAATACCTCTTAGCAGCATGGATTGTCTTCCCATTTAAGGAAAGAAAAACTCCATATAGTAGCTTTTGGTGGTGCTTATCATACTAAAAAATCTTCCTTGTCTCTTGTTCTGAGCTGTTTTCCAGCCTTCTAGGATTTGTTTTCATTAGTCGGGCATCTTTTACCACATCACACTTGACCTTCCTAGATTTGCATTAAGCCCTTTATATACAAACATTACCATGTATTTATCTGACCTAATTTCTTTTTCTGTTCTGGTAATGATGAAGGTCTAAAGATTGTTTCTTTTTTGCAGTATTTCTCTTAATCTCTCACATTATTTTCATGTTGCTTCTTACTCACGTAATGTTGTTCTTTATACAGGCTAACTGTCATCTAAGCCCATCTTTAAATCTGTGATGCATAATACCATGAAAACTGAAAAAAAATCTCTTGTATATAAATTATTAACATTAGAAGACTATCTTAGCTGGAAAAGACTGTAACTCTGCTGCTGTGCTCTCAGTCTCTCCTGTGTAAGTCATTGCATTTCCTTGGTATGATAATTGCAAGCAATAGAGAACAAGTGAAAAGGGGCAAAACCTGAAAACTGGCTGAATAAAATTAAACCTCTAAATCTATATCTAAACATCTATAAAGATGTCCTAATTTTTAAAGCTAAAGAACCATGCTTGAAGTCACTGGAGCACAAAACTATCTCAAATTCAGCCTCATTTGATTTAATGCTCTCTTATTGTTAGGAAGTGAGAGTTTTAGGATCCCGGTTTTTATCTTTCTAAAATGCTGATCTGTGCTGCTTCTAGAAGATGTGCCTATGTGGTGTTAAGCAGACTTATCAAAAGGATATTATTAAGCATTATTTTAACAACGGACACTTCAACAATCTTCACTGATACAAACCAAAGAAGTATTTTGTTATTGCATATTCAGTAAATAATAATTAAATGCTGCTCTTCTGCCTGGCCATGTTTGTCAGGTATGGAGGTGCCTGCCATCAGGGAGCAGCACCTTCACTTTGATACCCCAGGGCACGTGAGGTTCAGTCTTCTGGTAACCACTTGCTGTAATGGCAGCCGAAGTTTCGGCTGCCCGCAGATGCCGCCTGCCTTTGCAGCCAGCGCTGCTGGGATCCCTCCAGTGAGGAACCACGATTCTTTTTGTTGGCTGGCATTGGCCACCAGATGAGAAGGCAGCTGGACTGTTCCTTTGCTGCTGGTGTATGCCTGGGTCTGTGGAACGGCTGTATAGGCAGGCATCCGCTTCTGCTTGCCTTCTACAGCTTCCAGTTTGCCCTTGATACTTACATCTCTTTCATCCATGATCACGGACTTCTGTGAAGAAATTGGAAATTGGTGTAGAGGCTAGTGAGTTTAAACTCAACTGTGCACTCAGGTCAGCATGCCTATGCCATGTGATGACTTATCAATGAATTATGTGTAGTGTACTTACTGGTCATAAAGTGAAGGAAAAATAATGTGGAAATTAACTTTATGGCTGACTTCAAAATTCTCTCTCACTTGGAAGTTCATAAAAAAGGATTATCTGAATGTGTGTTTTCTTTTTTGGAGAAGTTGCTGCTTAGGAAAGTTAGATTTCTTTTTTTCTAATTTTTGATAGAAGTTAAGCTGAAAATAAGATAATGTGGTATGAAACAAGTTCTGTGCTTTAGGGAGCTCTTCATTCCCACACCGAATACAGCAATAGAACTACATGAAGTTTATGAAAACATGAAGTAAATGAATAGTAAGTGCAAAAACTCAGGGGGCAGAAAATACTTTCCTTTTTTTAATAAAAGAACTTAGTAGGGACAGAATAAGCTGACTTATTGAAGGCAGCTTGTCTCATTATTCTGCATCTAGGTGAAGATGTCTCAGACTAGAGTTTACATGAGCATGTTTTACTTGCAGAAACAATTAATAGACCCATGTGAGTTACAATTGGAACTTGCACTATTCTGACAGCTTTTAAAATGCCATTTGAATAAACTTTCTTGCATTAATTTAGCTGTAAATCACATGTTGCTCTTCACAGTTTTAGTTCTTACACAAGCTCCTGGGCTGGGATTTGGACTATTTTAATCTTGTGCTGCCAAGAGTTTAAGTAAGGCTAAATGTCATATTTATTTCTGGAGCTCTCACTGCTGTAGTAGCTAAGTGCTAAAAATGTATTTAAAAGGAATTAATACACTCAAAGTCTGATCAAAGCTACCACTAAAGCATCAGAAGTGTTCTCTATATTTTTCCCCTACAACTTCTTCCTCTGCTTTTAAGGAGTTTGGGCCTTTCTGAGTAGATCAGGTAGGAATTTTTCAACTAAGTTGCTTCAAAGAAAGCTGTGTATTATTATGACACAGATTAAGTAACCACAGAATCACAGGTTGGAAGGGACCGTGGAGGTAGCCTAGTCCACCTCATACACTCAAAGCAGAGTCAGCTAAGCTAGGTTGCTCAGGACTGTGTCCAGTCGGGTTTTGAATATCTCCAAGGATGGAGACTCCGCAGCCTCTTTGGGCAACCTGTTCTGTTGTTCAATCACACTTATAGTAAACCAACATTTTTCTTATGTTTAAATGGAATTTCTTGGTTTTTTTCAATTTATGCCCAGTAGCTCTTGTCTTGTCACGGGCACCACAGAGGACAATCTTGCTTCATCTTCTTTATTACCGATCATCAGGTATTTATACACATTGATAAGATCCCTGGTGAGCCTTCTCTCCTCCAGGCTAAACAATCCTAGCTCCCTCACTCTCTCCCCATGTATCAGATGCTCTAATACCTTAAATATTTTTGTGGCCCTTCACTGGATTCAGTCCAGTATGTCCAACTTTTTCTTGTGCTTGGAAGCCCAGATCTGGACAGAGCAGCCTTACCAGTGCTCAGTAGAGAGGAAGGGTCACCTCCCTTGACCTGCTGGTGACACTCTAATGCAGCCCAGGGTACTGTTGGCCTCCTTCTTAGGTGGCTGGTTCATGTCCAATTTGGCATCCATCAGGACCCCTGGGTCCTTTTCTGCAAAGCTGTTTTCCATTCCGCTGCTTGGCACCCAGCCTGTGCTGGTGCCAGAGGTTATTCCTCCCCAGGTGCATGACTCCCTGTATTAATGAGGTTCCTCTCTGTTTTCGTTCCTCCAGCATGTCCAGAAGACTGATCTGGTGTATCAGCCAGTCCTCCCAGTTTTGAATTATCTGCAGACTTCATGAGAGAGGATGCACTGTCCCATCATCTAGGTCATTGCAGAAGATATTAAACAGTATTAGTCCCAGTATCAACTATTGGGGTACACCACTGGTGACTGGCCTCCAGCTGGACTTTGTGATGCTGATCACAACCCTCTGAGCCCAGAAGTTCAACCACTTTCCAGCACACCTCACTGGCAAGTTACCTGGCATGTGCTTCATCAGTTTGCCTGTAACGATGTTATGGGAGAAATTGTCAAAAGCCTTACTAAAGTAGAGGTAAACAGCATCTACTGCATTTCTGTCATCCACTAAGCCACTCCTCTCATCATAGAAGGATATTTGGTTTCTTGAGCATGATTTTTCCTTCATGAAGCCTAGCTGACTACTCCCAATTACCTTTGTGCCCTTCCTATGTTTGGCAATAGCTTCCAGGATAATTTGCTCCAACACCTTCCCAGGGATCAAGGTGAAGCTGACTAGCCTGTAGCGCCCCAGATCATCCTTCATGCCCTTTCTGAAGATAAGTAACATCTGCTCACTTCCAGTCTTAGGAACCTCTCCCAGTTGCCACCACCTTTCAAAGATAATCACAGGCACACTGACCAGCTCCTCAACACTCGTGAGTGTTGCCCATCAAGTCCTGTGGACTTTTGTATGTCCCATTTTTAAATTTTCCCTAACATGCTTCGCCTACACAGTGGGTAAGTATTCATTGCTGCAGACTTTTCCACTGGTCTCAAAGACATGGGGTTCTTGAAGGCAAATCTTACCAGTCAAGACCAAGGCAAAGCGGGCATTGAGTAGCTTGACCTTTTCCATGTCTTTTTGCAGCAGCAGTACTGCCCCATTTGGCAGTGGGTCCAGGTTTTCCCCTGTCATCATTTTGCTGCTGATGTATATTTGCAGCATTAAAAATAATATTCCTGAATTTTATATGGAGGTCTTACCAGTCAGTTTCCCTACTTGTTGTGCTTCTGTTGTACCTATGTTCATTTCTGCTGATGTTACACGAGCAGCTTAATTCAACCGGGAGCATGTTGCATGCGACAAAGTCTTTTTTTTTTTTTTTTTTTCCTCCTGACTTTCTGGTAACTTAAGAGGCCTGCTGTAAGCTCTTCCCCTTCTTTCTGGCAGTGCAGAACTGGAAGTGAAATTCTGAAAGATTGTGCAAATCTTACTGGACAGAGAAGAGTTTTGTCAGTATTGTCTGTGAAATACTAAAGTGTGAGATCTTTTGTTAAAAAAGGTTTACCAAACAGTTACTGCTGTCCCATAATAAATTTTAAATGAGTAAGAGTCCAGGCAATCTCAGCATTAGCACCCAAGGTTTGTGCATGCACTCTGCTGGTTATGTTTTAAATGTGAGTCTTACCCTTTTGGGATCCTGGTTTCTCTTATTGAACTGATGTTCTTTTTTCCAGTTCTCTTTTCTTCATGCACTTCCTGCATGTGTTTTCATGGCCGGACAGCACCCTGTGCCTATGGAACCAGCTGGCAACAGCACAAGTGCGGGTCTGCAAGACTTGGTGTTGCTTAACTTAGCGAGTTAGAGCTCTGCCATACAAGTTCTTTTGGCTCTAGATGCCTTCACTAAACGTGCATGAGAACCTTTTTTTAGCACTGGAGGGAGCATTTGTGTCTGCCTTGTATTTTCTGCCAGAGTGCAGCGGATGGAGTACATGTAGGGAAGATACACCACGTTGACAAGAATGTGTAGAGCCAAGTTGTGCGGCTTGCAGCTCATCCCCATACAGTGTGAGAACAAAAAGCCCTTCACAGTCCCCTGTCAACTTCATTCAGACTTCAAGGAAAATAAGAATGGAAACACTAATACCGAGCTGTTTTCCTAGAATTGCATGGTATTTAGATAATCCTTCTGTAGTGATAGAATTCTCCTGGTTTATTTACCTCTTGAAGGGTAGAAAACATGAAAGTAATAACTCTAAAAGAAAACCATGCCATTAGAGGATAAGTTAACCTGCCAAAATTGGTTCTCTGATGCTACTCTAGGTAAATACCAGTCACCAGTCATAGTTAAAACTGTTGTATGAAGCGGAGCGTGTTGAATCCCCCTACCTCCCCTGGACCCTGTTATATTAGTCATTTATCAAGGTTTAGATCTTGCAAAGACCTACCACCTATTTGCATCTGGAAACTTGCTTTCTAAGCAGGTGCACTACTGATGCATGTGGTGGTCTATGCCTGTAAGTTTTTTCATCATGGAAAAAATAAATCAAACCTTTTCATTCTTAAAGTCAATAGCAAAATTCTTACTGGACTGAGATTAGCCAAGATTTTCTATTCTTTCTCTCCTTTATGGAACCACCTATTTCCATAACTACTAGAAACACTGTTGCTTCCTTTCACTTCTCTGATTGTCTATTTATATACTGCTGGGCAATTTTTCTTGCTGTTAACTGTTCCTATTGCTAATGTTTCATGTCCCTGTTAATTTTTTTCTGAGTTGCTATCAGCCTGAGTTGTGCCACTGGAAGTTCTGCTCTGTAGATAGGAAACCGGGAGGAAATTTTTGTCCTTTCCCAGAATATGCCCAGATGGGAGCTTGGTAACTGGAGAGCTCGTTCAACTCATTGCCAAAGCTGCTTAGCTCCACAGTCAGGGGATTGTGGAAATGTAAGGCATCAGGAAATCATTTCTCTTATTTATATCAGAGCTTTTTATGGAGTCAGCGTTGTGCTGTAGAGCATTCAGATACTGTAGAGTCAGCGTTCCAACATAAGGCTCTCCTAGCAAAAGATTTTCAGCCGATTCTACCACCTGATTGCATTGAGATAGAATTATTACAGTAGTGTATTTCATGAACTGTGCAGTTCCTGAGCAATGAAATTTTAATCCAGCTGCACAGTAATTTTGAGAACTGTGAGAATGTCATCTCAACTTGATATCCCTGCCACCTTAAATCCTGGCATATGCCTATGGAAAGAGACAAATTAGATTTAGTAGTGGCTGGCAGGGGAAGATGGAAGAGTAAGAGGAACAGTTAGCCAATAGGGAAGTTTAGGGATTAAACTAAACCTTTCCAATGTTCTCATCCATTACTCAGTGAAAGAGAAAATTTTATATTGTGCACACATCTTGAATACACTAATCAACAGTTTCCTGGGTGAGAATTGCACTAATGAAAATATATTTCAAGTGATACATGATCTGGAAACATCACTGTGTGTGTCTAGGCCAGACAAATTCATTCTCAACATAAGGAATGGGAACAAACATCAGCTGGATCTCCAGCCATGCATAAATAGCTAAATAAATAAAATGGCTTGCTAAGGGTTTCCAAGGTGTCAGTGAACATCATCTGGTTTGATTCAAAGAGGTAGCTGTCAAGTCATCGTGTTCTCCAGATGATTTACCAAGTACCAGCAGGTGCCCAAAGCACATCCTTGGCGCTCGTAGTTGCGTTGTCATGGGCAGAATGACCGTTCTTAACACAAAAAGTACCACATCAGTTTTTAAGATGGATCTGGAAACCCGCCCAGATTATACACCTGTTTGGGTGCCTTCCACCTCAAAGGGAAAGTAAAGAGATCAAAAAAAGCTTTTAAATTTGCTATATGGCTTTTTCTTCAGCATATGTATTATAGTCAAATAATTGTGACTTTCTTCCCAATTCTCCTCTTCCCTTCTCTGCACATCCACTCCTCCACCTCCTTTATCATTCCAACACAGGGTTCAGCTGCGGACTGGCTGACTTTACACATGTGTACATGAGTGGAAGAGCTGTAACCTGTGGATGCACTGACAAACTGTAGGCACGCCACTGCTGACCCAGCTGTAGAACAAGTTGCTTGCTATACATGGGTAGAGAGAGTCAAAGCAGAAAGCCCAGGGTTAGTTTCTCAGTTAATACACTGCTGTCCATTCATGTGGCCCAACTTACATATTTCATTGCTCCTGATGTATCCACTGTTCCAAATCTATAAAATACTTCTTACGGCTCTCACTCATCTATTTCCTTCTCTTATTTTTTTTCTTTTCCTTTGAATGCTGAGTTTTAAGGAGTGGTTAATGCTTTTTGCGCAAGATATTTTACATTCCTGTCTTGAACCTAGAAATGTTGGCAATGACAAGTTTTTTGATTCTTTTGCAGATATTTACATCAAAAATATAAGCATAGGTGTATAAGTAGGTCATCTTGTGGTTACATTGCTGCTTATTGACTATTCCTGATGGACTGCACCATGCAGATCTTGCCTCTTCCCTAAGTACCTCCATATCTATGAAAGATGTCCTTTAAAAATGCTAATTTGAATTCAAGTGTTCCTTTCACAATGATGCTGCTTTTGATGTTTGTGGGGAGTATGTGTGATAATGGAGGTAGACATGTGGGTGGGGTTGCTGATGGTCCTACCCATAGCAGCACTCATTCAGAAGTGTTTCATGTGGGTGTTTTTATGGATAACCTAGCATTTATGTCCCAGTTTCATATGCCTCTGTAAGTTTTAAGTATGCAAGAATTCTTCTGTGTTTGCAGGATTACGTGCATTTGTGTGTGTGCAAAACAGATCCTAGTCATTGCATATTTGAGCTTCTACTCAACTACCTAGAATGGACATACTGGATTAGGTCATCCTAAAGTATGGGACAGTGATCCTGTTGTAAGCTGTGGTGGGCTGACCCTGGCTGAATGCCAGGTGGCCACCAAGCTGTTCTATCACTCCCCCCGTCAGCTGGACAAGGGAGAGAAAAATGTAATGAAAGGCTTGTGGGTTGAGATAAAGACAAGGAGATCACCCAGCAATTACCGTCACAGGAAAAACAGACTTGACTTGGGGAAAATTAAATTAATTTATTGCCAATCAAATCAGAGTAGGGTAACAAGAAATAAAAACTGAATCTTAAAACACCTTCCCCCCACCCCTCTCTCTTTCCTGGGCTTAACTTCACTCCTGATTTTCCCTACCTCCTTTCCCTGAGCAGCGCAGGGGGATGGGGAATGGGAGTTGCAGTTGGTTCGTCACACATTGTGCTCCTTCCTCCTCACACTCTTCCCCAGCTCCAGCGTGGGGTCCCTCCCATGGGAGACAGTCCTCCACGAACTTCTCCAACATGGGTCCTTCCCACAGGCTGCTGTGTGGGTCCCTTCCATGGGCTGCAGTCTTCAGGCACAGACTGCTCGAGCGTGGGTCCTCCGCGGGGGCCACAGGTGCTGCCAGCAAACCTGCTCCAGTGTGGGCTCCTCTCTCCACGAGGCCACAGGTCCTGCCAGGAACCTGCTCCAGCACAGGCTTCCCAGGGGGTTGCAGCCTCCTTTGGGCATTCCCCTGCTCTGGCGTGGGGTCCTCTCCGCGCTGCAGGTGGATATCTGCTCCACCGTGGTCCTCCATGGGCTGCAGGGGATTAGCCTGCCTCATGATGGTCTTCCCTATGGGCTGCAGGGGAATCTCTGCTCTGGCGCCTGGAGCACCTCCTCCCCTTCCTTCTTCACTGATCTGGGGGTCTGCAGGGTTGTTTCTCCCACATGTTCTCACTCCTCTTCTCCAGCTGCTGTTCTGCACCAGCTTTGGGTTTGGGTTTTTTTTTTTTTCCCCTTCTTATATACGTTATTCCAGAGGCACTACCACCGTCGCTGATGGGCTCGGCCTTGGTCAGCGGCAGGTCTGTGTTGGAGCGGCTGGCCTTGGCTCTGTCGGACACAGGGGAAGCTTCTAGCAGATCCTCACAGGAGTCACCCCTGTAACCCTCCTGCTACCAAAACCTTGACATGCAAACCCATTATAAGAGTTCTTGAAGGCTGTGTTATGTCTTTGGTCTGTACATGCAATAAACCAATAAGAAGAAACTGCCTGTAGCTGCAAATGCAGAATAATGGATAAGAACTGAATACCACTGCTCTGAATGATTTCTGGAAGCTTCTAACTCTGAACATAGTGAGCATAATGGGAGGGCTCAAAAAGTGTTTAAAAGATTGCATGACACAAGTTGTGTTCTTGGCAGGGACCTTTAATATTTTGGGGAAGTTGGACCTATACCTTTGCAATGTATGGACCCACCTTCTTTGCTCCTGAAGAGCAAAGAGGTTCTTTCATTCAATAGCCTGTGTAGTTGCAGACTAGGAAATCTGTCATGGAAAAAGAAAAACATCATGTTTCTTTGGGGCGTTCCCTCTCCAGTCCTCATAATCAACAAGGACTCTCTTGAGCTGTGGGGTGTGTCTGGAGCACCTTATTTAACAACACTTATTACCTTGTCTTCAGGGGATTTGTCTAATTTCTTTTTAAACTCATTTTTGTGTTTGGCCTCCACATTCCATAGCAGTGTGATTGCAGTTACCTTTCTTTTCCATGGAAAAGAAATTCTGTTTATTTGTTTTAAACTTGCAATGTGATGATTTCAGTGATCATTCACAGATGCTTGTCTCATAAGAAACAGTGAAAATCATTGCTGGCTTAGTTTCTCCGCGTATTTCAACACTGTATCAACTTCTAGCATACTCTTCTTTGTTTGTATTTTTTCAAAACTAAACTATATAGTTTTCCACACATCAGATCACACTTATCTTTTTGCTGTTTATTGTACCTCTTCCAGTTCTTTTGCACAGTTTTTTGTATGGGGTGATCAGAATTGGGCGTATCATGGCTTAAGTAGTAGTAAAATGACGCTAGTGGTTGCTATTCCTTTTAAAGCATTTGCAGATGTTTTATTTGCCATTCTTTGGTGTGGCTTTGCATTTTCAAAAGGCTCAATATAACAAGCTGTCTTTCAGAATTTCTATCAGTAGAGTCCATCACTGCAGATGCAGTGTTAATGTTATTTCTCCATGTGTGTTACGATACACTTTTCTATGTTGAATTTAATCTGCTCCTGCTTTTATCTCTGTGTTATCTCTCAGCACCATCAGTACTGCAATATCCTTTGCAATTTTTTGCATTCAGCTTATATTTTGATGATCCTGAATAATTTGTATCTTCACAAGTCAGCCCTTCTCCCAGATCATTTTTAAAGATGTTGAAGTGAGCAGGTTCATGTGTGATCCTCCTGGTAACTGCCCTTCTTCCTCCACAGAGAGAAGTAGTCATATAATTCTACTCTACAATTCCTTTCTTTTAATAAATGAAATGATAAGAGGTCTTTCCTTATCTCCAGATAGCTGACGTTTTAAGGAAACATTAGTGACTGGAATTTTAGAGCTTTTTGAAAATTCAAGTACACAGTATTGGTAGATTGTCTATAAAAGATGTTTACTGAAGATTTCTTAACACCTTACTTCAAAGGGGTACCTAGAATATGCTTGGTGAATCCAATACTGGGCATCTGGACATGTGTCCTAAAGAATTTGGAAACACTGCTTTTGTGGATGAATCTCTGTTGTAAAATATTGCTGAGGATTGAATCATCAGTCCCTATCCCAAATCCTTACAGACTGAAGTATATTGGTGTAAATAGGTATACATATAGGTCTAACTGAGATTTTAGTTTGAAGAATACCTGTCCTATTTAGGTGTGGTAGAATGTGCTCTGCAGTGAGTCAAGCCCAAAGCCCATCTTTGGACTTGTAGGTGGAAGATAATCATTGAAGGATAGCAAAAGTTGTGCCATTTCTAAACCGACACTTTTTGGAGTAGAGCTGTGCCATAAAGTCCCAGGTTTGAAGTTACCAAGGGCTTGTTGTCATATATTGGATGCTTCTTGTGTGTATGATATACTTGGGAAAACAGAGGGCTGAGTTTTTGCATGTGTGACAGAGATAGATCGTATTGCTTAATTCATGATCAGATCAAGATCAGGCACTGGTGAGAGTAAGCTCTTGAAGCTTTTTAGTGCTTTCTAAGGATGATCATGTTTTGCAACCAGAGGTTTCTGATCCGTTGACATTAGGTTACTCAAATAATGACAATATATTTATCTGCATTAGTCAATGCATTTAAGACCTTGATAGTAACGTAAGCATAATATAAATTGGATGCTCCTCAGGCACTGTCCCACCTGCTTACCTGTTAGGGAAGGAATAATTCTGTGGTTTTTTTTCTCTGTAGGATGCTTTGTTGCTGATTAACATGCAATGAGAACAAATGGCATGCACCTGGTTCTAGTTTCTACTTAACCGAGCTTCACAGCTGTCCTGCAGTGCTGAGGTGCCAAGCAAATGGCAGTCAACTACTAATTAAAGAAAGGACTTTGATTAATATGTATCTTTTCCAATATGTTGCACAACTTACCTGATCTGTTGTGACTGAAACAACAATGTTTATTCCAACGTCTACTATTTTCACTGTCAGTTTTGCAATCTTTCAGCCTGTTTCATGCACTAACAATTTCCTTTGGGGGTGGCAATTCCTCAGAGTCGGCTGGGGATGAAAGGTGCTACCTTTCCTCTATGTAAGTTCCTCTCAAGTCTTGATTTAAAGCCTGAAGTCTCAAGAGCCTTCTGGTGGACAGGTAAGGAATTCAGAGACAGATAGAACCTTCAGTATAAATGACAATCTATCCATTAAATTGAGGCAAAGCAGCAAAAAAACCCCAAACCAACAACTCACCTCTAGTTTTGCCTCATCTTGTTTTTGACACAGTGGAGACATCCAAGTTAGAAACCTAGTTACCATATGCAGACTGTGTCATTAGTAGAGGGAGAATCACCTTACTCTTTGTCAGTGTCTGAAATGTAAATGAGTATACAATGATACTGATGTGGATTTCTTTGTAGAGCCAAAATGCTGTTTGCAATTAGCATGAAATGGAGTTTGCAGGGTATTCTAAGCTGTGACTCGCTGTCATGTAGATATTCTTAAATTTAGCTGGAGTATTGATTTTGGAAGCTCACAGTTTTAATACCTGATGATTAAGCTAAAAAACACTCAAGTCAGTAGAAGCCTTTATTCACTTTTACATGTTTTTTATTTTACTTGCTAGGCTGCAAGTAAAATGTCCAAAATTCTGGTGCTTCATTACTGAAAGCCTGAATCTTGGTTATAAATTTCTTATACATTATCATCGAGTTTCAGTGTTTTGTCATTTAGCAAATACTCTCCCTGGAAGAAGTAAGTTGGTCAAGAAACTATACCTCCATTTGTCTTATAAAAAATGCGGTTGCTTTAGTGGAAGCTTCTTTGGTAGTCCACTAACAAAAAGGAATACAGAATTAGATATCCTCAAAATGAATGCTTTCATGAATATTATGGTTTTATTGCTTTTTTAATTTTAGTTTTTTAACCTGTGGAAAAATCCAAAGAACGCTTTAACTGCACTTACTGGCTATACCTGCACCGGGACAGAAATGGGGAAAAAGATGCCAATGTCTCACTGAGCAAGGCTGTGAATAGTGTTAAAAAGGCAATTTCAGTTGGGCAGCAGGCATGCTGACAAACATTACACCTTCTCTGAAATAACCAGACAATCCTAACATGGTATCGTCTGGCTTTGTTGGACCAGGGAAACAAAAAAATTAAAATACATAAAAAAAAAACTAGTGCAAGAAACAGACTTTAGTATAATGGCAGATAGAGTGTAAAAAATATACATATATAACCATAAAGGAAGCTTTTTAAAGATCCAGGCTTAAGCCATCATGAATGGATATGAAGGCATATGACAACACTTAGTTTTAATGAAACTTAGGAGTCAGTAAGGATTCCATTTTACATGGAGCCAAGTCCCTGTGCTTATTTCTGTCATGTCCCTCATTTTGCCAACCATAATTTTTTTGTTCCCGAATATACTTAATTTCATGCTAATTTCATGACTCTGGATTAGTGATCCTAACCACTATTCCATACAAAGTCCATGTTTGTAGGGACAGCAGGTGAAAACAACAATTTTAATTTTCAGTGAGGAAACGGGACTCATACAGCAACCCTGGCTGGAGTAATCTTTTGATTTTTCTCTGCTTTGCCTCATAAGTGGTATCATACTTTGGAATGATGGCCTGGTGAAAGAAATGGTCCCCTATGGTAGAGCCAATAAGAATATGATGTAAGAAAGCAGAAAATTTGATGGTGATTTTCTTCTATCTCTAAAAGGTTATTAATAAATGAAAGGAATACAGTGATTGCCATTTGGTTTTGAGTTTTTTTTTTCCTGTTGAACTACCTGATGCTGTTTACTGAGTGAGTATTGGATGCGTGCAGGTGGGGGCGGGGGGGGAAGTGGGTGACTATGAAATACCATAAACTTACTTCCCCCCACACCCCCAAGCACTTGTGAGGATAGATTGTGTACATAGAATGCATAGTCTGGATTTCATTTGATGTTAGTATTGATCTTCCTAAGGCAAGCTGAATACATTTAGGCTTGTTCTGAACCCTGTAGATCAGCAGATCGTTTCCCATGTATCTCAGAAAATCTGTATGCAGCTTGGAGTTGTGTGTGGGGGGGTGTGTGTGTGTCCCAATGAAAGCCAATGAAGAACAGGATGCCTTTTTACTTCTTACACAAGGCACAGCAAACTGCATTTCATGAAGTTAAACAACAGTCGTATTAAAAGT